>CAJQZJ010031536.1:4786306-4813830 GCA_907164525.1 Lophiomys imhausi
GTTCTGTGCTGAAATAAGAGAGTCTATTTCTATGTCAATCAACACATCTATCACATTTTTGAATGCAGCTTTCTTTACTTTCTTTTATAGTAGTTCTAAACTATAAAAAATTTCTTAGAATTCAATAGACACATCAGTATGTTAAAGAAAAAAATCCATCCATAAAACTCCAAGTCTGCAATACTTTACAAGCAATTATAGACATTTGCTTCTAATTTTATGAATCCAAGTGATTCATAAAAGTTTATTTTGGGTATTCTGTTACTCTGATAAAATTTAAATATGATTGTACTCATCCTCAACTTAAAGTAACAGTTACTATGTAAACTGAGTTCATGTATCCTCTGACATTGATCACCAATTAAGAAATTTTTACATACAGAAAAGTCCCAAAGAGAAAATATGCAAACTAATTTTGTTAATCAATCTATCTTATGGCATATTACAAATCAATGATATGTATATTAATTTACATACATATGGATATTAATTTATATACACAGAAATCATGATCTAAATAATAGTCGCCACATTTTGCATTTTACATATTTCAATAAATTTCAGTTCACGTATAAAATAGTACCTCGCTCCTTTTAGAATGACCACCTTGAAAAAGGAAAGGCTCTGTTCTGTCTTTCTCTCCAAGGGGAGTCATTTGTTTGCTGGTATTTAAGTTTCTTTTTTAGAAGTGACTAATGAATCCTATGGAAGAACCATTTCTGCCCAAAACATTAATTGCAGCTATCATGCCCAGTGAGCCATCAAGGATCCCACCTCCGGCTGTGAGAAGACAATGGTGTCAGGCACTTGAGTGACATTTCCTCAGTTTAAGCTCCATAAAATCCCACCTGGACAGGCAGCTGCTGCAGGGCTTTGGCAGCTTGCCTGAACTTCTTCATTTCATGCTTTTGCCTTTTAACTTGAATATGAATTGTGAGATGATGTGTTCAATGTTCAGGGAAATGATGCAGAGATCGTGAATGTAAAGTAGACAGGACTTTAAAATTTCCAGTTTGTGTGGCATGAGACACTGTGGTCTGTGAAATGTCAATATTCCAAATGTGCTCATGGTGAAGCACCCCATCCAAATTTGGTACAACCTCCCTTGGTGGAAAGGTCTGATCATATTATTTTATTGTTAGGAGCTTTGTTGTTTTGATGAAAATCTGATGATTTGGGTACCACATATGGTCTCTGTGTGATATCCAAATGAAGTCGTCATAGACCAATACTTTAGTTTGTTCTAGTATCATTTTAAATGTTAAAAAATTAGGTTAAGACCTATTTATTTCCAATATCCTAGAAGAATCTAGCATTTGTAATTCAGAGATATGATCTGGGCCTCTTACATTAAAATAGGAGACCCAGGACACTGGCTTTCTGCTTTTTCACAACAAAACTGTCAAAGTCAGCAATTCTAGGATGTTTCTGACTTTTTTTTTTTATCAGAAGTTGAACCCCAATGTAGCACCCTGTGCCTAATTGATATTTTGAATTGAGCAAAATGATATATCAAAGTTTCTTTGCTTTACTCAGGCTACAAATTCAGTATAGATGGTTCTTGTTGGATTCCTTTTGGAATTACTTTTACCAAGTAACATTTTGGTAGTAGAGTAGGGAATGGGGAGACATGCATCAAGACTAATATAAGACCAGAAGGATAGAGGATGGCCTGTAACCCCTGAAAAGGCAGAGTGTATATAGCAAAGCTTGTACAAAATATCAGGAAATTTCCAAATGTGGGATAAGGCTAAAGCTGGATAAGTGACTTATAAAGGGTCATAAAGTCGGGGGCATTTTTGAACATTAGATCCTTTCATTTCTCTTGTCCACTTCCATTCTCAGTAGTGTCTTTCCCTTTCATTAAAAAAAAAAAACAAAAACAAAAAACAAAAAACTGTGTCTATTTCTCTGGTTGCCCATGCATATGAATCCAAGATCGTAGAAAGGAGCTCTATCTTTATCTAACACTTGTATAAGCTGGATTAACTTATTACAACTTCAATCATGATAATGCAGTTGGAATGTTGCTGGTTCAAAGCCTAACCAAAATTAGGAGCTATTATTAGTCCTTCTTATTACCCATGAATTTCCTTCCTCTGTGTTTGATCTAACATCCTCATAACTATCAGGGAGAAAATTTTAGAAAAAAATACTAAATTTAGCAAGCTACTTACTAGCTTCCAGTATCCAAAAATGTAAAATATCTACCAGATAGCATCTGGGGCCTATAACAGAGGTTTTGCCACCTTACTGTAATCTGCCTCTCTGACATTTCAACCAAAGTATTTGAAATGTCTTGATTTATGACTTTTTGTATTGTGGTTTTAAAAACTTTCAAAAGCATGCAGGAACACGGTATTTGGAGTGACCGAAAACTGAGTTCCTGGGCCATGGCTACTTATATTTGGCTCCACCATGAACTGTCTTATCCCCTTTGAAATGAAGATTGTATCTTCCATTGACAGAGTTTAGTTCAATAACTCGCTGCTGTACACAGCACCTGGTAATCTCACACTTATACTAACTTTACTGGGTTTTAAAAGCATTTCAGGCATTAGAAAATTGACTATGACAACGTTAATTTTAAACTTACTATTTCCTTGCTCCGTAAGTATTTCATAAAGGAGAGAGATGAATAGCTATATGAAAAGGTATTCAAGCCAAACTCTGGGCGTGATTGATAACATTTTCTCTTGGCTTGCTACCATCTTTGTATCAATACTTCTGTGTGCTCACCAATATGAAAAATATGGAATCTTTTCCTTTCTCTAATAGAAAATGCATAAACTTGAAATTCTACGGTCATGGTTTTTAATTGATGATATTTAGTTAATAACTCCAAAATCATTTGTGGATAAGCATAAGAAAAAATAACACTGTCTTGGTTTGTAGCAGTTTCTGCCAAGACAAAAATCTTCCACCTTGTAGGAAAGCTTGTTAAGAAGCAGGATGTTAACAGGAAGTTGATACAAATAGAATGTTCTAAGGGGAGGGGAAACACACAATCCTACAGAGAATCTCATATATATCAGGAAGTAAACAACTCAAACTACCTTCAGAAAGTTCCTGAAACTCGACGGTTGTGGTGGTGCATGCTTGGAGGATTTGCTGAAGGAGGCAGAAAGTTCCTGAAATGCTAGAGCCTCACTAGGCCTTTGTTCCCCAAGCAGACATAAACACTACCTGATGCAGTGATCTATTATGTATTCTAAATGTTCATTAATTGCTCCCAGAGTCTTGCTTGCTATCTGTTACTTTGCTTGTTAATCATTGTCTATGATTGAATTTAATAAAATTCAGAAGCCTGTGATTGGGCAGAAAGAGGGAGAGAGTTGGGGGAGAGTTGACAGGCTCTGGAGGAGCAGAGAAAGATCATGGGAAGAAGCCAAGGGAGGTAGGAGGAAACACATACATGGGTTAGAGACGCAAACACATCATGTCACGTGGCCAGGATCATCAGCATAACATGGAGACTAATAGCCTAAGGGGATGTATGTATATATTGGGATCATATTTGGGGAGTAGAATTACAAGCTAGGCTAGTTGGGCCAAGATTGCACAATCCAGGCTAAAGACATGTAAAAATCCATCAGGTGTCTGCGTTGCTTAAGTATAAAGGCAGGTTAAGGATTTACATGGCTGATCAATTAACTATAACATAAATACCACCAAAATAATTTAATTAATTATTTCTATAACTACCAATTTCTCAGAGACCATCTCTGAGAAGCCAGACTGCCTGAAAGACCATCTGACATACCTGGAAAAAATATTCTCCAAACTTTGATCTTCCTGCAAGAAGTAAATTATGTTCTAGGTTTTCAGATTTTGTGAGCTATTACCCATGATGAGTAGAATTTGGTGAAGCAACTCTTTTTGCATTATTATCACTCCTATAAGTAACCCTTCACCCATATTTTTGTAAGTAACTGAAACAAAACTCATTGAATTTTTTCACAAATTTGGATTTAGTTGTATCTTTATTTAGGTTTGTTGCTACTTTCCTCTCTGGGATGATAGACATTCATGTCTCCTGGAGAGAGTCACAGAACATCCCTTCACTCTTATGAACTCTGAAATTTTATGTTACATAAATCTCTTTTGAAGACAAATTTATTTTTCAAAAAAGTAGCAATAATTATATACTCTGATATTGAAACTCGACAGACAGCTTTCCGTATTGTAATCGGCTAAAAATAAATGTTATGAAGAGAAAACAACTCACTGTGCTGATCAGCTGTTCAACTACATTTTCTAAGTTACTTTAAAGAATATAAGTGCAGCCAAAAACCAATTTTAATGATTTATAATAACTAGAAGAGTTCCCAGAAGTAGCCCTAAAATTAATGATTAGCTTGTAGTTACTTTCAGTAATGGCTGTTTCTAAGTAGAACTTCCTTAAGAGGCACACTCTGACTTAATTATAGTGGCAGCCTGTGTTTATCACCCTTTAGCTGTGGTAGGTAATCTTAAAATGAATTAACTTAAATGTAGGTCTTTTTACATGAGGTAGAAAGCAAGGAGGCAATGTAACACATAAAGAACATTTCTAAATATAGTAACATTTGTCACCCGAAACCAGGACATCATACTTACTTGCTTAAGTTAATGATGCCTGTGATGTTACTGCAGCTCTCCTTGCATGAATACGTGGAATTCCTAAGTACATACTGTCCTGTATAGTTTTATGTCAACCTGATGCAAGCTACAGTCATTTGGGAAGAAATCCTCTCAACTGAGACACTACCTCTATAAGATCTGCCTGTGTATACAGTGTTGTGCATTTTCTTGATTAATTATTGATGTGTGGGGGCCCAGAACACTGTGGATCATGCTGCTAGTTGACCAGTGATCTAGAATATTATGAGAAAGAAGTCTGAGAAAGCCATGAGGAACAAGCTCAAAAGATTAGTTCCTGAAATACATAATTAAGTCCTACAAATCAATAAGAGAATAACTAAAAAGTTCTTCATGAAAGATAATACACAAATAAGTAACAAATATATGAAAATGAGCTCAGAGCCATTAAACATTACAGAAATACAACAAAAAATGTAACACTCCATATCTGCAATTCTATGGGAAGGCTAAAATGAAAAGACATTATCAACTATTAATGATCATGTGGAGTACTTGAATGATAAGACTGTTCAGAATCACAGTTAATACAACCACTTCATCAGAAACTGTTTGGCCATACCAATGAAATAAAGCACATATGTAACATTTTTGTTGCAGTAATTTATTGTGCATTTGTGCACAGAAGTTATGCTCTTTATCTTACACATTCTCTCTCTCTCTCAGAGAAAGGTCTTATACACAGTTTTCAAAAGCTGATTTCAATGCTCTGAGATCTGGATACTGCCCTTTTTGAGGCATTCTCTGATTTTGGATAATAAAGGTTTTTGGTGGCCAATTAACTGGGCAGAAATAATACAGGAAGGCAGAACTCCTTGTAGGGAGGGGGGACTTCCTGAGAGGAAGAAGGGAACCCTGGGAAGAGATAGAGGAAGCGCTCTTTCCACCATGAGACATGGAATTGGGCAGATGTGTCTGAGAATTTGGAAGGTACAGCATGCCACATGGCTAATTGTCATTAGGTATCTAGTTAACTTAGGTGAGGTAATTGAGAGTTTGCCCAGCTAAGGCCTAAGCGCTGAAACATTAAAAGGTCTAGTATATTTATTTTACAGGCACAGAAGTGACCCCCCACAGGTCTCAGGCCTTACCTAAGCCTGGTTAGGCTTCCTGCCAGGTCTCTCAGGACCTACTACAACATCTCACACTCTCTCTCCCTCCCTCTTGTTTGAGTGTAAAATGTAAGCTCTCAGCTAATGATTCATTACCATGCCTGCCTGCCTGCTGTTATTTCTGCACTGTGATAGTTATGGACTCACTCTTGGAACTGTAAACTCTCAATAATCTTTCTTTAAACAGAGTGGGGGAAAAGGAAAAGGAGGAAGAGAAAAAGAAGTCAATGAAGACAAAGATGAAAAAGAAAAAGAAGCCCTCCTTGATGGCCTCTGCATCAGCTTCTGCCCAAAGTTTCCAATTCTGTTTGAGTTCATGTCACATTTTCATTTAGTGATGGACTATGATGTGTCCTCTGAAAGTTGCTTTTGGTAGTAATATTTTATCACAGCAAGAGAAACTCTACCTAGGATTTTCTGTTTCTTGGCACTGATATTTACAAAAATAAGAGTTGTGTTGAAGTTTATAAACTATCTAGTCAAGGCTTTATGAACTG
The DNA here is from genome assembly GCA_907164525.1 of Lophiomys imhausi. Lineage (NCBI taxonomy): Eukaryota > Metazoa > Chordata > Mammalia > Rodentia > Muridae > Lophiomys > Lophiomys imhausi. The sequence continues at coordinate 4,792,557 of CAJQZJ010031536.1, forward strand.
GAATTATTTTGATCCAAATAAACTACTGTGTTAGGCAATTATGATTCATGGAACAATGTCCAGGAATGTTTATCCAGTTGTAAAAACCAAAATTGGTTGAGGTACTGGCAAAGAACTCCTGAAATACAACAAAATCTAAATTGAGAAAAATGCACCTTAGAATTAATAATCAAATATGATCATATTCAACTTTATCCTTTCATAATTGTAACAATTTTGTGCATTCTCTTATCTAATTCCTACAGCTAATACTTTGAGGATTAGATCAAATGATAGTGGAGAGTGAATAAGATCATAGAAAAGAATTGGGAAAATATCCCATTGAAAATAAATTTTTTGAATATATCTAACAAAAGAAGCAAAAAATCTTATAAGAAAAACTTTCAAGATGTTGGAAAAGAACATCAGAGAATATACTAGATAACGAAAAGGTATTGCTTCACCTTGAATTGACAGAATTAATATGCAGAAAATGGCTTTACTATCCAAATATATTTACAGTCTTAATGTAATATCTATCAAAAATTCTATGACATATTTTGCAGGTTTAGAAAAAAACAATTAAGAATCCTTGCAGAACCAAAGAAACCTTAATTCTTAAGGATTAAGAACACTAATATAGTTATTAAAATACCTGACCTCAAATTAAACTATAGAGCAATTGTTCTCTATTGTTCTCGGCTGTGTTCTAAACTATAGTATTATAGTTTAGAATTAGTATAGTTTAGAATATAGTATAGCAATTATTCTCAATTGGTCTCAACCTTCTTTCACAGGGGTTCCCTAAGACCATAAGAAAACACAGATATTTACAATATGATTCATAAAAGCAATTAAACTTTTGAAGTAGTAACAAAAAATATGGTTAGGAGTTACCACAACATGAGGAACTATATTAAAGGTCACAGCACTAAGAAGTTTGAGAACAACTTCTATAAAACTGTAATGATAAAGACAGACTGGGACTGGAATAAAAATAGACAGAGAGACCAATAGGATAGAATAGAAAGACCCAAAATAAAATGACAAAGCTATACTCAATTAATTTCTGAAAAGAGAGGTAAAAACATACAGTCGGAAAAATGCAGCCCATTCATCAAATGGTCCTGGCAAAACTGAATTTCTACCTGCAGAAGATGAAACTAGATTCACATTTTTCACCCTTTACAAAAATTAATTCAAATTAGAGAGCTCAGACTAAAAGAATAGACCCTGAAACTTCTTGGAGAAAACAGAGAATACCCTTTGATACAGTGTGGTAGATCTTTTTGAATAGAACACCAGGCACATAGGAAATGTCCTCAGGTATCAACAGAGAGAACTACATAAAAGTCAGTTACTGCAATGGAAAAAATGATCATAGCAAACAGACAGAATACAGAATCAGAGAAAGTATCTTTACCAGCTACACTAAACATAGAAGACTAATGTCTAGAATTTACAAAGAATTCCAGAAATAAAATTCAAAGGAAATATAACTGTGGATCAAGAACTGGGCAAATAATTTAGATAGGCTGTTTTCAAAAAAGGAATAAAAATGTCCAATAAAGTGGTATCTGTCATTTCTTAGTTTTGGAAGAAACTGGCACTGCACTTCCTGCTTATTCAAACATATTTATCCTTCTCAGGTTTCTGATGTGGTTGAACACTAGATAGTTATAGTCTTACTGTTAAATTTTAAGATATTTAGGAATTAAAGGATGTTCTAGGTCTAGAAGATGTTTTTAAGTTGGTAGTGCAAGTTAGGATGGAAATGAGTTAGGTATAGAACTTTAAACACATCGAGATAGATAATAGAATTTTTTGTATCATTTCCTTTTCCTTTCTTTTTTAAACATTTATTTATTACTTCATTATGGCTCCATTACCACCTCCACCTTCCACCCCCTCCTAGCCAAATCCTGCCACCCTCTATCCCCCTCTCCTACCCCTTCCATGCCTCTGAAAGTGAGGTGTCTCCGTGTATCAGCCCCCTTCAGTTTGTAAGTCACATGAGGTCTAAGAGCTTCCTCTTACACAGGAGACATACATGGCAGTTCCAGTAGGGTGGGGTGTCCCAATGACAGGTAACCAAGTCCCTGTTCCTGTTCTTTTGGGTCTATTGATTGTAGGATGGTTATTCTATACTATAATGGCTAAAATCCAGTTATAAGTGAATGTATGCCATATGTATATTTCTGACTCTGCGTTAGCTCACTCATGATGAGCTTTTCTAGCTCCATCCATGTGGTTGAAAATTGCATGAAATCCTTGTTTCTGACAGCTGTGTAGTATACCTTTGTGTAAATGTAGCACAGTTTTTTTCATCCATTCTTTGCTTGAGGGACATCTGGTTTGTTTCCAGTTTCTACCTATTACAAATAAAGCTGCTATGAACATAGTTGAGGAGATGTCCTTGTGGATTGGTGAGGAATTTTGGATGTATGCCCTGGAGTGGTATGGCTGGGTCTTTCTTTTTTTTAATAATTTATATTTTATTTCTTCAAGTTACATCTCAATCACAATCCCCTCCCTACTCCCCCTTCCAATTTCACCCTTCCACCCTCTTTCCCCTCAACCCCCATCCTCTACCCTTCTTTTTTTTTTTTTTAGTTTAAGGTATTTATTCTAACTATATAGAAGTTTATTGAGATGTATAGACTTTAGATCTGGCTAATTTCCCATAAATCTTGTGTAATAATGTGTATTGAAATACATAATTAGTAATTAAAAGGGAAATTAGTTTTTAAAAACTTTAAATATCCTATGCTACACGCTAATTTGGTGTCCACACCACCATAGAACTCTTGTTAAGGCAGCTACTTTTGTCTCTATTCCATACATAAAGAATACCAAACTAATGCCAAAATCTAGCTGCTGCCTAGGCTCTGATGCCAGATGCAGCTCCTCCCCCTTTAGAGATCTCAAGTGGACTTGACTGCGATTTTGTCTCTGAGTCCTTAGCTAACAGATTCCCAGGTGCCAGGTTCTCTCATCTGGAGACCTGAGGCACTGGTGAGAGCAAATTATTTTTCCCTCCTACTTCCTTACCTCCAGCATGGCCCCCAGTGTGTTCTGTGAACATCCCCAACAACAGAAAGATATTAAAAAAAAAAAAGACTCTCATCTGACACATGAGCCCTACTTCCTTTCTTCAGCTCTTGCCATATTGTCTGTCTCCACATATCTCAGTGTCCGTCTTTGGTGATGTCTCTTGGTGACTTTTTAGGAACCATCTGACTGTTACAGGGAGAAACAGTGTAAGGAGAATGACCTTGTCCTTTTATTCCAAAGTGTATGTCATTTCCACAGCTTATCTGCTTTGCTAGAAGAAATAGAAGGGTTCCAAACCAGAGGGAATCTAGAGACTCTAAAGAAAGTGAGTCTCTGGGACATGGATATACTGCTCCTAGTCTGGCCACCAACACTCTGTAGGTATATCTGAGTTCCTAATCTACTTTTCAGGTGAGCCCTTCCAACTGGACATTCTCAAGCATGAAAGGATATTTTTCAGATTTTCCCTGACGCCTTAAAACCTAAGTCAGTAAACATCAATAAATATGATTTGTTCACTTGATATTTTCCTGTTTCTATCTTCTGAATAAAATATGACTTTGCTATAAATTTATTTTGAAACATCAATAAAAACTAATTAAAAGTTTGAACAATTCCTCCACTAAGGAAAAATAAATTGGCTATCATGTTTATTTTCATCTTCTTGTCTAGCTTACTGTGGAACCACAGCCATTGTTGCTTAAATCCGTGGATTTTTAATTTACACCATGGAAAACACAGACCTTAAAAGCAGATCACGTTAGATCAGCTACCAAGTTCATTTGTCCATTGAGGATATACCTTAAAAAACTCAATAGATATTTGAGACAACTGACTGTACCCGATGTGTTTATTATTATTGTAAATAGAATCTCCCCTTTTACACTACATCGCAACCACAATTTCCGTTCCCTTAACTCCTTCCAACTCCCACCACCTCTCCTCTCTCTGATATCTACTTCCCTTTTTTTTTTCTTCAGAAAAGACCATGCCTCCAAATTTAATGCCTTTCTATCTTACCTAAGCACTTATAGAAAATTATATATGTAAATTATGCACTTTGAGAAGTAAAAAGTCAACATATCTTTTTTAAACATGTATAGATTTGTTTTATTGTAGATCCTGAAAATTGGGCATGAGATACTTTTGTGTAATATTAAGCTAGAGTTTTCATTTAAACAATTTATCACACTTGCTGATCACAGCTTCTTCATCAAGATACATTTGGCCACTGGTTTTCAATAAACTAATTAAAAGTGTACATTCATTTTACACAATGTGTCAATATTCAGAAGATGGACAAAGAGATCCAAGGACTCACTCCACCCATCTTGAAATCCTCATATGAGATTAAGGCTTATGTAGAGGGCCAACATCTTGCTTATATACACAGTACTCATCAGGGTGTGGCACAACCCATTCCCTGGGCTTCACTCTCATCCTGTAAGAAGGTCTGACTAATTGTTTGAACCATGTGGCATCTCTTTCTGGAATACTATCCCTCTGCACCTTCTGAATTAATTTCTTCTCTCAAAATGAGATTTGTTTTTTGGAGGAGGCAGTATCTCTACTTCTCTAGAATAGTATCATGTGTCTCTTTAAATTATCTACATCTTTCTGAACCTTCATAAAGAGAGAAATTCTCTTGGGCATGCCCCAAGTATAACCTCTTACTGTTTTCATGGGTTTAAAGCAATACTGGTTAAAACAGATTACCTATGGAACCTGTTCAAAGTTTGGCTGTTGAAATGACTAAGAAACAGGTGTAAATAAAGTATGCAAATACTGAACTGAAAAACAATTCTTTTCCTGAGTGGTATGCCTCAGAACAGTGAGAGAATTCATCATAGAATCATTCAGAGTTGAAGACTGATGAATCATTCATTTGATATTTTTTTTTAATAATTTATTTTTTATTTCTTCAAGTTACATCTCAATCACAATCCCCTCCCTACTCCCCCCTCCAGTCCCACCCTTCCACCCTCCTCCCCCTCAGCCCCACCATCCTCTTCCCTTCTTTTTTTTTTTTTTAGTTTAAGGTATTTATTTTTCCCCCCAACAGCTCTCCCTTTCAGTCCAAAAAATGGTTCTTTTTCTTATAACTATAAATACAATACAAAACAACAGAAATAAATAGGCCACAATTATAAGAGTTATATGGCTTAGCATACATTCCCAATGTCCAGTCCATATGTATTTGGCACCTGACTTTAACATTCTACTATCTAACCATCTCCATGAGTTTAGAGTTCTATATCTAACTCAGCTTTCATACTAACTTGCCTCATAGTTTTAATTTGTAATCTTCATTTCTTTCCTGTCATATAGAAATCAAGCTAATGTAATAAAGAAAAGCAATTAATGCTCTATTTACATATCTGGTTAAAATTATCTACATCATGCTAAAAAATTTTAGTGGTCTTGATCCCAGTTTTCTTATATATAAAATTAATTAATTGAAACAAATAATTTTGAAAATAAGCTACCATTCTATGATAGTAAATATTTAGTCCTAAAACAGCTTTTTTTAAAATAATTTATCTTTTATTTCTTCAAGTTACATCTCAATCACAATCCCCTCCCTACTTCCCCCTCCAGTCCCACCCTTCCACTCCACATCCTCTACCCTTTTTCTTTAAGTTTAAGGTATTTCTTTTCCCCCCAACAGCTCTCCCTTTCAGTCCAACAAATGGTTCTTTCTCTTATAACTATAAATACAATACAAAACAGCAGAAATAACTAGGCCACAATTATGAGAGTCATATGACTTAGCATACATTCCCAATGTCCAGTCCATATGTATTTGGCACCTGACTTTAACATTCTACCATCTAACCATCTCCATGAGTTTAAAGTTCTATATCTAACTCAGCATTCATACTAACTTGCATCACAATTTTTAAAAAACATCTTCTTAGATCCAGAACACCCTCTTGATTCATAAACAACTCAAAATTTAACTATGAGACTCTAGCTATCTATTTTTCAACCACCTCAGAGACCTGAGAGGGATACATATATCTGATTATATAGGAAGTGCAGGGCCCGCAGCTTCCAAAACTAAGAAATGACATACCAGTGGCTGCCTGGACAGTTCCCATTTTCTCTCCATACATTACAGCATCAATCTTCAGCCATTTGGCCCTGTTTCTCTGACAGACATTGATTGTAGAGTAGGAATTATGAAGGATTTGCCTACCCTGTCTTGGCAGAGCTAGGCTGTCAACTTACCTGCTTCCAAGTTTTGTCCTTTTTGGACAGCATTCTGTCTACAGTTGAAGCAAGGGGTTTTTCTTGCCAGGAGATAGGCTTGCCACCAATTCAACCATCTCCCACTGGAGATTCTTCGATGCTCATCTTCTTATATAGCAGTTGATGTGCTTTATACATATTTCAAACTACATTGTTAATATACTGGGGAATACAATTGCATCCAATACACTTAAATAGTCTTTTTGTTGTTCATCTATTTTGTCTACTTCTCCTCTCATCTGATCTATGTTGCTAAGTTTTGTTTGACAAATAGCTCATGGCATCTTTAGCATGTGTTAGTACCCGGAACAATTTCAGTGCGATCAGCTTAGAACTAAAGCTATGTGGAAATTTCAAATGAAGTGCAGAAATAAGGAAGCAAAACAGGTTTCCCTTTCTCCCTCATTGATTAAAGGCTTGCATCTTGTGTCCCTCAACTGAAGAATGGATTAAAAAAGTGTGGTACATCTACACAATGGAATATTAATCAGTTAACAGAAACAATGAAATCATGGAATTTGCAGCCAAATGGATGGAACTAGAGAAGCTCATCCTGAATGAGCTAAACCAGACTCAGAAGGTTGCTCATGGCATCTATTCACTTATAGTCTGATTTTAGCCATATAGTACAGGATATCTATACTACAACCAATGCACCAAAGGGAACATGGACATAGACTTTGTTTGTTTGTTTGTTTTTTAGTTTTCTCTCCCTGGCAATGAGACCCTTTTCACTGGTGGTACTGCCTTGTAGGCCCCCAGTGTATAAGGAGGCTCTTGGCCCTCATATGACTTCTGAACTGGGGCGAGGCACTCTTATGTATGGACACTCCACTCGAGAGGAGTGGGATGGAAGGGTTAGGGGGTAGAGGGTGGGAGGGAGGGGCTGGGAAGGGGGGAAAGAGGACAATATGGTGGAGATGTAACCTGAAGCAACAAATAAATAAATTAAAAAAGGCTTGTATCTTGTATGTAAGACACTTTTCTTTTTGGCATATATATGTGCATATTTGTTTCAACTAACAAATGTGTGATTATATATGTAATGTCTGATATATTTAATGTAGCAAATCTTATGTGTATACATTTTCCCTCAGTCTTCCTTAGCTTCACATATTTCTTTTTCTTGGGGTGAAGTCCCATGAGAATTCTTCTACCCTGCATTGTTTGACTCAAACTGAAATCTGCCTTACAATGATGCTTAACAATGTAGAATGAGATAATGCTCATAACGATGATTCCTATTGTTTACAACTGATGAAAAGTAAAACAATAAAGAGAATACTTTGGTCTACATATATGATTACATTGTACAGCTTGCACCATAATGCACTCTTCAGCTCTCTTGCAATAACAGCAACATTAGATTTTTTTTTGTTTTGTTTTGTTTTTTTGTTCCTACTAGTTCCAGAACTGCATGTCAGGACAAAGATTAATACAGAATATCAATCTTAGTGTCACAAATAAGCATATAGGTACCATGCAATGTGTCATAAAAATAGCCTTCTTCTCTCCTTTGTACTGAATACACATGCCCTATGAGAAGAATGATTCCAGGTGACCTTTATTTATAATCTGGAGTTTGCTAAGTACAAACTATATTCTGGTAACATGTAGTTAAATGAATAATAGTCTGTACTTATGCGAGTATAAAATACACTACTCAGTCACACATCTGCGTGTTTAATACATTATTTAGTGATGGGTTTCTATGAGATCCTTCACCTTCCTTTGGGGTGGATAGTATACAGATAGGCAGGACAGATTCCTGACCCTGAATTTATTAGGTCATTATGCTGAGACACTTACAGCAATGTAGTTCAAAGGACTTAAAGAAGCTATCTCCGGTGCTGGCTCAATATCCATCAATGCTGGGAGGCAATTTACCTGTAAAAGATGCATTTGAGCTGTCCTGAAGTGTGGAGGAGAAGCCACTACAACAACAGCATTTAAATCAGCTAGAGCTATCTTTAGATTCAACAACAGCAGGTCATTCTTGTGCCACTTCGAGGCATGGATTTGTTTAAAAATTGTTTGACAAGTACTAATATACCAAGAGACATATAGGACAAGGTACACAGATAAAATGGCTATGAATAATTAAATTTGGATATATTTATGAAACTAGATTAGTGAGGTCACAAGAAATTCTATAGTACTACTGAAATATATGTATGTGAATCACTTAATGGCAATCTCAGTTTATAACAATTCTCAATCTGTGCATTTAAAATGATGCAAAATAAATGATACACTAAGTACAATCATATTAATTTCATTTTCCTGGCATATTTGAGCCTTCATATAACTGGTAAACTAATAGGTAAAATTATATAACAGAAGTATTATAAGTGAATATTTTAACATAAAATTATTAGTCTCTTTAAGTAGGTGTTTGAATCAAATACATATGTCAATGAAATATTGTCTAGATTTTCATTCCAAGAAAACATAAACTTATTATGTTCCCTAGCATATTTTTACTAATTGTTCAACACAAAAAGGAATAGATATTATTACTGTCCTTATAAAATCAATAACAACTTAAAGAAAGTACTATTTTTTTTCTGAAAAGTCTATCATATGCTGAAAACAACACAATGGAATACTACTCAGCTATCAGAAAATTTCAAGGAAATCATGAAATTTGCAACAAAATTGATTTAAATAGAAAAGCTCATTTTGAGTGAGCTAACTCAGACCCAGACAGACACATGGTATGTATTCCCTTAAAACTGGATGTTAGCCATATAGTACAGAACTATCCTACAACCCACAGATCCAATGGAAAAAGGACCTAGCATAACTATCCTATGAGAAATTCCACCAAGCAGAAGATCGAAAAAGATGCTGAGACACCCAGTCGAATATTAGGTGGAGCTTTGGGAGCCTTATATAAGAGAAGGATGAGGAACAGAGAGACCCAGAGGGGTCAAGATCAACACATGAAGAGCAACAGGGTCAACTAACCTAGGCCCTTAGAGGGTTACAGAGACTGAAACACTAACCAAAGAAAGAAGAAAAACTTAGGCTTGACCTAGTCCTTCCCACCCCTAAACAAATAAAGAAGATAGGCAACTTGGTCCTCATACAGATCCCTTAGCAAGTAAGGGTGGGGCGGTCTCAATAATGGACTTTGTTACCTGTTAGTGGGACACTTTACCCTAGTGGAGCTGCTATGTCAGGCCCAGAGGAAGAGGAAGCTCTTAGCCCTCATGGGTCTGATGAACTGAGGGGGCTGATATGTGGCAGTCCCCACACTGGAGGAGTAGGATAGGTGGGAGAGGGGGTGGAGGGTGGGAAGGTAGGACCAGAAGGGGAGGATGGAAGGGACTGTGATTGAGATTTAACTTGAATTACTAAATGAATGCAAAAAAAAAAATGTGAGTGAGCAAAAATATCACTAAGCTCCTATATATGCACTTAGCTTTATTTGGAATATAGCAAGAAATACATTACTTGTAAATGTGAGATATTGATCATATAGATGGAAATAAATACTGTTTTATTTTAAGTAGTTTTTTACTGAACTCTACCATACTAATTATATACTCTTTGGTTGTATAACTGTGAATATTTTTTTAAAAGATTCATTTATTTTCATTTTAGGTTTGTGAATGTTTGTTTGCAAATATGGCTGGCTCCCATATCAGTAAGGCAAAATGAATCAGTTCCCTTGGAATTGGTGTTGATAATGCTTCTGTGCTACCATGTGGGTTCTGAGAAAGAAAACTAAATCTTCTGCAAGAGCGACAAATGCTCATAAACACTGAACCATTAGTGAAGCTCCAGAGACAGTATCTTCATTCAGTAAACTTTGTGATTATTACATCGGCATCAATGAAAAAATGCAATGCTCTATCTTACAAAAGACAGAGACTATGCATATCCACATGCAATAAGCGATAAATTGAAAGATTTTTGAATGAATGGTATATCAAAGTAAATTGATTTGTCTAGTGCTTTAATTATAATCTGAGTGCATATATACTTTCTGTGATAACATTAGACAAGTTTATTTATCTTACTCTAATCTCAAGCAAAACTAAAATAAATATTTCTCCATATTTCATCTTCAACAGATATATAACATAAATTTGAGGTTCTTTTTCAAAATTCGAAAGTCAACTGACTGGATGTCAGTGCATTAGAAAATAATGCGAGTATTTAAAATCTGATGGTCCCAGTTTTGTGGTATATGTCCATATGGAGGTTGCTAGATAGAGTAATTTTAGACAACAGAATGTACTTAAGAAAGTTCATCTGAAAATAGCTGTAGTGCAAATAAAGTTAAAAGAAATAAAGTATTATAACCAAATTGAAAGCCTAAGTTACCATGACAGCTATTTTGTAAAGTCTTGTGAATATCTAGATGATTGTGTACTGAATATTGTTTACATAATACAATAAAAAATATGTGGCTATGTATATGTCTCATTTTGGGAATATTGAAAAATATGAGCATGCTCTTCTGAGAAAGAAAATTAGATTTTCAATGATTGGCAGACAGCTCAGCATAACAAGTGTATGAAGTCATCAGTTATGTGTTGTTCAATTTTACCTGTAATAAAATATGATGGATATATTTTTAGAATATTGCCAATTAATATATAGAGATAGCTTCTAAACTTTGCTATTTTCTGATAAAACAATGTTAATAAAAAGCAGTTGTCTTTTCTACTTGATTTCTTTTTTTATGCTTATTTATTACTTCAAGTTACATCTCCATCACAGTGCCCTCTCTCTACCCCTCCCGGTCCTACCCTCCCACCCCCTCCTCCCTCTCCCTCCTATTCTACTCCTCCAGAGGGGGGTGCCCCTACATATCAGTCCCCACCCACTCAAGTTCAGCAGTCGTATGAGGACTAACAGCTTCCTTATGCACTGAGATCCAACATGGCAGCACACTAGGGAAAGTGTCCTACTAACGTAACGAAGTCTATGTTCCTGTTCCTTTTGGTATCTTGGTTGTAGTATAGTTATCCTGTACTATATGGCTAAACTCCTATTATAAGTGAATAGATGCTATGTGTATCTTTCTGAGTCTGGGTTAGCTCACTCATGATGAGCTTTTCTACTTCCATCCCTTTGGCTCAAATTGTATGATTTCCTTGTTTCTGATAACTGACTAGTATTTCATTGTGTAGATGTATCACAGGGTTTTTTTTTTATCCATTTGTCTGTTGAGGGATATCTGGGTTGTTTCTAGTTTCCAGATATTACAATTAAGCCTGCTATGAATTTGAGATTAAATGAAATCATTTCTGCTTGTTTTAGAATAAGAATATGTTAGTGATATGTTGTAAGCAACTATCTATATGTCAAATTATATTAAATATATTTTGTATTGGGGTAATTTGCACCATAATTAGTTTATTGTTCAGTAGGTAGAATTGATATGTCTGAATAAATTAAGAGACTTTAAGGAAACAAAGTTTCCAGGAATAATACTCATCAAGGATCAAGGACAGAATTATAATACAGAATTAAGCATTGTCTAAAATTCAGTCTTCTGAGCACCATGTCTTTTTTACTCTGGAAACCTTTCCTTCAACTCTGTATTAACCTTTGTCACTATAGGATTTACAGAAAAACACCTCTATCTGAGGTTTAAAAATAGTTTTGTTTGATTATTCTGTCCACAAATTTTCATAGTTAATTTCATCCTCAAATTGAACTACTGTTAAGCCAATTTAATAAATATCTCACCAACTGCTGAAATGGGGCAGGGGACTGTTATGTAGGGACCGTCCACTCCAGGGGAGTGGGATGGAAGGGATAGGGTGTAGAGGGTGGGAGGGCAGGACTGGGAGGGGTGGAAAGAGGCCACTATGATGGAGATGTAACCTAAAGTAAATAATAAATATTTTAAAATTTTTCCAATGGGTCATTTAAAGTTATCATTAATCTTGCAAAGTATACACAATATATATAAGCTAATAAACCATTGCAGGCATCCAGCTTCACTAACACAAATGATGCAGTTATCTGTGTCTGTCTGTTGTCACTTTTGGTTGCATCATGAGGAAAGCAAAATTTCATGTGATGTATGGGCAAAGAAAGTGTTTAACATGTGTCTTCTATGGTTGGACAGCTCTCCATTTCCTATCCAATTATGTAATCTAAATCTTCATTGAATATTTTCTATCTAGAACTGTATTAACCTGCAGAAGCTCTGCATTTTTTTAAGTTAGAACTCTAAAAAATTAGAAAGATAGCTGAGGTTCACCTAGATGTCCATAAAAGTGTTAAGACTGCAATGCTACTGTCTTTGTATTGTATCACCTTAACTTATTCACAACATGCTAAGTCACGTATCTTTACATTACATATGAGAAAACGTTATACAAGTCTGCCACTATGAGCAATTGTTGAGATAAGCTGAAAGATCTTAGAGGATTCCATGTAGTATGAAGATTCGAATAGTTGTTATGTGATCATGAGTGCATGCTTTCCAGAATCTTCCATAATCTTTCCTATTGTGTTTTCACACTGTTGTTTCTAGAAATTCTTTCTTTGAAACACTATAATATTCCTTATTTACATCATCAGATTGTGTTGAGAGAAACCCATGTACAGTTCCCAAGAATTAGTTCTCAATTATATGATGAAAATATTTCACATATATTTTTTTAATTTTTTAAGAAAGTAATAAAAAGTTCACTTACTTCTCATTAAACCTCCAACTTTGTTATTTATGATTGCCCAGATTTAACTCAGGTATATTATATAAAAAACATGTAATATACTTTTATTTACTATATTTTTTAAATCTATGATAAAACAACATAGATATTTAATGTTCTTTTAAATTTTTGTTATAGTGTTCTGGATAGTAGAAGACCATTTTCTCAGAAGTTTAATATTATTTTATCAACCTTTAAAATGTTTTGAAAAAATATATTTTTTGAGTTTTTGAGTTAGTGACTATAACAAAATTATATTGGGATCCTTTCATATAAAAGTTTTTCCCAGTGATGAAAATAAGATTGGCTCACCATAATAATACCAATTCATTTAGCACTTGCTAAATTGTTCTAGACAAATTAGAACTTTCTACTCTAGTCTAACATTTCTTAGGATTATATTATTTATATTTTCAAGATGATCCACCAACAACAAGGAATCCATTGTCAAAATATTTAATGCTGTTATCCTACTTTATATAAAAGTAAGTCAACAAACTGCACAATTTAAAAACAGTAATTGCAGTCTAACATAAAGAGAAATATCTTTCAAGGATCCTACACCATGGGATTCATAAGTTGGTTGCTTACATAATTAAAATTTTGATAGCTGTATCTGTGTTTTTTGTCTTTTCCTGTATGTCTTCATCTCTTTCTGTCCTAATTAGATTGAAAGCTAACCACTTCGCTGAAAGTTGTCTAATCCTATCTCCTTCTCCCCAAAGTAGCAACCATTTCAGTCTTTATTTGTTTGTTTATTTGTTATTTATATTTCTTTCTTTCTTTCTTGTTACATCTCAATCATAATCTTCCCTCCCTTCCAGTCCCACCCACCTACTCTCTTCCCCCTCACCCTTCTATTTGCTTTTTTTTAAGTTTAAGGTGTATCTTTTTCCCACCTACTGCTCTCCCTTTTAGTCCATTAAACTGTTCTTTTTCTTATAACAATAAATACAATACAAAACAAAAAGAATAATTAAGCCATAATTATGAAAATTATAAGGTATAACATACATTCCCAATGTCCAGTCCATACATATTTGCCAACTGATATTTATATTCTATTATCTATCTCTCTGAGTTTAAAGCTCTATACCTAACGCAGTTTCCATCCTAACTTGCTTTACCAACTTAAAGACAGCTTTAGTCTTTTCTCAGTCATTGCTTTCAGTAATATTCCACACAGATTGCCATCACCCCCATTGATATGTTATTTTATGGATTGAAGAGTTCCACTCCCTTGTTTCTTAAACATCTTAAGTAACTGATTTTTTCTTTGCTGGAGTGTCTTCCTTAGAACCATCCTACATAGGGGAATATGTAGAGATATATGCTTGTGTTTGTGTGTGTGTATATGTTTGTGTATATATACATATATACTTTTAAAAACTGTGATGAAATGTAGCAAAGATATTTAATATTCTTTTTTTCTTGAATAGACCATTTTTTCCTGTTTTCTTTTTTGAATGTTTATTTATTATTTCAGGTTACAACTCCATCACAGTACCCTCTTTCCATCTCTCCCAGTACTGCCCACCCATCTTCTACCCCCTATCCCTTCCATCCCACTCCTCTGGAGTGGAGTGTCCCTACATATCAGTCCACTGCCCAAGTTCAGCAGTCATATGAGGGCGAAGAGCATCCTAATACACTGGGGGCCTACAAGGTAGCACCACTAGGGCAAAGTGTCTCATTGACAGGTAACGAAGTCTATGTTCCTGTTCCCTTTGGTGTATTGGCTGTAGTATCCTTTACTATAAGGCTAAAATCCGATTATAAGTGAATAGCTGCCAATGAGCAACCTTCTGGGTCTGGGTTAGCTCATTCAGGGTGAGCTTCTCTAGTTCTATCCATTTTACTGCAAATTGTATGATTTCATTGTTTCTGATGGCTGAGTAGTATTCCATTGTGTAGATGTACCACAGATATTTATCCATTCCTCAGTTGAGAGACATCTGAGTTGTTTCCAGTTTTTAGCTATTACAAATAAAGCTGCTATGAACATACATGAAGAAATATCCTTGTGGTTTGGTGAGGAATCCTTTGGATGCATACCCAGTAGTGGTATGGCTGGGTCTTGAGGGAGAGCTATTCCATGTTTTCTAAGATATTTCCAGACTGAATTCCATAGTGGTTGTACAAGCTTCCACTCCCACGAATAATGGTGGAGTGTTCCCTTTTCTCCACAATCTCACCAGCGTGTGCTGTCACTTGAGTTTTTGATCTTAGACATTTTGACAGATGTGAGCTGGAATCTCTGAGTTGTCTTGAGTTGCATTTGACTTTACTAATATCTGCAATGTCAGCTTGTGTTAATTTCTCATGGTGATACTCTAATGTTGAATATAGCTTGCAAGTCTCCGACTGACAAGCCAGCTTCTATTTGTCAACACACTTTTGTAGTTTCTTTTATTTCTGGTCTTGAGATTTTTGTTTTGTACTTCCTGATATTCCTGTAGTTTCTTTGTGTTCTTCTGTTTCATGTTTAAGGATGCCAGCTTATCAGGGAATAGAAGAAATGTAGTTATACTTCCAGGAACATAATTTAAATTATTTTTTGTGGAAAGTATGTCTCTTTTATGGTATTTTATTTCTACTCATATCTTCTATTTAGTTAGAACATATACTACACTTAAATACATGGTAAATTACAGATTAAAAATTTAAGAACAATATAAAAAACCACTGTAATTAACCAATTGAATAGCTGAAGTCAGAAATATGACGCCAAGTGATAACCACATTTCTGTTCACAGTGATTGTATAGGAACCTTAAATCACAAATTGTTCATTCTCTAATAAATTATATTTACAGGTAGATTTACAAGCTGTCAAGTTTGAGGCAAAAAATCTCAATTCTTGTTTTGTACATACTTGACAGTCTTCTAATTCTTTTGCTACATGCAAGATTTATTGTTCAAAGGTATATTAGAAAAGTAATAGCTATATCATGTTTATTTTCTTACTTCTAAGAAAAAAATTGTTTTAATCCCTCTGAGGGACAAATACACGGAAGTGACTATGACAAACCAAGTGGCTTTACTTTCATTGTGACCTCTAATCAATGGGTGTTATGTGATTTGAAGCAGAGTTTCTTTTTTTTCATTTAGTTAGGGGGAATGATACTTTTATTTGAAATATTATCATAGACTTAAAATATGTTTAGTTTTAAAGTAATGCAAAGTTGAAAAATCCTTTTGGCAAATCCAGACTTATTAGTGACTCACAAAGTTTTGTCTTTATTAACTTTATTTGAAATGATATTTAATATTCTTTTAAATTTTTGTTATATTATTCTGGATTGCACAAGACCATTTTCACAGAATTTTAATATTATTTTTTAACCTATAAAATCTTTTCAAAAATATATTTATAATATTTTGTTTATATATGTGTGCAGAACTAAATATATATTTATGTAATTATATAAATATATATAATTTCATCAGGACCTCTGAACTAAGGAGCATGCCAATGGCATTCTTGTACCAGATTAGCCGTTTTGAATGTCTAATAAGCCTCCCATATCAATAATTCTCTCTCTCTCTTTCTCTCTCTCTCTCTCAGTTTCTCTCTATATTCAGGATAAATCCACAGAGTCATTATTAATTATTTGATTTTCTTGCACTAATGTAAAACACTTCACACCTCACACATTATTTAAACTTTAAAGTATACCCAGAATTTGCCACCAATACCATTACAGTATGATTTTATCCACATGTTATAACTTAATAGTATATCTGATATTGCTCATGGCATTCCTGATCTTATTTATCTCCTCCATTTCATGTGCAGATAGTCACTTACTGCTTAAATCCGATAATAGCATAGTCCTGTTAAAACATTTACTTGTTTTCCTTTGCGATGAAAATAGCATAGTGTTGTTCATTTTGTAAAATAAAACTCAGAGTGAAAGCTCTGTCTGGACTCTCTGATCCCCACAAACTGATTCGCTCATTTCCCTTCACTACATTACCAACAGGGAGTTTTCTTTATTTCCCCACACTAGGAAAAATATAACTTGTTTATATTCTACATACATATTTAACAAATAATACAAGACCTGAGTTTTGCTGTGTCTTTTGTTTATTTTCTTTTTTCTCATGGGACTATTTGTTTAATATTTTACACTATAATCTAAAAATGATCTGAAATGATTAAACAGTTACTCTGAAAATAAAAATGAGATATAATGAGATATATTAATGCATATAATGCTTTGACTGTTTTGTTGGCTCTTAATACACTTACAGATCATTAATAATGATAAAATTCTAATAATACTGCCCCAAGCAGTCACATGTGGGAAATCATCCACATGCCTTGTGAATGCTTAGCAGGTCTAAATGTATTTCTTAGACATGTGTGAAATTTACATGTAGTAACTGAAAAAAAAAGCTACAGATGATGATTTTGCCATTGCACAAAGTTTAAATAAGATATAAACTTATTTTAATAAAATATTTGCTGCATAGTACACTGTAAAATACTTAATGGCAGGAACTTCAACATTTTGAAGGTATGGCACTGTCATATACACAGAACTAAGAATAAAATCATTTTTTTGAGATTGTTTTGAGGAAGAAATGGAAATTCCAGTATGGTTTACAGACCAAAGTGACAGCAAAATTTTTTTTGTTATAAATAGTATATTATATAAATGTGATTCTGTAAAAAAAAAATTACTAAAGTATCCTGGGGGGATTTTTTTCTTTTCACAATCTATAAAGAACTTTTAAAACTCAGCAACAGAATAACAAACTTTCTGATTGTAAATTGTGTCAATTATTGAAATAGAAATTCATCAAGTAACTATATGGTGAATTCAGAAAGTATCAGAATCCAAAGGCCTCTTTCCATACCAAGGAATCCTTATAATGAAGGGTGCGTGTTGTGAAATTAACTAAATACTAAAGCAGTTAAAGAGAGCATAAAGTGTGCCTAGTGCTGTATTTTATTTTGCAACATTCAGATTGAGAGAATTTTAGACGAATGGACTGTTGCATTCACTGGTCGGAAAAAAACAATGTGCATGACCTTATAGAGCACATTTTATCAGTTTCCCAGGAGTCTCAAAATTTTCTTACCATGATTTCCAGAAGTCACTGCCATTCTCTTTTACCAAACAATTTTAAGACTCACGACCAAACATAGAGTCACATAGATATTTACAGCAGTAAAGGGCAGAGTTTCCAAGTGATGTGAAAGGCTCGTATGTTCTTTAGTAGGGAAAATTGTTAGTAGACTGTGGTATACCTTGAGAGAGATCATTCCTCATAAATAAAACAGAAACGAACTAGGAAACATTGAAAGCCACGGAGAAAACTTAACTACCCATTGCAAGGAGAAAGAAGACAACTTAAAGAGACAATATGCAATCTGATTCTAACTTTGGAACATCAAGAGATTGGAAAAATTGATGAGACATACTAAATATCAGTAGAATACATGAGATTTTGAATATGCAGTGAAATACTACGAATAACCCCACAGGGCTGGATATCTGACACCCAGGTTTTCATATCCATAGAACATATAATGCTTTAGTGCTTTGAGTGAACCCTAGGATAACCAGTGGTCTTCAAGAAACTATATCAATGGTGGTACATCTTGATGTAGAGATGTCTCAGTAAGTGGCAGAGTACTTGTTTTGCACAAAGTGAGCCCTATGTTTGAGCCTTAGTAGCAAATATAAAAGAATACCACCACTGCAGTAAGAAGTGGGGATAATGGACGAGAGCATACACATGGGGTGAAGAGTCAGAATATATAGTGTATTAACAAATATGGGGTAAGTCTCTATATTTGGTCATTGTTTTTATAAAGATAAAACTATTCTAGCACAGAAATCCTATCACTGTAGTGACAATATATTAATAATATACACAGAATAAACTGACAGTTTACAAAAGATAATTGAATGACAGACAGTTGCTTCAATGTCCTAACACTTCCTAACACTACTAGACAGTAGACATCTGAATCAAGGAAGCACAGTATAAGCCTGCACAGCTTTCTGTGAGAAAATATGGTCTACTCCCATAGAATAATAACTGCGTAATGATGTTGGCTAGTGTACAGTGAATTATTATCACTGCAGATTCCATTTAATTGATGTAGATATTATCTTGTTTAATTTATATGCCATGAGCCATTTAATATAGCAAGGAAATTAAAGCAAATCAAACAAGAGCTCTTAAAAGTCTATTTATATAGAGTTAATTATTGTTATCTAGTTACTACTCCTTAAGGACATTTAATTATGCAATTGAGACCTATTATTCAACTGAAGCAAAAAAGTTTTCTCTTTTTCAAAACTAGGATATATTATATTAATATTTATTTCAAAAGTATCTCATATTGGTAATGTATTGTATAATCTAGCTCAGTTTTGTTAAATAAAGCACATCACATAAAAGAGTCACTCTAGCCCATTAAAACCAGGATTTCACTTTTCTTAGTAATGATTTAATTCCCTCTTAAATTTATCTTGTCTCTTATTCAGACTAGAACAGTAACTAAGACAGAAGTTGATACTGAGGATAAGGGTATTTCTTTGAGAGTCCTGAACATGTTGTTTGTTGGATAATTATGAAAGAATCTTGGACTTTGAACTAGAGAGTGGTTGAAAACTGTAAGTTGGGCTTAGTGGATCATCCTAACAGAACCTTGGAAGACATTAGTGCTGAGAGTGATTTGCATTATAGAGGCCCAGATTAAGTTTCAGTTCAGACAGATATTAGCAAATGCTCTAGATATCATTCTTGTGCCTTTTTTTGGCTGAAAACAAGAAAGAAAAGAAAAAGGAAAGAAAAGGGCAGCTTTTTGCTCTTGTTCTAATATTCTGCCTGTAGCTAAGCTGAAGAGTTTTGGGTTAATGTCAATGACAGGGCATTGAAAGGCAGCCTAATATTGACTCAGTCAGCCATAAAGTCCATGAAAAGGAAAGGCATAAAGGAATTCCTAAGTGTAAACAGTAGGGAGAAATGATGCACTTGTCATTTAATGAGGAGGCCATGTTCTAATTCCAGCACTCCGAAGAACTTGGTAGCTTCAGCCACTTAGCTTTGGTTCTAGAGTCAGTAAATATATAGGAAGGGGTTGTGGAATATTCCTTTTAAGGAAAATCACTAAGGCCAAGTGTATGAAAAGGAAGTCCCTGAACAGAAGTCCCCAAAAGGTATTTATGGTATGAAGCTTTTTAGGTGAAGAATTGATTGTATTGGAGAACCCTGGATATGTTGGAGATGCCAGAGCTATGGGATACCTTCACAGGAGAGCTGCAGACAGAGTGTGAAAACAGAACAAGAGAGAGAACTGTACTGCAGTAAGCAAACTGGAAGGGGGAAAGGCATCAGATTACAGTCTTAACATCACACATAGGTGTTTCAGGATTGGAGTTTGTCCTGCTGGTTTTCAGTCTCATTTTCACATGTATTCCCTCACTATACCCCATGTTTTTCTTTTGGGGAATAGTAATGTATATTCTGTGCCACTGTACATTAGAAACCTGTTATCTGTTTTTGGTTTTTGTTTTTGTTTGCTTGTATGTTTTGTTTTTGTTTTAATTTTTTTCAAGGTGTTACCATTAACAGATTTCCTGAAGTTATAGAAGAGACTTTGGGCTTGTGAATAGAATTGTGAAATACTATGGAGATTTTTGAAGTTGGACTAAATGAAATTTGTATCACGATATAAGACTGTGGCAGGAGCCAGGAATGGAATGCAGCAGTTTGAAAGAGAATGACCTCCCTGAGGCCAATATGTTTGTATGTTTGGCCACTTCTTTAGGATTGGCTTTGGAAAATTCTAGTTGGATGGAGTGTGTCACTGGCAGTGTGTTTGGAGGCTTCTGGATTAGGATATAAACTCTTTTTTTTTCCTTTATTTTTTATTTCTTCAAGTTACATCTCAGTTGCAGTCCCCTCCCTATTCCCCCTCCAGTCCCACCCTCCCACCCTCAACCCCCCCATCCTCTTCCCTTTTTTTTTTTCTTTTAAGTTTAAGGTATATCTTATTTCCCCCTACAGTTTCCCTTTTCAGTCCAACAAATGGCACTTTCTCTTATAACAATAAATACAATACAGTACAACAGAGGTAATTAGGCCACAGTTATGAGGGTTATTTGGCTTAACGTACATTCCCAATGATATAAACTCTTGACTACTGCTCCAGTGCCATTTCTGTCTGCTTTTGCCAATGATGCTCATGGCCTAACCATCGAAACGTGTAAGTTAAACCATTGCTCTCTACTTACATAGAAAAAAAGCAAAGAGTGAATAGAGAGTAAGGAAATGGAT
>CAJQZJ010031536.1:4813840-4853978 GCA_907164525.1 Lophiomys imhausi
GGGGGGAGTGTATGGAGAAAGTGGAGGATGGACTGGGAGGAGAGGAGAAAGGGGGATGGTGGTTGGAATATAAAATAAACACATAAATTTTAACTGCTAAGACATTTCTCTAGCCCTAATTCCCCACCAGAGCTCAGAGAACACAGAAGAAAAGAAGATGGAAAGTGAGATCCAGAGGATAGGGAAGAGTATGGTGAAATGATGTCTTCTTGAAATGGCCCCGTCCTTGTCTGCAGAACCTCGCAGTGACTGCAGTTACCTGCACAAAGTCAAACCAGCTAGAACTCGCAGCATGGGTGCCAGAGGAGCTGACCTGGTTACTCTCCTGAGTATCTATCAGTGGCTGGTGACTACAGGAGGAGGAAGTGATATGCTCTGGAGGTTTGGCTATTGATAGACTGTCTATATTCAATATGTGGTGGCATACACATAAATATATGGGCAGCTAATGGACACTAATTGAACTTAGTGGGTTCAAGTACTACGTTCAAGAACTAATGTAATTTGGAAATAATTATGATCCAGAAAGATTGTGGGTGAGATAGAGAGTGTAAATATGGGCTGGATAATATCATATTTCATTGTATATGCATATGATTTTTTTAAAGAATGAATAAAACATTTATTGTGGTGTTCTCTTATTCAGTTTTCAAAGATCTCAGTGCTTGAAACTGCAGACAGCATCAAACTCATATCCACTATGCATTTATATTTACCAGATGACAACGAACATGAACACTAGAAACAATAAGATAATAAAAAGGCTAGCATTAGAAAATATTTATTGCAACCCAAAATCTATAACATTATTGCATTATGGACAAAATGATAAAACCTAATATGCTCAAAGATAAAAATATCTTAGGATGAAAAAGAAATTCATGGAGTTTTTGTACATTTGTTTGTTTTTTGTTTTTTGGTTTTTTTTTAGTACACTTATAGGGGACATTAAAACAAAAAGATACAATTAAGATGTGAAAGACTGGAAAGAAGTAGACTGATCTCCTTGTCCACTTGTGGTTACAGAGTTCTTTATGAATGAAAGAAGAGGTGAGTGTGACACAAGTCTCTCACATGTACCAAACAAAATTACTAAATACAGTATTAAATTATTAAAAAATAAAAAACAATTACAGAAGCTAGGTTGACTAATGAATACCAGGAAATGGCATGTAACCAAGCTTGCTCATTTGGATTCCCTGGTAACTTTCTGTCACCCACATTTCCTACCACGCCTACAGGACCTTGTAAAGCCCTACAGTCACAAACACTTGAAAGTCAGCTGCAGATTTGTTGTTCAAATAAAAACAAACAGCTTATTCTATGTCTGGGAGAGAAACAGGCAGATGAGTAATTTTACCATATAAAACAGCATAAAGGTCAGAAAAACTGTTGGCCTGATGCTTCAGTGTTCTCAGTAAAATGGAAATAAAATAAGGAAAGAAAAATAAAGTAAAAATTCTGAACTTTATTATATTTATACTCCATTAAACTAAAAACAGGGTATCAAACATATAAGAGATGTTCATGGCTTTATCGTTCATAAAGTAAAAATGTAAATGTCATAGGAGACAACACTCATAAAGGAGAAGCAATTGTTGATCCTCATTTCTAATTTGCTTTAAATTCCTTATAAGAGACAAAAAGATAAATTTTAATGTTTGGCTTCTCAGCACTTGTACAAATGTTAACAGTATAAAAGTTAAGACAGCTGTGCCAACAGCCACAGAGAAGCATTTCAACAAAGGACAAGAGAACCTTTGTCACCAGTGTTTTATTTTATGTTTCTGTTAAGTGTTTCTCATTGAGCATAAAGGACTTAAATTGCACAACAATTCCAGGTTGGAAGCAAAGCAGTTTGCATAGTTTTGAATATGGCATCACACAAGGAAGCAATTCCCAGAGGTCTTTTAAGTTTTGATGAAATTAAAAAGCCAACTTATTTTGTCTTCTCATTATTCCTTTTAGCCCTTTGCCTTAAAAGGCACTCTGTTCTCCACAGCCAATTCATTTAACTTGCTTCATCTATTCCTATAGTCTATTTGGAAAAGACTACTTTTATGCTAATAATATGTCAGCAAAGTGAGTAAGATGATCTCAGTTTAATGATCTGATTATAAAATAATTCCCTCAACTTATTCTAAGATCAACAAAATTTTACTATTAGAGATTACAAGGCAGACTTAAAATATTCTGCGTGCCTCATTGAAAACATCAATTCCTCCCTGAATCATATAAAAATCATGGCAATGTCTAAAGAATGAGATGTATGTGAAAAATCACAGGAGGATGTTTACTTTATGTAAGAGTCTGTGAAGCCTTTGATGGGAACAGCTTATATAAGTTCCTGGAACCACTGAGAGTCAGAAAATGACTTTCTTTCTTCTTACATCAGCAAGGTGAAAGAATGCTTGCCAGAGCATTATGCTATTCTGTGCATAACTAAAAGTTTTCAACAAGGTGCACAGAAGTTGATTCTACTTGATATTCTGCTGCTGCAGGGAGCTGGAAGACGCTAATATTTTATTTTGTCCTATGACACGTCGTGAGCATGTTTCTTTTGTAGTTAAAAATAGAGATAACACCAAACTGATGATATTCAACTTTGAAACCTATGCAGTTGAAAAATAAAAACCTTGAGTAATATCCTATTCCAGTATTTTGTATAATTTTTCTGAGTTTCAGTGTGACTTCAGTAACTCATTATATACTTGTAACTGAGTTAAACTGTATACAAAGGCATTCTGTCAAATAAAAGTAGTATTTGATTACCCATAGGTAAGTATACAACTTTGCTGTTATTTCAATATCTCATTTCGCCTCCATTAGGAAAATGATGATAGTTTCAATATCACAAATAGTATAATTTATTATGACTTCACTTATACAAGGATATATATTCATATATTCAAACACCTACAAAGACACACACAAATATAAATTTATATTCAAATATGCCATATTAAAACAGTTAGACTTCTAAAAATCTAAAGAAAATGAAATGAAATATGAGATTTTTTTCCCCATCTCACAGACTTGGAGCTACTTATTTTATATTTTTTGGTCAGATGTGAATCTTTCATTTTAAAAGCAGCTTCCACAATACAGAAGTTATCAAGTACATTAAATTAAAACTTTGCTTTCAACTTTGAGCAAAGTAAGTCATACAGGGACAAGGGTAAAGAGTTTTGAAAAAGGAAACTGAAGACCATGGGGACTTAGTAGAATCTGTTGGTCTGGTTGTCTAAATTGTACAGAAAACTCACAATTTCAAGTTAGCCGTGTTTCAAGTATTTCATAAGGGTTGGATCTAGATGGCCTCTTCAAAGGAAGAGCTTGTCCTTTGTTATCATTTAACTCTAAAAATCAAACATGACCACAAAATATTTTCTTCCTTTTTTCTTTTTTCTTTTTTAAATTTCTGAGACAGTTTTTTATGACAGATACTGGACTTGAAATTGAACTTCATTATATTGCTCTCAATGACCTTGAATTCCTGATTTTCCTCCCTTCATTTCCCAAATGCTGGGATTACATATGTAAGCCTTTGTGGCCTGCTTAATATTGAGCGTTTATTAAGTGTAGACATAGTTTGATAAATGAACAAAATTAATGAATTATTACTAAAGAGAATAACAGTAATGCACTATTCAAGGGACAGAATATACAGTCTGTAAATAAGATTCTATCAATGTAATTCAATTGTGCATAAGAGACAAAACAATTTGTTATATAAGTAATGTCCATCTATTCAGGGGAATTTGACAAAATACCAAATAAAATGCATCTCATGTAGTCAGTGTAATTTCTTATATAACAAGAGGGCATATGTCTTGCCTCTAAAAATAAGCAAAGTTTGAAAAGAAAGAGAAAAAAACAGCAATGGAATTAGTTTTTGGTTATTTTTTTTCTTTTTTAGGTCTCCTTTTATTAATTTATTTTTTCAAGTTACATTTCAATCACAGCCTCTTCCCTCCTCCCCTCCAGGTCCAACTCTCCCTCCCTCATCTCCATCCTCTCCTTGTCTGCCTCTGATAAAGGGAGCCCCCATATATCAACCCCCTCTGTTCATCAGTCACATGAGTGCTAAGAGCTTCCTCTTATACTGGGGCCTGATATGGCAGCCAGCTAGGTTAAGGTATTTCTCTAACAGGCAACAGGGTCCATGATGTCCTGTGTGTAGAGATTATTTTTTTGTACTATAGTTATGCTAGGTTCCTGTCTTTTTGGGTCTGTGGATTGTAGGATAGTTGTCCTGTGCTATATGGTTAATATTCACTTATAAGTGAGTACATACCATGTGTATCTTTCTGGGTCTGTGTTAGATCACTCAGGATGAGCTTTCCTAGTTCCATATTTGTTGCAAGTTGCATGATTTCCTTATTTCTGAGAGCGGAGTAATATTCCATTGTGTAAATGTACCACTTTTTTCATTATTTTTTCAGTTTAAGTGCATCTGGGTTGTTTCCAGTTTCTTACTATTATGTATAAAGCTATCAACATAGCTGAGACAATGTGCTTGTAATTTCGTGGAGAATATTTTGGATGTATACCCAGGACCAGGATAGCTGGTTGTTGACATAGAACTATTTCCAATTTTCTGAGATATCACCAGATTGATTTCCAAAGTGGTTGTAAAAGTTTGCACTCCCATCAGCAATGGAGGAATGTTTCCCTTTCTCCACATTCTGGCTAGCATGTGCTATCACTTGTGTTTTTGATCTGAGCCTTTCTGATGGATGTGGGACAGAATCACAGAGTCATTTTGAGTTGCATTTCCCTGATTTAAGGATTTTGAACATTTCCTCAAGTGTCTCTTGGACATTAGAGATTCTTCTTTTGTGAAATCTTGGCTCAGCTCTGTACCCCATTTTTTAATTGGATTATTTGATTTGTTTGTGTTCAATATCTTGGGTTCTTCTGTATTTTTAACACTCTAGAAATTGTCATGTTGATTTTTACAGTAAAAATAAGAGTCAGATGAAAATATATATATAAGATATAGAATTCAAAGAGGGACATATTTGTACTTTCTCAGTCATTTCTGAATCCTTCTTCTTTAACATAAGTGGATAATCAAGTATATCAAAGATACTACCAAGATGATAACAAGGTACATAAATAAGAACTTTATTTCAGAAAATGAGAAAGGGGCCAGGAAAAAAATACTGTGTACAGCTTGCCAAGGCATTCATCTGGTAAACATTTACTCCACCTGGTCACCACCACCTAGTTTCTACCATGTTTGAAAAAAAAAAAACATGGTGTTTTCTACCAATGACGTAATAAACCAATTGAATCAGACCTCCCAGGACCTATTTACCAGAGCCTATCAGCTCTCATTTGATGTTTTAATATATAAAACTTGGGAGGTTATTTTAGTCAAATAATTCTACTCCTGCATCCAAACTCAAAAATTTTGGGTTTGAACTGATGTCTGAAGAAAAATGTCATAACCTTTTAGAAAACTGAACAAGTCTGATTAGCTGAATAAAATTTCTCTGATTGTAGAGAATTGGAATATTGCAAGACCCTAAGCAGGTGGTTTGAAGTTATCTTTAATCATTGCCAATTCATTTTTCATATCTGTGTTTAATCTAATATACTTCTGGCAATCACATAAAATTTATTTTATGTATTTGGAACACACGAATTAATGTAAAGATGTTATCAAGTATCTGAGGCCTATAAAACAGATGTAGCATGTTATTTGATTGTTCCACTCAAATATTTTCATAATAGCTTAAAATGATTCTTTTGTTTTGTGCCTATTATATCCTCATGACACTGCTACCACACTTTAACATAATATTTCAGTATGCCTGAACCAGTCATTGGTCACTCATATTTGAGTACAGAAAAAATTATCCCTTCATTCTTATGAAAGCAAAGAGGTGCATTTTTACTTTGACACATTATCATGGTAATGCAATGAGAAGAAAGGTTTGTGTTGTCTGTACCTCCTTGGGGTATAGTTTTATGAGGTGGTTATCATTGCTGCAATGACCTTATAAGATATCTCAGTAACAATATAATAATAAAAGTACACATTATGGAAAATTTTAAGTAAACATTATAATAATAATTATTGATATTTAATACCTTGATCATAAAATGTGGATGTTTAAAAGATCATTCCAATGAAGAAGTCAAATTATCTCTATTTGCAGACGATATGATAGTATACATATGTTACCCCAAAAATTCCACCAGAGAACTCTTAAAACGTACTAACACCTTCAGCAAGGTGGCTGGATACAAAATTAATTCAAAAAACTCAAAACCCCTTATTTACATAAAAAATAAATGGGCTGAGAAAGAAATTAAGGAAACAATACCTTTCACAATAGCCACAAAAATATAAAATACCTGGGGGTAATTCTAACCAAGCAAGTGAAAGACATATATATGAGAAGAACTTCAAGTCCTTGAAGAAGGACATCAGAAGATAGAAAGATCTCCCATGCTCATGGATAGGTAGGATCAACATAATAAAAATGGCCATCCTGCCAAAAGCAATATACAGATTCAATGCAATTCCTATCAAAATACCACCACAATTTTTATACACCTGGAAAAAGCTATTCTCAACCCTATATGGAATAACAAAAAACCCAGAATAGCTAAATCAATCCTGTACAATAAAAAAACCAAACCAAAACAACAATAAAAACATCTGGAGGCATCACCATCCCAGATTTCAAGCTCTATTACAGAGCAATAGTAATAAAAACAGCATGATGCTGGTATAGAAACAGACCAGTGGATCAATGGAATGAAATTAAAGATCCAGAAATGAACCCACATACGTATAGTCACTTAATTTTTGACAAAGAAGCCAAGATCATACAATGGAAAAAGGACAGCATCTTCTACAAATTGGATTGGGACATGTAAAAGAATGAAATTAGATCTATATATATCACCTTGCACAAAATTTGAGTCCACGTGGATCAAAGACCTTAAAGTAAGGCCTGACACTAAATCTATGAGAAGAGAAAATGGGTAAAACCCTCAAACTCTTCGGCACAGTTGACAACTTCCTGAACAGAACACCAATAGCTCAGGCTCTAAGACCGAGAATCAATAAATGGGACCTCATGAAACTGAAAAGTTTTTGTAAGGAAAAAGACACTGTCATTTGAACAAAATGGCAGCCTACAGATTGGGAAAAAATCTTCACTAACCCTACATCTGACAGGGGGCTAATATCAAAAATTTACAAAGAGGTCAAGAAATTAAATGCCAAGAAACCAAATAATCCAATCAAAAAATGGGGGACGGAGCTAAATAGAGAATTCACAAAGGAGGAATCCATAATGACTGAGAGACACCTGAAGAAATGCTCAACATCCTTAATCATCAGAGAAATGCAACTCAAGACAGCTCTGAGATTCCATCTCACACTTGTCAAAATGGCTAAGATCAAAATCTCAAATGACAGCACATGCTGGTGAGGTTATGGAGAAAGGGGAACACTCCCCAATTGCTGGTAGTAGTGCAAGCTTGTACAACCACTATGGAAATCAGTCTGGTGATATCTTAGAAAACTTGGAATAGCTCTGCCTCAAGACCCAGTCATACCACTTCTGGGTATACATCCAAATGATTCCTCACCAAACCACAAGGATGTTTCCTCATTTATGCTCATAGCAGCCTTATTTGTAATAGCTAGAAACTAGAAACAACCCATATGTCTCTCAACCGAGGAATAGATAAAAACAAACAAACAAACAAAAAACTGTGGTACATCTACAAAATTAAATACTATTCAGCCATCAGAAACAATGAAATCGTGAAATTTGCAGCCAAATTGATTGAACTAGAAAAGCTCATCCTGAGTGAGCTAACCCAGACTCAGAGAGATGTACATGACATCTATTCACTTGTAATCGGATTTTAGCCATATATTACAGGATAACTATACTAAAGTCAATGCACCAAAGGGAACAGGATCATAGACTTTGTTACCTGTCAATGAGACACTTTGCCCTAGTGGGGCTGCCTTGTAGGCCCCCAGTGTATGAGGAGGCTCTTGGCCCTCATGTGACTGCTGAACTGGGGCAGGGGACTGATATGTAGGGACACTCTACTCTGAAGGAGTGGGATGAAAGGGATGGAGGTTGAGGGTAGGAGGGTGGGACTGGGATGGGTTGAAAGAGGGTACTGTGATGGAGATGCAACCTGAAGTAATAAATAAACATAAAAAGAAATATATTAAAAATAAGATAAGCCATTTAAACAGAAAAAAGATCATTCCTATTTCTTGCAAGTACCAAAAATATTCATATAAATGCTTTAATGTTACTGAAATAACCAACAGAAAAATAAAACTGGTTTTAAAATTTTAAAATATAGAGTAGAACAAGATATGAACATAAGAAATAGCATAACTATTAGACTTCTCATACAGAAATCAATTAGTAGTGGCCATTTAATAATTACTGGTAGACATTTAACTAAAATATAAAAAAATGTTTCTGGGATCCATCTACTTGTAAATTTATAACTTTCTTTACTCATTTTCCATAATGCAGAATTGTGCATGTGTGTGTTTTTGCACACATGTGCATGTGAGCATGTGTGTGTGTGTGTGTGTGTGTGTGTGTGTGTGTGTGTGTGTGTGTATCATTCTGTGCAGGAACCCGTGGAGATCAAAAGATTTGGATTCCTTGGAGTTGGAGGTAATGCAGTTTGTGAGCTCCCTCCCTGTTACAGATTCTTGGACCAGAAAAAGGTCTTGTGTAAAAATAGAACCTATAACCACTGAGCAAATTTTTCAGTCCCTGTGCCTTGGGTTTCAATCACAGAGTTGACAGGTAACATTACCTGTACAACATTGATTTGTACTTTCTATGTGACACAGGACCAATTTTCAACTAAGTATTAGATATGATATCTCTAACATGCTTATTCCACCTCCACTGACTTTGAGACAATAAACAATGTCTCAGTAAAAGAGAAATATTAAGGTTCTAAAGCTATTTCACAAGGGTAAGAAAAGTCACTAATATTTTCATAGTGTAACATCTCAGTTTTCTTAATGTGCTTTCTCTTATATTTAAGACCACCTTTCTTCATGATAAGTGTTGTAGGTGTGTGTTAAGTTACCTTCCCAAAAGAGACATGTCACAGTTTATTTGCCTATGACATCATAGATAAATTTGCAAACAAAAAGATTTATAAAAGGTAATCAATGAAACTTTATAAGGAACTTAGAAATACAAGTTGAAAATCTAAAGACTGCAAATATTACCTCAGAAGGTATTCAAATCAATGATACCTCACAAATCTGGTGAGTATTGGTGTCTGTCCCTAGCCATGTCTTGTTTCCCAGAACAAGTGTATAGGTACCATATTTTGTTAATCAGTACTCTCTCATATTCTTTTAAATTTATGTGTAATACTTCAGGGTAAGTCTTCTATAGCTTTGCTCTTTCTTTCTTTCTCTCTCTCTCTCTCTCTTTCTTTCTTTCTTTCTTTCTTTCTTTCTTTCTTTCTTTCTTTTTAACTCAGTGTTACAGATCATATGCAGAACTGTGCACCCGCTAAGAAACTACCCTACCAGTGAACCACACACCCAGCTCTAGGGTAAACTTTTAGAAATTAATTAGTTCATTCACTTTACATTCCAACCACAATTTTCTCTCCTCCCATTTCTTCTCTCTCCACCTTACCTTCCTCCCCCTAATCAAGCCACTACCTTTTCCCTTTAGAAAAGAGGAGGCCTCCCCTAGATTTCAATCAGCCATGGCATATCAAGTTGCAGTAAGACTAAGCCTATTTTCTTCAACTGAGGCTAGACAAGGCAATCCAGTAGGAGGAAAGAATCCCAAAGACAGACACAGGGTCAGAGACAGCCCTTGGTCCTGCTGTTACATATGTGCAGAAAGCCTAGGTCAGCCCCTTGCATGCTTTCTATGTCTAAGCAGAGCAATTCATTCAGAAGTTGAGATAAGTCAGTTTAGGTCAATGAGCTTAGAGAGGAGTTTGAGCCAGAACAGCTGAGTTGAATCAGCCAGTCAGAGTTCAGAAAGAAGTAGAAAGAGTTTATTCAGTGGTATGTCTCAGAGGCTGAAAACATTCTAGGCCTACATTAGATTGTATAGAGATTAGAGGCTTCCAGGAATAGGCCTAGTTTAGCAGACAGAGGCAGTAGTCCTTCATGAGGACAATTACACGAGGAGAATAAAAGTTACTTTTACATTTTTGTTTGTTTTACTATTTTAAGACAGTAGATTAAATGTAACTGAGTTTTCTTTTGCAGATGTTGAACAAATGCATTCTGTTAGTACCTGTTTCCACTGGCTATGGCAAGATGATTGGTGATTGGCAAATGATCTTGCACATTTAAATTTATATAAAAATAAAGTCAACATAAATGAATAAATCCTTCACACTCAAGTCCTTACTTTATATTTGGGCTTGCTCTTGCTTAGATCAACCTGTGTCAAACTAACATGATTAAAAATTTGTCATTCCTCAATGTATACTGTCATTCATAAATTTCTGCAGAGTTTACAAGTCATACCATAGGCAAGAGACCTTTTCTATTTAATTTTGCATGCACATGTAGAACGGACTTTTGATATAGCAATCATTGACTTATGTTCAATACATTGTGGTTAAAAAATAAATAAATGGGTTTTACTCCAGATTATAAACACCCTTGGCACTATGCATACATTCCCAAAAACCTATACTAATGAAAGTTTAATATCACAGTGTCATCATTAGATTAAATAAACATACATTATAAAACTAATTATTTGCATGATAATTTTGTTTTTATGCATAATTTACCTTCTTAGAGAACTGACTAAATGTATGAGGCTTCATGCAGTGTTTGGAAATATTGAACAAACATAGTATAAACACAGAGGAAACTAATGGATAATGGGTGATGATTGTCTCTCCTACACTGGCATGATATCTAAATGTATGTTTAAATAGTGTTTCCATATACAAATTCAGTAGTATAAATAAAGTAGGTTATAGAGTATGTTTTTAAAAAATCACAAAATAAATATTTTTCAAGAGGAATATTGAATGGCAGATTAACACTAGATGTCCCTAAAATTTTCTAACTAGACAGTGCAAAACAGCTGTGCAAACACTTAGGATGACTTTGTTGTATGTAAAAATAGCTAAAAGAAAAAACGTATCAAACTCTGTCGTATTTAAAGTTTAAACTAAGGAAACAAATTCAATCTTCTGAGTACCATGGGATTTTTGGAGAAATAAAATTGCTTTGCTTTTTTTTTTTTAATATTTGATTCTAAGCAATGACTAACAAGTCATTTGTCTTCCCTAGAAGTTCATTGTTCACAAAGATATCATGGTAAATGGCCTCTCTACATTACTTAAATAAAGTATAAAACAATATCATTACATTTTCCCTAAAGCAGTTCATAGAACGTAATTTTTTCATGCACAGTTTTGTTTTTATTTTAATTCATTTCCCCTGAGGTTTAAATTTTCCATCAGTTGGTAACAAGGATGTCAAATCTTTACAGCAGACTCATTTAAAGCTGTGTTAAAAAGGAAGGCTTAATATATTAGTTTTTAGAAAATGCAGGTTAACATGAATTCTATTCATATATTAATAAAAAGAGAAAAATCTTTTCCGCTAAATATTGTGATAGTTAAAATTCATAGTATTTTTCTCACTTCATTTCTTGATAAGCATTTTGCTTTTTCTTTTGTGGAGGAGCAGAATTTGGACAATTATTAAACTATATTGGTTGGCTTTTGAAAGGATTTATAGACAAACATAGAAATAGTTCTCAATGTTGCTAGCATTTATCTCAGAGGCACAGAATATAGAAAAATTGGTTTATAGACAGAGATTTGTCAGCAGCCATCAGTCTATTTTATGTCACCCTCAAGTTGCCCCATATAATTTTTAGAACTAAAAAGTTTTTTTATATTTTAAAGTAAGAAATGAATATACAGCACAAATTTGTAATATTCATTTGATGTTAATACAACATAACCCTCTCAAACATTCTGCAAAATCCTATTTTTCTGATGTATGGAATCCTTTAAATATGTAGCAATTACTTTTGAGTGTGTGCTAAAATGCAGGTTGAAATGTAAAACTGTCTTAGTCATCCCTTATGCTTGTGGTTGTCATCAAAAAGGTGTCAGATTTCCTAAGAGGCTTTAGAGTAAATCTTGAATGTTGAGTTCAGTTTATGAAGTAACAGAAATTTGAAAAATCATAGCCACAGTTACTTAAATATTAATCGAACAATGTTTAGGTACAAATCTTTAGATTGAGAAACTATGAGATAAATATTTAAATGTCAAATAAAAGAAGGAATTACAGCAAGTGTTTACTGTATGTTTATGATTATATTTTTGTTATGAACATTTAAGTCTGTTTTAGTACTAAAAGTCTACAATTCTATTTGAAGACACTATTGGATTCTCTCTGTTTTCAGAACCTGTACATACACAGTAAGTGGTTTTTGATGCATAAAGGTTAACATTAGGAGAATCAGCTCTTCTCTTCTTGAAATTTACAATACAGACTTGTCTGTGCATGATGTATTCCTTCTCTAGATACACAATGATCAAGTCACTGAAAAAAATTTCCAGTGGGGAATGCCCAACTTATTCTAAAGAACAAAATAGTAACCAGCAATGATGTCTCTCTTGAAGGTAAAAATACATTTTTGGTGTTATTTGTATATGTTTTAAAGGATCAATAATAGACTATTCTTGAATTAAACCATCAACTATCTTGCACATGCTTTTCTCCCAAATAAAAGATATCATTGTAATATTAATTCCTGCTTAAGTTTCAAGTAATAGGAACTAATTATATACTCTATTCTCTATATTCTATAATCCTATATACTCTATACACATACTTTCTATATTCTAAACTCTGCACTCTACACTATATACTATATGATATATACTATATACTATAATGTGCTATGTGTTATGTACTGTGAACTATGTTCCATTTACTATATTATATACTACATACTACATTCAATATACTATATGCTATATTCTATATACTACATACTCTATTCTATGTACTATATACTTTCCAACTTTCTCTTCCTATGTCAGGAAATCCCCTTCTATTTCTTCTTTAGGTCACAGCATCATCTCTGCCTTTGTTTTTCATCCATGTTTAAATCAACATTATTATTTTTGGTTTTTCTAGTAAGAGAGTTTATAGAACACATCACATTTGACCTCAATACACTTGAAGAATCCTGTTTTTCAATTTTTTGAGGCATATGTTTATTATCTGTTTAGATTGTAATATAATTCATAGCAATTTTACAAATGCTGTTGTTTCAAATCATCAAAATATCAATAATTCTTCCATTTTTCACCCTGAGCACTATTTAATCTGAGTCTTTACTCATGTACTCTTAAGTACAACTTCACATTAATTTGTTTTAACAGGAAAACTAATGTTTCTAAATGATTTCTCATGACATTATTTTATTTATTCATGTACTTATTTATATATTTTTTATTTTCATTGTTTTAGGAAATATTTTCATTGTGTAGTAGCAATTGATCTGGATTTATTATGACTACCCATGAACTTATGTATATTATCATTGTGAGTACTAGAATTTGAGGCATGTATCTGATGCCTGGTTCATATTTATAGATTTTCTATTTTCACTATTTTGCTGTTGGCAATATATCATCTTCAATCTTCTTTGCCTTTGTTTTTCAATCTCTTTCTCTTTTCCATCTTGCTATAAATTTGAGCTGGTCAGTTTTTGTACACTTTGAATAAGTGCCAGTGTTGGAGTGATAATCAAATGGTTTATTCTTGTGTGGCTTTGTAATATTTATAATACATTTTAATAAATAGCTACTAAACAAAGATAGAAATTGCTCATTCCAGCTCTTGACTACTGATAATGTCTTAAATTTCCATGGTATGTGATCCTAACATTAATGTTTATTAAGTCTAAGGACTTTGTACAATGTTTGATGCTGAAAGCAGGAACACAAGTTTCTTTGAAAACCCTGGACAGCTACACTTTAAAGGTATGTACCAATTAACTTTATGTCCATTGCTATTTTCTTTCCCATGCATCTTTCCCAATATTATGCTTTCCAGACATGGTAAGATTTTGAAGGAGAGAAAAAAAACAGGCAAACTTCCTGTGAATGTCAGTATTTGAATTAGTATCCTGAAATCATTGGATATTTTAGACAGTTCATTGAGAATTGAGTTATATTGGCAACTGTGGATGTTAAGTCAGGTGGATCTCTATGAGTTGGATACTACCCTAGACTACATATCAAGTTTTAGTCCAGTCAGGATGACATAGTAAGACCTTTTAACAAATAAATAAAAACATAAGTAAAATCTAGTGTTCTCATAGGAGTAGAAAATACAGACATGGTATGTTAAAATTTGATTTTGACCAGCAGAATTATTGGGACTATGCAGGTCACTTCATTTACTACAATTGTTAAATCATGAATATCACATGAAATTACACTTAAGAAAAGTAACAAAGGCAAATAGAAAAAGTTGGGAGAATGATATGAATAGGGCAGAAGACATGGAGAACATTTTTTGTAGAAACTTCAAGGGCTCATGGTACTTGAATAGTAATGTGAACTAAGTAGTTCCTGGGAAGAACTGAAATAAACACAATATATCCCTCCTATGCTGATTGACTGATGAGAATATCAGTGTTTATAAGATCAGAGGTTGAAATGTTGCAGGTGCAGAGTCAAATATCTTAGGCTATATTGTCCCATTGAAGGCTAATCAATTGTCTACTTCTGTGTGTGAGTTGACATCGTTTAACTATTTATATTAGAATATTTGACTATTATATAAGTCTGTTTGGAATATTCAAAAAGACTTTATGCTTTCCACCAACCAAAAATCTATTAATAACATTAGATAATATATTCAGTATAAAACAAAGATTATCCATTTGGCTGTTACCTGCCTATTTGATTTACTAATTAATGTGTTTAAAGGCATTTTTATTTGTGACTTTATTAGTTCTGTTAACATAAAAAATCTTATGAGATGTTGACAAAAGGGGCCCCAAATGCATTACACTATTGCTGAGACTTTTAATTCCTATCTGCAAATTGACAGTAAGGTCATGTTGTTGAAAACAGCACACATATCTCAATGAACATAGAGAAAGAAGTCAAGCTGGTGCCTAACTCAAATTTATCTCCATTGACTGGTGTTCATAGTGCTAGAAGGTACTCTGCATGTTACCAGAGGAGAAGGGTACATAGTGACTCAACTACAAACCTAGTTATTTACCAAGGTGACAAGCCTACATGATATACTGATACAATAGTGGCATCAAAGTTGTGAGAGTAACCAAACATCAGATTAGATTTAAGGGCCTCTCCATGATATGTAACCCATCTCCAACACTGCTCAGGTAGCAAAGAACCTGTGACTAGTTAGGTCACTGGCCAAGGAAAAATGAATCCAATTTTCTTATTAAAGGAAGACATCATTGAAATGACTTATAATGAGATTCTGCTGAACACATAGATCTGTGTCTTACGCAGCCATTATCAAAGAAGATTCCTTTTGCAATGGAGAGGAGCTCATACAGAGACACACAACTGGACAATATACAGAAAATGAGAAATTTTGGATCACTTAGTCCTAACTGGGATACCTTCCTCAAATACATCCCCTTAGAACTCATAGAACTATGCACAAGTGTAGGCAGAAAGATTGCAAGACACAGAGGGGCTGGATGACACTAAGGAAACAGGGTCTTCTAAACACAAAGGAATGTTACACATGTTAAATCATAAAGGCTGTGATAGTATCTGCAGGGCTTTCAGTTTCAAACAGATGGGATACTAGTACTAAGAGGAAGAAGTGGGCATGGTAAAACTACCACCCATAATCAAGAAGCTATCACCAATTTAGAATCATTTGCAAAGGAAATGTTTTCTCCACTGAAGAACATACAATGACATATATATCAGGCTACATAAATCACACTAAGGGTAGGGCCCATGCCCATTATTAGATGTCCAATATAAAATGAACTCCATAATAGTTTTGTAGATTTTTGTCTCATATTGCTTTGTTTAGTCATTTCTTATATTATAGTCCTTTTATGTGTGCATATGATTTTGTGTATTGTTATTTTTGTGTGTGTTTGTCTGTCTCTCTGTGTGCTTCTAGTTTCTTTCTTTATTGTTTTCTGGAAAAACAGAGAGAGAGAGAGAGAGAGAGAGAGAGAAAGAAAGAAAGAAAGAAAGAAAGAAAGAAAGAAAGAAAGAAGGAAAGAAAGAAAGAAAGAATACTAAATCAGGGAGTGATTGCCCTTTTGTACTTACTGTAGCATTTAATGGGTTATGTATTCCAGTAACCAAGGACATTGACTCTGAATACAGGCAGCTTGGGGACATACAGGAACATGCCATTGATTACCTTCATACCTCTGTAAAAATTCCTCAACATCTCAGCTCTGCTCTACCCAATAAAGATAATAAGGATGCAAAGTGTGCAGAAGCCTATGCGACCCAGAGCAAAGATTCTGTGTATGTTATATGTCTCCAGTTTTATTTAAATTATGAGCTTATGCAGTGAACATGACCACAGACATAAGCCAAAAGAAGAAAGCCATAAAAATATATTTTACACTTTTTTTTTCCTGAGTAGCTATTTGATCACAGAATGATATCTTATTCCAGGTATTATGTAGCTGTGGACTGCCTGTAAGGCAGCAAGTTATAAGGGCTTAATTTAAAGTCATCACAGTCAAGTAAATTAACATATTTTAATAACTCCCTACATCATAGTAATAAGCCTAAGGCAGTTTCGGCATGTGTAGGCTGAGGTGAGGAGGCAATACTGAAGGGAAGTAGATAAAGAGTAAACAAATTCAAAGATCATAGCAGTTAATGGAATAGAGAGAATGAGACCGTACCTCCAATGCAAGGGCAAGCCATGACATAATTTAGGAAAATTGGACTGTTAAGAACTGCAGTCTAGTAATTCTGAAGTTCAGATATTATCCCAGGTCTTCCCCCTATCTTTAGGAATAATCCATACAATACTCATTTTAAAATGCTGCTGTCTTCATAACATTATGGAAGAAGAATTTAATATTTGTTTTCCCTGTAAGAAAACCCAATTACCTAAACACCTAACAGCAATCATTATCTAAAAAGAAAAATAAAACTCTAAGTCACAACTAGGAAACTGCTTCACTAATATAGTGAGTTAAAACCTGCAAAAGCTGCAGTGTGCTCACATCTGCCCTGGAAATGAGTCTCAGTGCATTCAAGATAGTTGGCACTTAGGACTAGTCACCTAGGCTATCAGTGAAGGCTTCTTCATTTTAGGATTACAAAAACTGAAATCTTTCAAATTTTCTAATCACTCTTAATGTTCATAATTTTTAACTATTCCCTTTAAATGTAGCCCTGTCTATATGTTTTTATTCATTTCTAAAAAAGAATTAAGAAAATGAAAAGTTAAGTAAAATTAGGCTTCAAAATCCATAACCACAAACATTAATGTTTTATTTAGGATCACCTTTCACACCTTAAAATAACCCACAATCTGGAGATTATATAAAAATTGCACCTTCTGAGTTTATATTATCTTTTTTTGTTTTAACTTGGCATGAACTAGTCATATTTTTCCTTAATGAAACTAAAGTGAGGGCTTGTTATTAGCATATTACTACAAGTT
Source organism: Lophiomys imhausi (assembly GCA_907164525.1). Classification (NCBI taxonomy): domain Eukaryota; kingdom Metazoa; phylum Chordata; class Mammalia; order Rodentia; family Muridae; genus Lophiomys; species Lophiomys imhausi. The sequence goes on from CAJQZJ010031536.1 coordinate 4,831,542, forward strand.
AGTAATTGCCAGTATCATGCTTTATGATGTAGCAATTTAATTTGTGTGTAATTCCAATATATTGAGTATCACAGTATTATACAATGTAGTTTCAGATTACAAACATGCTCTTAGCCTCCACAAGGTGCTTAAGCATAAGTTTAGAAAAAAATGACCAACTTGTTTTTACTGTTTTGCCAGAAACTAGCATCTCAATTCCCAGGTTTCATAGTTCTGAACAATCAAGTGCAGTGTAGGACACATCAGACATTTCTTGTATTCCTTCTTCTTCTCTTTTCTCATTTTTATTTATTTTTTGCTAGAAATATTTATGGAACACGCATATCCTCAAAAGGAAAATTTAACTCTTATTTAATTTGACTTGATCTTTCCTGGCATATAAATGTCTACTTTTTTTCATTGCTTTAGTTTAGGTTCAGAGTTCAATTACTGAAATTATAGTGTTAATTCCCTGTGGTGTCTGCCTTCTAAATAAAGCAATTTAACCAAGAAACAGCTTTGTGAGTGATTACATTTATCTCAGCATGCATTCTATTTCTCTCTGTTTTAGCTAATTTAAGATTTAAAAACAGCCAAGGGCTTATCTAAATTCTATGAACTGTAATGTTTAACATCAGTATCCAGACCTCACATCATGGACAGTTTCAATCTTTAGATATGATGCATAGCACATAAAATCTATTCAGCTCAGAGCACTGAACTTGTAGACCTTGGTGTAGGATACTTCCTCATGTTAATAGGAAAGTGTGACACTGCTTCTAGGTTAAGAACAAAGGACAACAAATGAGGAAAATAAGATTCATACAGTTAGAGGAGATAAGACCAAAAAAAATCTTCTTTTTTACTCATATTCAATTCAAAATTGATTCAGGAATTAGTTTTATACATATTCCATATTATTATTACTATTTACCCTGAAATGTTGCTTCTTTCATTGTGCAAAATGATATTTGTAAGTAAAACCGGTTCCTCACTTGTATCTGTCATGTTAAAGTTGGTATATAAGTGTGATGTGTTGGCACGTGCCAGGCTGTAGCTGGTTGTTCAGTGTTGGTCTGAGGACCTGGGAGGCCTCCTCTTTTCTGAGGAGAGAGAGTGATGATGGATGTGGGGGAGAGGAGAGTTTGGGGGGGACAGAAAAGAGAAACTGCAGTCAGGTTGCAATATATTAGAGAACAATAAAAAAACACTCTACATTAGTCTTCATTGTTTCCACATTGATTACTATTTTATATTAATTTTCTGTTGTCCCTAAGAGAACTTAAGGCCAGGGGATGGGACCAAAATGTGGGACTTGCTGCCTGTTTTCCTAATAGATGTGAGTGAAATGTTAGTGTGCTCTGAAATCATCCATCTAGCTATCTTCCCAAGGCATACCACATATTAGGAGACACAGAGTGGCTGGTTTCTTCCATGACACAACTAAAAATGGGAAATGAAAGAACAGCAATGACTTTATAAATCAACAAGGACATATTCTTATGCTAGGTAAATGATATGGTACATTAAAAGAAATTGCCACTTAAACGTGAATAAAGTAGTGCCAGCTAGAAGAATAGGTAAATTTTTTATTTCTTTTGACAAGTTATAATTATAAGATTTGTACATGCAGTATGTCTGCATAATTCAAAAATTGTGTACAGCTTTGTTCTAGGTTCATTCCTGCTGCAGTGATAAAATACCTGACAGAAAGCCATCTAGGTTAGAAAGGAGTATATTTCAATGCACAATCCCAGGCCACAGTGTCATTGCCAGGAAGCTGAAATATGAACTTCAAGCAACTAGTCACATCTCATTAACAGTCAAGAACACACCAAAAGAAATGCAGGCATATTTATTTCTCATTCGCATGTATTCAGGTGTATTTCTCCTTTGTGTCCCCTCCTTTGGTTTTTCTCAACAGGATTTCTCCTGTAACAGAGTCCTGGTTGCTCTGGACTTACTTTGTAGACCACACTGTCCTCAAACTCACAGAGATCCACCTGTCTCTGCCTCCTGAGTGCTGGGATTAATGGCACATGCCATCATGCCCAGGTTGCTTCTCTATTCTTTTTTTTAATTAATTTATTTATTGCTTCAGGTTACATCTCCATCATAGTGTTCTCTTTCCAACACTCCCAGTTCTGCCCTCCCACCCTCCACCCCCACCCCTTTCAACCCACTCCTCTGGAGTGGAGTGTCCTTACATAACAGTCCCTCGCTCCAGTTCAGCAGTCATATGAGGGCCAAGAGCCTCCTCAAACACTGGGGGACTACAAGGCAGTACCAATAGGGAAAAGTGTCTCATTGACAGGGAAAAAAAGAAAGTCTATGTCCATGTTCCCTTTAATGCATTGGTTGTGGTATAGATATCCTGTCCTATATAGCTAAAATCTGACTATAAGTGAATAGATGCCATGTACATCCTTCTGAGTCTGGGTTAGCTCACTCAGGATGAGCTTCTCTAGTTCCATCCATTTGGATGCAAATTGCATAATTTCATTGTTTCTAATAGCTGAGTAGTATTATATTGTGTAGATGTACCACAGTTTTTAAATCAATTCTTCGGTTGAGGGACATCTCGGTTGTTTCCAGTTTCTAACTTTACAAATAAGGCTGCTTCTCTATTCTTAAAAGTTAAGAGTGGTCCTCATAGGAAATAGTGTAATCTACACCTGGCTGGCTTTTCTACATCAGTTAATATATTAATCCCATCTGTAAATATTTAGACTATATCACATTGAGACTATCCTTCCAGATGAGTGTAACCTGTTTAAAGCTGACAAAGCTAATTACTGCATGCTTAAAGATACTTTTCTTGACAAACTTGTATGTCTAACTTGTTGTCAAAATGATGTGATTTTAAAATGGCTTCTAAGTAATACCATTTCTTCCCCAAACCCAGGGATTATTGTGGAAGGATGGACAGAAAGGTTGTAAGAGCCAGACATTGTGGAAACAAGGAAACTGTGTTTTCCAGACACAATAGAAAAGATGCACACAGACTCAAAGAGGTTACGAGAGAATTCACAACACCTACACAAGCTCAAGCCCGAAAAAGCCCAGCATCACGAAGGGAAGAGGGCACGAATTATCACACCTACCTGAAGAGGTACTGGCAAATTTTAGCTTCTCAGAGGACAAACAATTTTCTTTAAGGATGTGATCCCTGCTAAATTGACCATGCTCCCAGAAAATGCCCAGACACCGAAGAGTACCTGGGAGGCACAGAATTGAAGAACTCTTTTTAAAAAATGAGGCCACAAGATCTGATTGGTGGCCAACAGGCCAGATCTGGAAAGTTTTATAGATCCAGTATGATCAAAATTACATGTAATTCTCTGAGAACTAATTTTAAAAAGAACATATGAGAAGTTCCATTTTCCTGTTTTTCAATAGCTTTTTTTTTTCTAATGTTACTCTTAAAATTCATTTGTTAATGTTAAGTGATGCTAAACCACACTCAGACTTGAATTTTCATTTTCTTAATTATGAATATTATTTAATTAAAATTTTATTATGAACTGCATGTTAATGAAAAGGTGTACCATTCATGCTTCACAAAAGCTCCTGTAATTCTATTACAGTATCATTTGAACTAGAATGAATAAAGTGTTATTTGAGTTTGTTACACCAGAGAATCAGAACCTGGGCATGAACTTTTTAATTTAGCTATTGGTTTCATAAATTAGGTAATTATGTAATCTTTCTCCTCCTTCTGGCTCTCCACTCTGCTTGTGCACGTCCTTTTGCTGGGAAGTCATCTTCCATAGAAGTATAAAGACGGGGTTCACAAAAGTAAAGACACACATTGAAGCAAATAGAGAACAGAACAAAAAACTGCAGAGTACCTAAGTAGAGGTCAAACAACAGAATTCCCCTAGGGGGACTAGCAACAGGCCAGCGAGCTGAAGGAGGAGTCTATTCAGTTTTAACATTAGAAGTTTCCTCAATCGATCCTCTAAGTGTGGCATATATTTGATTGTGAGCAATATGTTGACCAGTGTCAATAGTGAACACATAGACTACCTAATACAATGTTGGAAGATGACTTGAGGTTAGAAAAAAAAAAAAGGCTTGACAGCAAAAGTTTTAAATTGTGGTAGTAGAGTTTCTCAGTAGGCATGACACAGGAAACAACTTGAAAAATTTTAAATCAGTTATTGATATTTTAAAAGTCCACTAATATGAACTGATTTAAGAAAACATCAATGGGTTTTAATTGACAACATGCCTGGGAAAGTCGACCCCATGGAGTATTTCTTAAAATGAGATATGGAATAAGAGAATTCTATAATGGAAGGAAACTGTCTAAATCAATTTAGTTTTATTGTTGTTTGTAGTACATTTAGAGTTTATTTGTCTTGGGGAATCAGGATTTTTGGCAATATAATGTAAAATGAAACAGTAAGGAGCTGCATTGTTGTTCTAAAGAGAGTAGAAGGTGCTAAGGCAAATAAAAATCCACAGAGCTGTAGATTTTTAACTTCAAAAATGCAATGATTAAGAGTGCATAGTTTGTTAATATGGTGGATTACACTGATGGATTTTTATATGTTGAATCACCACTGCATTCCTGAGATAAAGCCTACTTGATCATGGTGAATGATACTTTCGATGTGTTCTCGGATTCGGTTTGCAACTATTTTATTGAGTATTTTTGCATCTATGTTCATAAGGGAAATTGGTCTGAAACCCAAAGAAAAAGATAGGAGGGAGGGGGGAAAGGAATGGGACTGTCATGGGGATATAACTTGGATAAGTAAATACATGTTGATAAAAATATTTTATTATCAAAAAGGATAGAGTGTAGATCCACAATTTCCAAAGAGTTCCACTCACGCTTTTTGCAAAAGTAAAATCAATATAAGGAAGTATTGATTATCTTATTACGCAATATGATAAGTCAAATATCATCCATATTCAAGATCCTATTTATAAAATAGAATGTCCTCAAATCTTCTGGGTGACATGAATGCTGCTCATGCAGAGTGATTGCTACTATCACAGAGTAAAGCATGTCCTTTTTGTTAATATATAATGGGATCTAATTATCTTTCTTTTAGAATTCTATACAAATGGAGTCATATTATTATGGATATTTGTTTTATTGCATTATCATGTAAAATATCTGAAAAATTAAATATAAATATTGATTTAATTTTTTCCTGTGAGGCTAGACTGTGCTATGTTTGTTTGTATGTATGCATGTACTTATGCCTGTATTGCTGTAAATACTGGGATTTTAAAAATAAACAATATGTCAAAGCACATATAATTAAAGACTATTGAATGGCCATTCATAAATGGCTATCTATAACATCCACCTTTGGTTCACAGAATACTAGAGGAAATAGTGGAAAGAAAGTAAATAAGAGCTAAAAGAATGGAGATGCGGTATTAAATGCAGGCATTGGGCAATGCCATGCTTTTGCACTCTTGAGATCTTAACAGCTGTGATTATCTACAGGAGAACTCTGCAAGATGATCTGTGAGTACCCTATGCTGGAAAGAAAGAATGACTAATGAGTTCCTACCACCTGTCTGGATATACACACTGACAAAGGTTTCTGAGGAAGAAGGAATACATTTTCTTCAGACATATTGACACTGATAAGATGAATATACTCCTATAAAGAAACTCTTCCTCCAGATCCTGCAGTTTCTGCAAACTAACCTGATGGAAACTCATTGGAAAAAAGAAAATCAAAAACACCAGAAGGGATTAGGTATGGAGAAAGGAAGGACATTAACAAGAGTGAGCATCAAGAGATTATGGTGACTGCCACTTCAGGCCCACATTCTTCAAACTGCTGCATAACAGCAGACCTGAATGTGCCTGCAGATGATGATGAAGATTGCAATAAAGCACTTGCCCAGTTAGTTCTTTCTCCACTCTCTGAGCTGGATCAAACAAAGAAGAAATATATGGAATTAGCTAAAGAGAAAATTCCATAAGACTTTAATGTTTCATATATGTTTAGGCATTCATTTTTTGTTTGCACTATACTTGTACAAAAATCAAAGAAAGAACTCATTTTGTATTTGCATTTTTTTCCTAAATTATAGCACTTTAAAATTTAACTGTGCAATCCAAAACAAAAATCTTAAACCAGTTGTGAAAGTCCACAGTCCTCTTTAACAGTGTTGAAGCAATATCAATCAAGTCTTTGATGTTCAGCCATGTTCTTTACCAGACCAGCATTTCTGTTCTGCAGATGTTTTCTTCTCTCTTTATTCTAGTATTGATCTTTCCATCAGCAGCCCAGCATGTTTAATATAATTCATATAATATATATTATTATATATGTCATTAGTGCTGTCTTTTAACCATTTCCAAAGTGTCTTGATTCTGCTCATGTCTCCTTGCTCTGTATTTTAGGTACAACATAAAATTAACCAACCAGACGCATTCCATTTTCTAGTGTCTTTCATATGCACCTAATATGCACATGTCTGTCTGTCTTTCTGTCTGCTTGTCTAGTTGCTTTGTCTGTCTGTCTGCTTTTCTGCTTGCTCTGTATTTATTCATTTGTTTGGGATGTGTGAGGTAAAGCCTTTTTCTATGCACTGGATCTTTCTGTTAAATGAAGTGAAATATGATTGTTGTAAAGGGAAAAAACAGAAGTGGGCATACACAAAAAGAGGAGCAGCTGGTAAAGAGTGGACATGAATATGACCACATTTTTTTCACAAAAGTTACAGAAATCCACTGTTCAATATAATTAATACTGAATATAATGCTAAATAAAAATTTACAAAAATAAAAGGTATGTTAAACATAAAATTATTATGTAATAGATAAAAATACTACCAGAAGCTGTAAATATGAATATGTCATCATTCAATGATTTCCTCAGTCAATTATATTAAATTAGAAATATGCATCATTGTGTCCAATCTATAAATTTGTGTATATAGTAGAGAACAAATTAAATTTTGCAACCAGGGAGATCACTCAATTGGCCAAGTATTTCCATACAAGCCTGAGCACTAACCTCAATTTCCAGCCCTGATGTAATAAAGCTAGACAAAATGGTATGTAATTGAACTGAGATGGTAGAGCTAGGCAAAGCTCTGAGTCTTTGGGATGATAGTTGAAACCTAATGAGTGCAGAGCAAATTAGTGAGAAACATTGATTTACAAAGCTACGTGGTATTTCATGTAGAAGAACACCCAAGCTTTTCCTCTGAACTCCACAGGCCCATTCATCCACACATAGATATGTAACCACACACACACACACACACACACACCCATACAAACTCAAACATAATACTACATTTTAATGTTCTGTTTCATCTAAATTTCACCCAAATCACACTTTAAATATTCTTTTCAGAAATGGGTGAAAATTAAATGTGAGATTTTAGGCCAATTACACTATTGTACCACATGACATAATATGAAATGTAAGAAAATAGATGACAAAACTGATTTTAACAGTTTTTCCCCTATTTGAGGAACTGTACAATGTGACACTTAAGAGGGTTAAGGATAAATTATGCAAATCAAAACTGGAAGCAGGAAGAAAAGCCAGACAAGCATATACTTATTATGTAGGACTATCCAAAACTCAGTTGTGAGTCATCTTATAAGCTCATGATTCAATAACAACTACCTCTACTTTCTTTCTCCTTTTACCACTGTGAAAGAGCTGACTCTGCCTCCATCTGATTTCCGTTCTTTCGCTTTGTAATTAGATGCCACCTTCACTGCCCTTATCCAGCCTCACCTTTGTAAACACCCCTCACTTTCCTACATTACACTCTCCTTAGTTTTTATCCGTGAAAACAATCTCATAATATTATACACATTCTAATATACTACCATTAAAATGTCTTCTTAGACTGCAGTTGTTTCATGAATCTTTAATAACTGCCTCTAGTTTGTTTTGTGCCTCATTCCCAGCACTGCACATATTAGCCTTGGCTATTTTACAGTTTTGACTAGTGGAACACCAACGGTTGTAATCTAAGACTTGCTAAAAATTTCAGTCAGTTTATGGGATTTTTGAGTTGCCTACCTTAGTGTGTTATTTTGTCCTTTATTCTTGTTCTTTTTCCATTCTGTGGTGTTTTCCTTCCCTTCTTTGTCTGCAATTGTCCATGTAACTACTCATGTTGTGCAATCAAAAGTTCTAAAATAACTAATTGTGAAAAATGTGAGTGCTGATCACTACTCTTTTTTGAATCACAAGAGAGTTTTTGTTTGTTTGGTTTTTGGTGTGTGTGTGTGTGTGTGTGTGTGTGTGTCCCTTCAAAGGACACTTATCCAAATGTCTCTTAGGACATTTAACAATGGTTAATATTTTCATGATTTAGTGTACTGATTTATACTCTCCCTCTTCTGCATCCTTACATCTCTGTAGTTGAACATGTTATGATTTACATCACTGTCCATTTCTCTTCCCAACCATTCGCATTTGACTTCCTTGTGTAAATCACACTGGGTTTTGTTTCCTAACTTGATATTATCTATCATCTTTTGTAATGACTTCTAAAATCACCTACCAAATTAAATACTCTATTGTAAGTTCTAACTCATGACACATCACTTCAGAGTCTTTGGAAACTACACAATACATACTCATTGATCAAGTAAGACAAATACAGCATACTAATAAAAGACATGGTCAGTGGGAAAATAAATTCAAATAATGGAAACTCTGTTCAATATCTTTGTGTGTCCTTGAGAATTAAGAGTATATTCCAATATTTCTTCCTATAAGAATGTGCCCATGTGTTTGTAGTTGCAGGTGAAGCCCAGAGGTTGATGCCAAGTGTCTTTCACAGACCCTCTCCACCTTATTTTTCAGACACGTTGCAGGGCTTTCAAGAATCCGGCTTGAGGTTTAATTGAGACAAAGAGACTTCTACACAGTTTAATGCTGTCAGCCTTTTGCTGGAGTAGTCTCTCCACTAGCTGTCTAAACTTATCCTGAGTTTTCAGTCATATCATGTCTCTACGTAACTCTCACTGCCTGATTCTTGCTCTGTTCTTCTTCCTTATCTTTTCCAGTCTGCCTGGGTCTCTTGCATCCTGTGTGCATCGCTGCCTGCCTGGAAGTGCTGCCCCTGTACTTCCTGTCCTGGTTCTGGGCCATCAACTCTTTTATATGTATATATATATATATATATATATATATATACAAAAAGTCATATTCTAATCTTAAGCAATCAGCATCAAGATAATACCCAGTCCATTCCTTATGGGTTACCCTTTGGAATGTGAAGAAGGACAAACATTTACAAATACAAAAGCCTATGGTGACCCATACCAAAATTCTGCCAGCAATTAGTTCTTTGGGAGCAGAAGATTGACAATTATAAATACAGGGAATCACCTTCTCAGTGTAAGGGAAGGTCATCCCAACAACAACATTTCTCACTGAACCTAGAATTCATAGGTTCAACAAGTATGGTTGCGCAATGTATCCCTGGGATCGACCTGTGTGGGGAGCATGTGAGAGGAACAGCAACCAGCTTTGGAACTCATATAGGGTGGCCTACTGGGTACCTCAACCATGATGTGTGTAGCTCAGAGAGGCAGAGCCCTGAGGACTACGTGTCCTGTGGACTTCATGGTGTTCTGGAGTTTCACTCTGCTTGTTGCCTTCTTGATTATCACATTTTTCATATTCTATGAGTTGTATATAAACTCTAAGGAGATTAACAGCCCCTCACAGGCAGTAACTTGGCACTTACAACATTTCTGATTGTCTTTTTTCAAAACATTGCTGTTCATGCTGATTAATTATTCAACCATCACCCTTAGAATTTGGAGGTGTACATTATTTGTAAAGTTTTGTTAAGATGTTTTTATTAGTGGATTTGATGTATAAAGTCTTGGGGAACAATTTAAAGTTCAAAAAGTCACACTCTTGATAGCTGAGTGAGGAACTCCTTGAAGTCAGGGAATAAAAATAATGGCAGCCCAGTTATTAATAGCTGATTTGTCTTTCTTGCTAAAGATGTGTTGGTGATCAAAGGCAATGATTAATTTCTTGCAGCCATTTTTGCCCTTGGCTCTCTGACATGATTTAAAAAAATGTTAGTGTATAGGTGTACACTATGAAGATTTAAAGTAGAAATGGCTGACTATTTTCTATATTTAAATGCTGAGATTTGTGATTCTTTTAAGGTTTTTATGAGATTACTTTTGAGATAAATAATAAAATGCTTTCCTTATTTCTGATAGCTGAGGAGTATTCCATTGTGTAAATGTACCACAGTTTTCTTATCCATTCTTCGGTTGAAGGACATTTAGGCTGTTTCCAGTTTCTAGCTTTTACAAATAAAGCTGCCATGAACATAGTTGAGATGATGTCCTTGTGATTTAGTGAGGAATCATTTGGATGTATACCCAGAAGTGTATGGCTGGGTCTTGAGGTAGAGCTATTCCAACTTATCGAAGATATCGCCAGACTGATTTCCATAGTGGTTATACAAGATTGCACTCCCATCAGCAATGGAGGAGTGTTCCCCTTTCTCCACAACCTTGCCAGTGTGTGCTGTCACTTGAGTTTTTGATCTTAGCCATTCTTACAGGTATGAGATGGAATCTCAGAGTCCTCTGGAGTCATTTCATGATGATTAAGGATGCTGAGCATTTCTTCAAGTGTCTCTTGGCCATTAGAGATTCCTCTTTTGGATGGAACTAGAAAAACTCATCCTGTGTGAGCTAACCCATACCCAGAAAGATACACATGGCATGTATTCACTTATAACTGGATTTTAGCCATATAGTACAGGATGGATATCCTACAATCAACAGACCCAGGGGAACAGGGGCATGGAGTTTGCTACCGATTAATGGGACACTTCACTCTAATAGATCTGCCTTGTAGGCTCCCAGTGCAAGAGGAAGGTCTTAGCCTTCATGTGACTGATGAACTGAGGTGGGCTGATATGTGGAGGTACCACACAACAGAGGAGTGTGATGGGAGGGAGATGGGACAGATGGTGGGAGGGTAGGAATGGAAGGAGTGGAGGGAAGGGGTTGTGATAGAGACATACTTGAATTAATAAATGTTCATTTGAACTGGTTGAGAAAAATACCTTGCTTACTTACATTTTGTTAATCTGTAACAATTTTCTTATATATGAATGTGAATCCCTGAGAATAATATACTTTTCATCTGTAATACTTAAAACATTTAATCCTGTAAGACTGTAAGAATATTGGAGAACATGCTTTTTATTTTCTTATGCTCATTGTATTTATTCACTTAAAGAAACATAGTATGTAACCACCTTTCAATGTTTATACTTCTTGAAAGATTATGCCAGGGTATATAAGGTATGGGAGAAAAATTATTGGAGCATTACTTCATCCATGAAGTTTGTGCCTACTTTACCTTCGTGGTTTACCCAATATCTCTTCATTGGATCAATAAACTCACTGCTGGTGCTGGCCTCTGGCACACCCATGTCTCAGTCCACCAAGCACTGGAGTTACAGATGAATATAAAATATGCCCTATTTGTATATGGGTGCTAAACATGTGAGATTAGATATCTGTGCTTTGAAAGTAGGCACTTTAAAGACAAGGCATCTCTATAAAAGTCTACATAGTATTTTCAGAGTATTCTGTAAATTAAAGAATAAGATATAAAGCTTATTTTGACAAAAACAAGTGAGAACCCTCTTTTTCTTTTTCTAGTATTTACATGACAGTTTGATACTGGAAAAATATACAGGAACATCAGGTTTCACGTAGCATAATATGAAATTTATTATACATGTTTCCTTTTTGGTCTTTTAAATTGAACTTGAAAATTATGATCCCCAAATGAGAAAGAAAAGCACATAAATTATCATGCATCCATTATTTTGAATTCAACACAAATTATACAATGCTGCTTGAAATTACAGGTTTCTATATCCTCTGATTAGAAACACACTGATTCAGAATATTTTAAAGATTATAATTTTCTAACACAAAATATGCAAATATTTAATATAAAACTGATTACAGAGCTCAATTTGCAAAATACTGTTTTCTAGAGATTTTTCCCCCAGAAACTACTCATTAGTGATTTTTAGCAAATTCTTTGTGAAATGATAAGTTCTTATAATTTTATCTCTAAATTTTAAACTCTTAAATGTGTTCCTAATAGTAAAAATGTAATAGAATTACATGATTATTTATCTAGCAAGGTTGCCTGTGAAACTACAGTTATTTTATTATAGGAACAATGTCTACAGACTGTGATGGTGATTATATACTGTTAAAATTTTAGAATGGAACCTGCATACTTTCAGAAGATTTGAGTCCACCAATCCTGTTGAGGTGGGTCTGCTCATTTGTCTGTGTGCTTCCATCCTTTCAACTCTGCATTCCCCTTTACCCTCTCCATTTCCACAATGTCTATGTCTTGTCTTACACATTTTCCTTCACGATAAAGCTATGTGTTTCATTCTGTTAGCGGCTTGTCCTAGGGATAATTGTAAAATCTGTCTTTTTACAATTATGAGCAGTGTTCTATGAACTCTTTGGGGTATATTCACTTTGAGCAGTGTGCCTATAACTTCCATTAATGTTGTCCACTTGAACGTGATCTATTGCTTTCCCTGTTAAGTGACTTCAGCCTTTCCATACTGCAGATTTCTTTGCATTCTTCTTACTTACCCTTACCTATATGCAGTCTCTCACAAACGTTTTTCATGCCAGGCAGTGGTGGTGCACGCCTTTAATCCCAGCACTTGGGAGGCAGAGGCAGGCGGATCTTTGCGAGTTCGAGGCCAGCCTGGTCTACAAATTGAGTCCAGGAAAGCCAGGGCTACACAGAGAAACCCTGTCTCGAAAAACCAAAAAAAAAAAAATAATAATAATAACAAATGTTTTTCATGTAAGTCATTTATTATATTTTAAACTAAACTGATAAGAGACCAACCACTCTTTTGAAATGTGAAATATTACTCTTTTTAGATACCAAAGCGATGCTACATAAGACATAACATCAGAGCATAGTAACCTGAGAAAGTTAATGTAGACTGGCATAAGCATAGTTTACAAATGCCTTGCACAGAGGGCTCAGTGGAGTAGCAACTTATACTCATTTCTGACACCAAAATTATATCTTGGTCATTGTTTATTGCTATGAATTGACACCATAATCAAGGCAACTATTAAATAGGAAAACATGTAAATAGGGGCTTACTTATGTTTTCAGAAGCCTAGTCCATTGTCATCATGCCATAGAGCATGGGGTAGGAATGGTGCTAGAGAAGAAGCTGAAACCCACATCTTGATCCAGAAGCAGAGAGAAACTGGACCTTGAATGGCTTTGAAACTTCAAAACCCATCATGGTGATACAATTCTTCAAAAATGGTCATATATTTTCACTTTCTAGTCCTGTCAAATGAGAGGCCTTGTAGCAGACCAAGGAGTAATTTTAATGAATATTTGCATGCAAAAAAGTGTGAACAAAAGCAATATTGTGGGACAGACACACTGTGACACACTATAGCCTCCAAAATGAGACTTCTTTTTTTCTGGCGAGAATTGTTGCAAAGATGGAGGGTGGGTCTTATGGGAGGTGGGATATGAGTGGGATCAGGATGCATGATGAAAAATTCACACACACACACCTTCACCACAAACCATCACTACAAAGAAAATAAAAGGATTCAACAAACACTTTACATTTGATATCTCTCAATATCAATAGTCTCAATTTCCCAATAAAAAGAAACAGACTAACAGAATAGATTTGAAAAGAGGAGCCATCCTTCAGCTGTATCCAAGAAATATACCTTACCATCAATAATAGATATTGCCTCAAGGTTAAAGGTTTGAAAAAGATATTCTAAGCAAATGAACCTAAGAACCAAGGTGGTGTAACCATTTTAATATCTGACAAAATGAATTTTCAAAACAAAGCTAATAAGGAAAGATGGGGAAGGAAACTAAATAGTCATCAAAGGAAACATTTACTAGGATAATATTCTGATTCTTAACATATATGCACTAAACACAAGGGCATCTAGGTTCATAAAAGAAACACTACTACATACTACAACTTAAGTCACATATTAACCTTCACACACTGGTAATGGGAGACTTCCGCACACCATTCTCACTAATAAATAAGTCATCCACACAAAACTAAACAGATATTCAGGAAATAACTGATATTATAAGCTAAATGAGCCTAACAGAAATTTACAGTACATTTTACTACCAAACAAAATAATGAGCTTTCTTCTTAGTACCTCATAGAACTGTCTCCAAAACTAACAATATACTCAGACACCAAGCAAGTTTCAACAGAAACAAAAATTGAAATAACTCCAGACATCATTTCAGACAACCATGAATTAAAGCTGTATATGAACAATGACAAAATAAACAGAAAGTGTACATACTCATGGAAACTTAACAACTCACCACTGAATGAAAAATGCATCAAGATAGAAATTAAGAAAGAAATGAAAGACGATCTGGGTTGCTTGAATAGGAACACACAAAATACCCAAACTAATAGGGCACAATGAAGACAGTTCCAAGAGACAATATCATTGCACTATTTGCCAACATAAATATAATTGGAGATATCTCTTACTAAACACTTAAAAACACACATGAAAGTTCCAAATGAAAAAAGAAATTACAACCAAAAGAAATGGATGGCAGCAAATAATCAAAAGAAAGGTAAAACTAATAAAAATTGTATAATAACAATGCCAAGTCATTGAAGAAAGAAACTGAAGAAAATATATGAAGATTAAAGATCTTAGTTCATGTATCAGTCATTAACATAGTAAATGTAGTAATTATTAACATATTAACAGAGTAAAAATGGCCATCCTACCCAAAATACTCTATAGGGTCAATACAATCCCTATCAAATTTCCAACACAGTTCTCTCAGATTTTGAAAAGGTGATTATCACGTTCATTTTGAAACACAGGCACACAAAATAAAGAAACCAACCAACAACAACACCCCCCCCCAAAAAAAATAAGAATCCAAGTAGATACATGCTAATGACCATGCAAAAAACTCAACTCCAAATGGATCAAAGACCTCAACATAAACCAGATATATTGATCCTAACAGAAGAGAAAGTGGAGAATAACCTTAATTCCCTTGGTACAGGAAAAAAAAATATCTGAACAGAACAGTATTAGCACAGGCACTGGATCAACATTTAATAAATGGGACCTCATGAACCTGAAAATTTTCTATATGTCAAAGGACAGTGTTATTTAGACAAAGTGGAAGCATAGAGCTTAGGAAAATATTATCAACTCTATTTCCTATAGAAGGCTAATATGCAAAATTTGTAAAGAAATAATAAAGCTTGATATCTAGAAAACAAATACCTCAACTAAAAATGGAGTACAGATATAAACAGAGAAGAAACAAAAATGACTGAGAAGCTGTTAAAATGTTCAAAGTCCTTAGTCATCATAGAAATGGTAATCAAAACTACTTTGAGATTTTGTTTTATACCCATGAGAATAACTAAGTTCAATAAATCAAATGACTGCTCATACTGGAGATGATGTGAGTAAAGGGAGGAGGAAAAGCAATGACACAGAACCACGATGGAATCAGCATGATCATTCCTAAGGAAGATGGGAATCAATCTGTCTCAAAGTCCAGCTATACCACTCTGGGACATGTACCTGCATATAAACATGTAGACAACTGTGTTTTACTGTACAACTATGTTCATTGCTGGTCTATTCAAGGTATCCTGAAATTGAAAACAACCTAAGTGTCCCTAACCAGATGATTGGATAAACAAATGTGGTTCATCCACACAATGGAATATTACTCAGTCATCAAAAAAGATGAAATCACAGAGAAATACATAAAATTAGAAAAAAAGTGTTCTGAGTAACATAGCCCAGACCCAGAGAGTCATACATTGCATGTATTTAATTTTGTCTGAACAATAACTGTTATGTCAATGATAGCTAAGTTGCAATTTGTAAAGCCACAGAGGTTATGTATACAGTAATAGACTAGGGTGATGGAGATAGATCTTGCTAAGTAATGGAAATACAGTAGATAGTTATGGATGGATGGACGAATGAAGGGACAGACAGATGGATGGATGGATGGATGGATGGATAAAGCCTGAAATGGAAGATCAAGTGGGGAGGCAAAAGGGAAAAGGAGATGAAGGAGAAAATAAGAAGATAGACATCTAAAATTAAAAATAATTTGAGGAATAATACAGAAGCCTTTTAATATAGAATATTTGCAAAATACAAACATTTATCAAGGTTATCTAAGTGAAATCAGCAAATAATATGGAAGAGAGTGTCCCAACTGGCCATCCCTTCTTGTCAAATGAAGCTTTCAGTGCTGAGATTAGGATACATCTAACTGAGTTGTTAGTCAAAGAGAAACCATGAGAAACCACAAACAACGCAGCCTGTTGTCAAGACCATACTTTGCTATTTAGACAGAGAAAGTGAGCTGGTACCTACATAAAGCCTTCACTGTTATGTGCTAGAGTCTTTGGTACAGGAAGTTACTCTGCATGCTAACAAAAAAATTAAAGAAAAGAAACAAAAACCAAATTAGCCATGAATCTTACAATAGGCAGCAGTGTCTTGAGCCCAAGACACATGTGGTTATGCCTTCACAAAGCTTGTGGGAGTAATCAGCTAATCATCCTGGCACAGGTTGGTTGATCAAGAACCAAAGATCTAGGACAAAATAAACCAAATTGAGGTAGAAGTTGCAATAAAATGACTTCTAATGATATTCTGCTATGCTCATAGATCATTCCCTTCCTCAGCCATCATTAGAGAAGGTTCCTCCTATAGCAAATGGAAACAAATACAGAGACCCACAGCCAGTCATTACACAGAGAGTAAAAGACTCATCAAATTCCTCAACTCAGTTCTCAGGAATCTGTGGATTCTAAGAGCCATTGGGGATGGAACACACCAAGAAAATAAGCACTCTGAATCAATATGAAGG
The DNA here is from genome assembly GCA_907164525.1 of Lophiomys imhausi. Lineage (NCBI taxonomy): Eukaryota > Metazoa > Chordata > Mammalia > Rodentia > Muridae > Lophiomys > Lophiomys imhausi. The sequence goes on from CAJQZJ010031536.1 coordinate 4,848,473, forward strand.
ATGCATGTAAGAACTCTCAGAGCCGGGCGTGGTGGTGCATGCCTTTAATCCCAGCACTCAGCACTCAGGGAGGTAGAGGCAGGCGGATCTCTGAGTTCAAGGCAAGCCTGGTCTACAAAGTGAGTCCAGGACAGCCAGGGCTACACAGAGAAACCCTGTCTCGGAAAAAAAAAAAAAAAAGACTAAGGCAGCATGCACAGGACCTTCAAGGTCTGCACCAAGTGAGGTATAAGTGGACATATGGCCCCATCCATAACACAGAAGCAATCCCTAACTGATACTCTTTTACAACTGAAAATCTAGTTTTCTCTGAGAAAAATCTCACTGAGGAAACAAACTGATTAATTACTCTTAAGTGTTGTCTGTATTCCTACTAGTACATGGCCAACAGGAAGCAAACTCAATGTTGTCATCTCTAGTTCATTTGTTCATAATGTCCTGTCAGAGCTTCCTTTTTGTTTCTTTTAATTTCGTCGTATTTCTATCTTACTTCTATCTGTTTTTTCTCCTCACCTTTTATCCTATAGTTCCATTGTGTATGAAATATGCCTTCCAGTTTGATGTACTAACGGGTTTCCCGAGTGTCTGATCAAGTGTGTCTTTGAGTCCATATCTGTTCTCATGCTTCCCTTTTGATTTGTTTGTTTTTCCTATTCAGCAATGACAGCTTTTGTATTATATTTTTCTATTTTATTATTAGCCCTTAGAATCCTGTTAGTTTTCTAATTAGTGACAAAATGAAGGCAGATCATGATGGGAGGAGAGGAGGAGGTACTGGGAGGAATACAATGAGGGATAGCATAATCAGGATATAACATGTGAGAAAAAAATGTATCACAAAAGAGTCTATTTCCTTTTAAATTAAAGAAACTGTCATTCTCCTTTTACTAATGAGAATATATTATTAGTATATAAATATATTTTTTTTCTGTGACTATGCAGTAAAAAAAAATTAAACACATTTCCTCCTGAGTATAGCCAACATGACAAGTTACTTTTTAGTTTGATGTCATTGTGGTTAATTTATATTTTCTAATTTCCAATATTTCACATATTTACCAATATGCCAAACAGTAGGTCAGTAATGCTGCTCTTCACTGCCCTCTCGATGAAAGGATTTCAGCTCCATTCTCTTTGATTCTTCTACACTGAGAGTATTTGTATAGATGTTAACTTAGTACTTTATTGACATGACAAGACAAAAAGCAAACCCATATGAAATAAAACATTTAACTGGGAGATTGTTTAAAATTTCAGAGTAATCTTATTATACTATCATCACAGTAAGAAATATGGTGGTCTGTAGGCAGGAAGTGATATGAAAACAGGAACAGAAGCAATAGTTGAGAACTGCACCCTGATTCATAAGCCGACCTCCTAACCCTTCTGATCCTTTCAAACGGTTCCATTCCCTGATATCAAGCTTTCAAATATAGATCTTATGTGGTCCATTCTTATTCAAATCACCATGGATATTGCACAGTAATTTCTGTGTGGAAGTGCATCACCATGCAGACAAATAACTTACAAATGAATGGAGATGGAGTGGTACATGTGCTGCAGATGTGTGTATGATACTTGTTTTGCTTTTTTGTTGGTCTGCCGTCAATGTGGTGTCTCCTGCAGATTTCATTTTGCCTGTTCTACACCCCATCATGATGGTGAATGCCTCATTTCTTTTGTTACCTCCTATCTTTGTTTCCTACTCAAAGTTTTTTCCATAATCATGAACTAATAGAATATACACTATATAGGTAAATCAGCATTTGCTGCTTAAACATTAAGAAAGCAGACTCTGAGAGTGAGGAGACCCTCTCATCTCTGATCCAAACTTGCTTAAATCAAGTGTTCTCCAATGCCCCTAGTCCTGGGCCATGATGGCTCCTTGATTCTGTAACAGGTAGAGGCAGAAATGACAAGTCTTTATGAGCATTCATGTTTTCAACATGTGTTAAAATTGTTTATCCCCTGGAATGAAAAAAATAATGTCTCTACTGAGAACAGGAATCTGAAAATTCATCCTTGGAGAGAAAGTTAATTTGCAATTGCAATTCACTGACACAGCTCCCTGGTTGGTTTCTCATCCTTTATCTCAAGTCTAAAGTCTTTGCTTGCAATTACAGTGACAACTCTCCCTCTCTAGGGTCCAAACTCCAGCCTTAATTTCAGCAAGAAACAGTATATTTCATGTTCCTCAAAGCAAATACAGATTTGAATACATTTTCTTTGTTTTATTTTAGTTCAAAATTTATATTTCTAATGCTTGTAAATATCTATAAGAATTTGAAATAATCATTCATCACTCAAAGGACACAAAATTAAACCATACTGTCTTTATTTTATTTTCATTTTAGTGCCTTTTTGAAGGAACAACTTATTCCCTTGCATTTCAAATTTAATTATTTTAACATGCAAATTTTATATCGTAACATTTTGTTTTTAATTAGTCTCATAATTTTGGTCATCCCATTGCATAATCTTATTTTACCCTTAACTTTAATTCTTTTTTATTTTATTTCTTTTAGTTAACTAAACACAGTTGTTTAGGTAAAAATGGGAAAGATTTAGTACAATATTTTAAAAAGAGGGGCAGGTTTTTCTGGACAATGTTACTGAAAATTCAAAGAGAGTTTTTCTTTTTGGAAGACTGGATCCAATTGTATATAATTGTAGTTTCATCTTTGTAACCACATATTTATATTAACATACTTTTTGGAGATGAAAATGATGTGTTTACTACATTTTTGACATTTGAAGTTAATTTTAGGAACACATTGCTTAGGACAAAAACAAGGACTGACTGTTCTCTATTTTGCAAATGTTTAGAAATTTAGGGTAAAATGTACGAAGCCTTCCTTAAAATAATGACTAGAGTCTACTTTGGATTTACTTTGAATAATATCTTGGCACAGCATTCAAATATTCAAAGCATAGTAAATTTTCAAACATTGAGTTCTTCTTTCAGCAAATTTCCTAATCATTTTTGTCCTCTAAACTGAATTAGGAAACACATTTTCTAGTGTTAACCCACAGTATTCCATGAATAAATTTCTTCCTCCTTATGATGCATTTTTAATGTTATATTGTCGTACAAGTAGAATTTAAGATAACAAAAAAATCCTTGCTAAAAAGTAAAATTCAATTAAATTCAGCTTCATAAAATATGGTGCTTAAACACAAGCTATTACTCTAATTTTAGCCATGACTTACACATTATAGAGGAGAGAAACTCAACCATATTGCTAACTGTTTCTACTAGAGCAATAAGGCATGCTTGCTTATTGGAGTCACTAATTGATCTCTTGCCTAGATCTAGATTTGCTGTACAGAATAGAATTCATGTCTAGAACTACAATAAAGCAGAAAATTTTTAAGTCATAAACCCAATGATAAAACCTATTAATATATTTTGCTTAAAAAGTCATGTTGGCAACTGGATTCCTAAATATTATTTCCATAAATTTCTACTCTCTATACCTTGGTCATGGAGCTTTTTATTGCAAAGAGTAATGGTTAATGTAGAGAATAATTCATGCTCAAAGTGCAGAGAACACACAACCATGAATGGCCAGACAAAGACAGAACATCTGCTCACACTTGGCCCATGACATGACTCAGGGAACATCATGGAGGAAGAAGAATAAAGAATATAGAAGCCTAAGGCTGTGTATAAGAGCTATGAAATATTCTCTAGATATGATATGATTCTTGTCATATAAACTCATGGTAGCTGTCTACCTGCAGAAGAACTGTACAAAGTCAAAACAATTAAGAAGTCCACCTTGGAAGGTAAAGAGTATCCTGAAGCCCCACCCTTCACTGATGGGTCATAAGCAGTTGATAGTTGCTGGAAGAAGAATTTTTTTTTTTCTGGATGTGTCCCCAGATAGGCATTAATGTCCCTGTGGATAACCCCCTCACACTTGTGTATATGGGCCACACTAATTAGACTCAGTGGAATATTAAAAAGAAAAAAACACAAAGTTGGGAGAAAGATATGTTGGGTGTGCTCTATGGGAGTGGAATGGAGGAACCCATTGTGTTCAAGACACATTGTATACATGTAAGAATATTTCAAAGCATAGTAAACAAGTAAATGAGTGAATTTAATAATAATTCTTACCAAATGTACTGTCCGTTGCTCACATATAGCTCAGTAGACCCACAACTTGTTTCCCTTCTCTGCTGGATGCCCTCCATTTATCCTTCACCTTATTTCATAGGTCAATCCTCATCATTGTCTTGGCATATAAGTAGATGTCATATATAATATTTTTTACTACTTGAAATAACCTCATTAAAACAAAGTTTTGCATTAAGTTTTGCTGAAACTTTTCCACAGAATGTCTGTTTTATAACTTGTGGAATTGTGCCTTAATTAGAATAGGTAGAAGGTGATTTACCTTTGTTAAGTCATTTAGGAAGTAAAAGATAAATGATTAAATAATATATGTATGATTCTTTCATTAGTTTATTTGATGAATAAATAGTATTTCCACATACATTGTTCAAATATCTTAATGCATATACTTTTGAATGCTGTGATAATTTCCTCTCACAGATAGGAAATTATTAATGTTTTCCAAGAATAACTTTACCAAGTATAGTTATTTAATGGATCATCAAAGAATTATATGATATTTGGTAAGCTAATTGGATTGATTGCTAAGGAATGGAGGAAGTTCTGAAGAGTTGGATTTGCTTATAACCAACTAAATTATTTCACACTGAAAGTTTTATTTCAAAATGTATTGTATTTTATCCAAAGAAAATATTCATCATTGTTTAAATGCTGAATTACTTAGACAAGCATTATATAGATTTGATTAGTAATGCACTGAAAAATACTAAAATGTTATGATTTATTAAATCATAGACAAGATTCTACATTATTTTAAAAACATCTTGGTTTATATTTATTTATTCATTTCCCATGTTTTAGAAGTATAGTGTACATGTCATAGCATGTATGTGGAGGTTCAGGAAAACATGCTACAGTTATTTCTCCCTTTTTACCTTGCAGGATCTGAGGATCAAACTTAAGTTATCTTTGGTGCATGTACTTTTGCCTACTGGACCAACTCAGCACACCCTAGTATATCTTTTTAATAATGTTTGCCTCATCATATATACTTTTCAGTGTTCCAGAAGAAAAAGAATCCATTACCTTATTTCTTGTTTCGTCATTGGGGTATATTACTGAACATAGACCTTTGTTTCATTCAGAAAACTTCTTTAAAGTATATTATGTACTTTGAAAAATATATTTAGCTCCCCATGTAGACCCATTTCTATCATCTCCACCTTCCCTCTCCCTATGAGTCATTTTCTTTACCCATATTTTTTCTTCATACAAATTGTATACATCTGTTCCCTATCTACCTATAATCTATTATTCTGTCTATCCATCTATCATCTATCTATCCATCTATCTCTTTCTATCTATCTCTCTTTATCTATATCTATCTATCTATCTATCTATCTATCTATCTATCTATCTATCTAT
>CAJQZJ010031536.1:4853988-4873129 GCA_907164525.1 Lophiomys imhausi
TATCTATCTATCTATCTATCTATCTATCTATCTATCTATCTATCTATCTATATGTGTGTGTGTGTGTGTGTGTGTGTGTGTGTGTATTTGGTCCATAAATGAAATTTACATGCAGTGTCTGTCTTTTTCAGTCTGGTTGCATTAACTTAATATGATTCCTCAAGTTGCATCTACCTTCTATGAAATGACATAATTTCATTCCTTATGCCAGAATAAAAACCCATCATGCATTTATGCCACATATTCTTTACTTATGCAACTTTTGATGGATGGCTAAGGTAATTTCATGATATGAAATTGAGCATAGTGTTGCAATGAATATGGATGTGCAAAAATATTTGCTGTGTGGAGATCTAAGTCTTTTAGATACATACTCGGCAGTGGTATACTTTAGTTATATAATAGTTGTATTTTAGTTTTTGAGGCATCTGATTTCCATAGTGTCTAGATTAGTGCAATCATTATCAGCAGAGACTATGGGTTCACTTTACCCAATGTATTTGATAGAATTTCTTGTTTTCTTCATTATATTACTCTAACAGCGGTGATACGAAATGACAATATAGTTTTTGTTTGCTTGTTTTATATTCTTCTCAAAAATATTGCCTCTTCCTTGAAATTTTCCATCTCTCTACTTTTCTCAGTCATTCTCCACAGCTCCCCTCTCTCTCAGATCCACTCATCCATTTCCCTTCATAAGAGAACAGGTTTCCCAAGGATATCAACTGAACACGGTATAACAAGTTATATAAGACTAGGGTTATACCCTTATGTTAAGGCTGAATCGGGGAACCTAGTAGGAAGAAAAGGATCCAAAATGGAGGCAAAAGAGTCAGAGGTAATTCCAGCTGCCATTGTGAGGAGTCCAAAAATAATACCAAGCAACACACCCATAACATACATGCAGAACACCTCCCTTAGACCCACACAGACTACCTGATTGTCAGTTCAGTCTATGTAAACCCCTATGAGCCATGGTTAGTTGATTTTGTGGGCCTTGGTCTTGTGGTATCCTGGATCTCTTTGTCTTCTACTATCCTTTCTCCCCCTCTTCTTAGAGGTTCTCCAAGCTCTGGCTAATGTTTGACAGTGGGTCTACATTTCTCTGATGGCTAAAAATATTGAACATTTTTTCATATTTACTGGAAAAAATTTGAATTTATCCTTTGAATATTGATGGTTTACATCTCATTAATGTTTTAGGGTCCAAATACAGGATCATAGTTAGTATAATATGATTATTTATCCTGTTCATGTTTTTATTTTTATTTTTTCCCTTTTCTTGTTCATATTCAACTTGTTTATTTTAACTTCAAAGTCTATATTGAATAAATGTGGAAAGAGTTGTCACTATTGTCTCCTTCCTGATTTCATATAGGGGATGAATTGAGTTTTTTTTTCTCAATTATTACATTGTTGACTGTAAGTTTATCACATATGCTTTTTATGTTGAGATATGTTCCATCAATTCCTATTATTTCAGGAACCCGATTTCAAATTATGCTACAGAGATATTGTGACAAAAGTACAATGGAATTGACATAAAAAGGGACATGGAGAACACTGTGACATTATAATGGATCCAGAGCAAATACCACATGGAAACAGCCATATGATATTTTTTTAAATGTTCAGGAAAATATCTTCCTACATATGATCAGAACTGATATCACCTCTATTTCCTCCTCCTTTTATGAATGAAAAGAGGGTAGACATGTATAGAAGTTGAGATACCAGAGTATGCTCAATTGATACACACTTATCTTCTACATATCTAGTATTCTAACTCACCATATTAATGTTATTTACTTTTTTGCACTACATTAGTTTCGTTAAATTATATTGGGGCTCATATCTACATTTATAAATTGGATCTCAAACATTTGAGTCTGAGATTTAAAATGTTCTCATAAAGTATAGACAGACACCTGTACCAAAAGTCCACTGAGCACTGACAATTCAATATTCTGCAGATATACAATTCAGATGCTTTCAATTTGAATTACCACTTAGAATTCTTGGAATATGGTTACCACTTAACGAACCCTTCAAACACATCCTCTGACCAAAAGCACAGTGTTCCTTGTCCAGACCTGGAACCACACAATTGAAGGTGATATATATTTTTAGCATCAAATCAGTCTAGCATGAAGAAAAATATGTCAGACTCATAAAAATATTTGATAATGGAAAAACACTTGCAGGAAAAACTATTAAAACTATTATTTGAGGAAAGGAAAAACAAAGTAAGTGTTTGGACACATTTCCATTTTAGGAGTACCTCAGATGAGTAACATTCAATTCAGTGAGTTCAAATTTTGGTCAAAGATGTTGACTTTTTCCATTGTCCAAATATATGTTCATTTGGTAAATGATATAAAAATATATAATTTTATTTGAACTTTCATCATAATACCTATCATTAAACATCACAAATTTATTTATAGAATTCTTTTCATTTTTTATAATATAAAACTGTTTATGAATTACTAAAATATTTTCAAACATACCAAATTATAATCAAACTCTAATAGAATTATATAAAATTCTTAAAATCTTAAGCAATTTTAATTTGGTCCAAGTGAAAAATCAGTTCATAGAACAATAGTAAATATTTTTATTTATATGCCACATTTAAGTATGTGTATTGTCTATTTATCAATTAGTTTTGTATCATTCCCATTGTATTTTGACCTTACCAAGCATAAAAGATTCAAAAGAATTGCACATGATGCATGTGTTTTTTTTGCAAATGAAACAAATTTAACAATATCCACGTGACATTGGTGGATATTTATACTCTCCACTAACACCCTGACTTTAGATTATTATTAACCATGACTTTAACTTATAATTGTTAAAATACATTAACAATAAGTGTAATCAAAACATCACTGTGAACTATATAATTTGTCTTAGTGGTATTCATAATACACTCAGACTTAGGGTTTAAATAGGACCTTAGTGCTAACACTGTTTGATACTGACCATCTGAAGTAATAGGGTTATCATAATATCATAAAGGATCCTGATCAATAAGATGGTTCTAATTATTACGTAATCTACTATATGGGAAATATATGAAACAATGTAGGCCACACACACACACACAAAAAAAAAAAACCATCATGGTAATGATATTGCCTATCATTTATGTATTGCTAATTATACTCCCTTATATCTAAATATCTCCAGTTTTAAAACTTATACATACATTTATATTTTTATCTCTTTTAATATCATTTTCACTGCTTGTGTAAATGATATTCTAAAAATTTGTTTTTAAAATAGAAATTTTTGTATACCATATTACACTTCTAACATTATCTGCAATGTTGTAAATACTTGTTTCTTGGTGTTCATATTCATATTACTCTGCATATTGCCAAAAAAGATACTTTTCCATTTTCACTGAATATGTGTTTTATACTATTGCTTTAATTTGGTCAGCTTTTTCATGGTAATTTCTATAGTCATTTATATGTATTTTAAGCATTTTATATTCATTTGCATCAATTTGTATTGGGATGGAATAATCTGCATAATTGCTGAAAACATAACATCAAATCTATAATTTGAATGCTTCAAATATTTGAACTCAAAGAGTTTTGATTTAGTTGATTTACTACAAATAAATTTACACATCCCATAAATACATCAGCTCTTCACTTAATAAGGTAAACCATGTAAAGCTGTTCCGATATACACTGTAATATATATTCTATACCTTTTCATTTCTTTTTTTATAATGTTTATTTATTACTTCAGGTTACATCTCCATCACAGTGCCCTCTTTCCACCCCTCCCAGTCCCGCCCTCCCACCCTATACCCACTCCTCTGGAGTAGAATGCCCCTAAATATCCATCCCCCGTCCCAGTTTAGCAGTCATATGAAAGCTAAGAACTTCCTCATACACTGGGGGCCTACGAGGCAGCACCACTAGGGCAAAGTGTCTCATTGACAGGTAACAAAGTCTATGTTCCTGTTCCCTTTGGTGCATGGGTTGTAGGATAGTTATCCTGCACTCTGTGGCTAGAATCCAATTAAAAGTGAATAGATGCCATATGCATCCTTCTGAGTCTGGGTTAGCTCACTCAGGATGAGCTTCTCTAGTTCCATCCATTTGGCTGCAAATTGCATGATTTCATTTTTTCTGAAGGCTGAGTAATATTCCATTCTGTAGATCTACCACAGTTTTTTTGTTGTTGTTGTTGTTTGTTTGTTTTTATCCATTCCTTGGTTGAGGGACAACTGGGTTGTTTCCAGTCCCTAGCTATTACAAATAAGGCTGATATGAACATAGATGAGGAAATTTCCTTGTTATTTAGTGAGGAATAATTTGGATGTATACCAAGAAGTGGTATGGCTGGGTAGGGCTATTCTAAGTTTTCTAAGAAATCGCCAGACTGATTTCCACTAGGTTGGACCAGCTTGCACTCCCACAAGCAATGGAGAAGAGTTCCTCTTTCTCCACACCCTTGCCAGCATGTGCTGTCATTTGAGCTTTTGATCTTAGCCGTTCTGACAGGTGTGAGATGGAATCTCAGAGTCATCTTGAGTTGCATTTCTCTGATGATTAAGGATGCTGAGCATTTCTTCAAGTGTCTCTCAGTCATTAGGAATTCCTCCTTTGTGAATTCTGTTTAGCTCTGTCCCCCATTTTTTCATTGGATTATTTGGTTTCTTGGCATTTAATTTCTTGAGTTCTTTGTAAATTTTGGATATTAGCCCTCTGTCAGATGTGGAGTTGGGGAAGACCTTTTCTCAATCTGTAGGTTGCCATTTTGTTCAAATGACAGTGTCTTTTGCCTTACAGAACCTTGTCAGTTTCAAGAGGTCCCATTTATTTATTGTTGGTCTTAGATCCTGAGCTGTTGGTCTTCTGTTCAGGAAGTTGTCACCTGTGCCAATGAGTTCGAGGATTTTACCCACTTTCTCTTCTAATAGATTTAGTGTTAGGCCTATGTTAAGGTCTTTGATCCACTTGGACTTAAGCTTTGTGCAAAGTGATAAATATGGGTCTAATTTCATTTTTTACATGTCACCATCCAGTTAGACAAGCACCGTTTGTAGAATATGTTGTCCTTTTTCCATCGTATGGTTTTGGATTCTTTGTCAAAAATTAAGTGACCATAGGTGTGTGGATTCATTTCTGGATCTTCAATTCGATTCCATTGATCCATTGGTCTGTTTCTATACCAGTACCATGCTGTTTTTATTACTATTGCTCTGTAGTACAGCTTGAAATCTGGGGTGGTGATACCTCCAGATATTTTATTTATTTATTTATTTATTTATTTAGGTACAGGATTTATTTAGCTATTCTGTTTTTTTTTTTTTTGTTTTGTTTTGTTATTCCATATGAAGTTGAGAATTGCTTTTCCAGGTCTATAAAGAATTGTGGTGGAATTTTGATAGGAATTGCATTGAATCTGTATATTTCTTTTGGCAGGATGGCCATATTTATTATGTTGATGTTATGTATTCATGAGCATTGGATATATTTCCATCTTCTGATGTCCTTTTCAATTTCTTTCTTCAAGGACTTGAAGTTTTTGTCATAAAGATCTTTTTACTTGCTTGGTTAGAGTTACACCCAGGTATTTTAGATTGTTTGTGGCAATTGTGAAGGGTGTTGTTTCCCTAATTTCTTTCTCAGACCATATATTTTTTGCATAAAGAAGTGCTTCTGATTTTTTAAATTAATTTTGCATCCAGCCATCTTGCTAAAGGTGTTTATAAGCTATAAGAGTTCTCTGGTGGATTTTTTGGAGTTGCTTATGTATACTATCATACTGTCTGCAAATAGGGATAATTTGATTTCTTTGTTTCCAATTTGTATCCCCTTGATTTCCTTTAGTTGTTTTATTCCTCTAGCAAGAACTTCAAGTACTATGTTGAAGAGATATGGCAAAGTGGGCATCCTTGTTTTGTCCCTGAGTTTAGAGGAAATGGTTTAAGTTTCTCTTCATTTAATTTGATGCTGGTTACTGGCCTGCTGTATATCTCCTTTATTATTTCTAGGTATGGTCCTTGTATGCCCATTCTCTCCAGGACTTTTAGCATGAAGGGGTGTTGGATTTTGTCAAATGCTTTTTCCACATCTAGTGAGATGGTCATGTGGGTTTTTTTCTTTCAATTTGTTTATATGGTGAATTACGTTGATGAATTTTTGTATGTTGAACCATCCCTGCATTCCTAGCATGAAGCCTACTTGATCACGATGTATGATGCTTTTGATGTGTTCTTGGATTCAATTTGACAGTACTTTATTAAGTATTTTTTTGTGTCTATGTTCATGAGAGAAATTGTCTGAAGTTCTCTTTCTTTTTTGGGTCTTTGTGTGGATTAGGAATCAGAGTGACTGTGGCCTCATAGAATGAGTTTGGCAGTTTTCCTTCTGATTCTATTTTGTGGAAGACCTTAGAAGGTATTGGTGTTACCACTTCTTTGTAGGTCTGGTAGAATTCTGTGCTGAAACCATCTAGCCCTGGGATTATTTTTTTTGGGGGGTGGGAGATTTTTAATGACTGTTTCTATTTCCTTAAGGGTTATATGTCTGTTTAATCTATTAACCTGTTATATTTTTATGTTGAAACACTATACCAAAGATTGCATCAACTATGAGGTGGCTGTAAGGACATTTATTTTAACTATGCAGTCACACTACAACAGAAGTAGTCCTAGGCAGATACAAAATGCTATGCATCAATTCATATGGTGAAATCTTTAAAGCAATGCAAATAACAAAAAAAAAAAATGCTCTGTGTGGAAGTTTATAATGTGATTCTACAGAAACTAAAAAAGAAAACAAAGGATGACCTGATAAAGTTTAGCTGTAAAAAATGTTAACTATTAGGTAGAAAGAGAGACAAGTGTTTGAGTGGAAAGTACATATATCACTTTTAACTCAGCTGTGAAAATTTTTTCTCCCATTTCAAAACAATACAGTTACCTTTGGCCAATGATTGCCTGAAAGCTTATTGGTTAAGCTTTCCTTCTCAGAAGGAGAGGATGGGAAGAGGGCGGGAGGATGGGACCAGTGTGGGACCAGGGAGGCAAGCAAATAAATATGCATATTTGCCATTAATTCAACAATCCTGAAAATTTCCTTTAATATTAGCAACTGAATGAGATGAAGCAGTTTATTAAAAACAGCTTTTGATTATTTTCAATTATTGATGCATTTCAAAATAATTAGCTGTGGAGAAGTAGTAAAGTGTGTATCATTTTCTGAAAGGGTAGGAGTTCTTAGTTTCATTATGTCGACTCAGTGTGTAGCAGCCAGCTGCATTCAACCAGGAATTTATGGATCTTATTCCAGTCAAGATGACAGGTTCTAGGTCAAGCTAAATTTATATTCCGTTGAGGTTAGGTAGCTTAAAATAAGTCTAGCATGTTAGAGTTATTCAGCAATTGAGGAAAGTAATTCATTAACTCATGAATTACTTTAAAAATGTTCTGAATAAAAGGGATAGTCTTAAATTCATATTTTCTTTTATTTCATTGCTTGTCCCAGAGTCAAGGTGAACTCATCAGCTTTTTACTATGCAATAGCCTAAGTTTGCATAAAACAAAACAAGTAAATGATTTGAGAAAAGGACAGGTTGGAAATTATTTTGAGGAAAATGATCAAGTGTGTATTAACTAGGGTATTATACTTTCCAACAAAATACATTGTTCCTTATGAGATGACGGTAGTACATTCTTGTGTCAGTAACTATACATTGCAGCTACAGCTATCTAAAAAAGCATTTGTCATTTTAGCACGCTGAATGTATTGTGTATGCTGCTTTCGTGAGGCTAGTACCTTTGGGATTCCAAAATGAAAAATACGCTCATTAAGAGAGTGATGAGTATTTGAATACTGTGCCAACATTTAACTCATGTGTACCAATCAAAAAGCCAAAATGTTCTTTATTGACTGGAGAAAGGGTCTTGTTTGAAGATAATTGACTCTGTGTCTTTCATTGACTTAATACCGCCTCGGGAAGAAACACACGCTCAACTTAGAAAATAAAGGCGGAATGGAATGACCTGCTCGTTTTCTCCCACTCAAGCACAGATCCTGTAGACCTAAGTGAAAATTCTGACTGTCTCCGAATCAAAGGGTTATAGATCATCTGGTCCACTTAAGAAGATGAAAAATCTCTTCAAACAGTAGGCTTCTGCAGAAGCAGCGCACAAGAAGTATGGCAAGCCAGAAACTTCACATCAAAAGACTGACTCAGAGTGGAAACAAATGACAATATAAGACATTTCAAATGTGCTAGATACATGACCAATGGAAATTAGCTTGCTAGAATAATCAAGACTCTACTTTGAAATATTAGCATGTTCTGACTTCCAAATGGTAAATTTTCATTCTAAATGAATATTCAGATTAAAACATCAATTGAAAGATCATTGAACTATCTTTCAAAATTTTAGGGTGGAGTCAAAATGCATACATACATACACACATGCTTACATACATACAAACATGTATGCACATGCATAAACAGATAGAGAAAATGACCAATGATGGAGTTTCAGAGGATTACAAGAGTGAACAGCAGTGAAATCAGAAATATAAGGAGTAGAAACTGAGAATCCACAGAAACTGGGTTCCAGAATTCCAGAAGCATAAGAACAAATGATCTAAGTGAGGAAAATCTTCAGATTCAAATGTTGCTGTGGATCACATAATGAGAACTCACAATGGCCTTTGTACTTTCCTTCTGTGACATCAATAAAAACAGGTCTTCTGAAGTCAGACAGGAATATATTAGCTCCTATGTTTCAAAAGAAAGCAGTATAAGAAAATTTCTAGATTTTAGATGTAGACAATATTTTAAAGATATTTTTCTATAAAATGGACCAAGATGAATTTGTTAGATGAAGAAAAGTAGCTTCACAAGAGATATTTTATGCTAATGGATTTGATCTTAGTCTATTAGCAGAAAGATTATTCATTTGAGACAAGAGAGAGGAAGGTAAAAGGGGGGGGGGTGTACCAGAGCAGATGAGTAATGAATTAGTTCACAATGGAGATTATGACCTTCCTTAGGCAAAATCATAGTGATAAGGCATAAAGATGAAATTTATTGGGTGTGTCATGAAACATAAGCAACCCAAAGTGTATGGACTCGACAAAAAGGAGTGGTAGGTGAGATTATGAGTACGCATGACAAGTTTTGTGGTTTTTTTTTTCTTATAAAGTTACTGAGCAGTAGTATGCTTTTAATAGTGGCAAATATCAGGCATTTTGTACTTGAGTGTTTTTCCTGTTTCCTTTGCTTGGTCTGTCACCTCAAAACTGTGATTCTTATTTATTTATTTACCTATCTATCTACCTATTTATTTATTTATTTATTTTCTTCAAGTTATATCTCAATTACAGTCCCCTCCTACTCCCCTCTCCTGTACCACCCTCCCAACGTCTTCCTCCTCCCAGCACCCCATGTGCTTCTTTTTTTTTTAAGTTTAAGATATATCTTTTCGTCCTCAACAGCTCCCCATTTCAGTACAACAAATGTCTATTTCTCTTATAACAAAAAATACAATGCAAAACAACAAAAATAATTAGGCCACAATAATGAAAATTATAAGGCTTACCATACATTCCCAATGTCCAGTCCATATGTATTTGGCAACTGACTTTAATATTCTACTATGCATCCATCTCCATGAGTTTAAAGTTTTATATTCAACTCAGCTTCAATCCTAACGTGCATCATCATCTTAAAAGCCTCTTCTTAGTTCCAGAAACTGTGATTCATAGTTCTAAGCACTCTTCTTTGAGAGCTAGAATGTCAGCCAATTGTCCTGAGCCACTCGAGCAGTCACAGAGACTTCCAGACAATAAGAAATAAATTAAACTCTCCTGCTTCCACAAAGAGGCAATCCATTTCATTTGTATATATAACAAAAACACATATTAAAATAGACATCACAAATATTAATAAGAGAAAAATCACAGTAAAAACAAAGTTGCCTAAAATGCTTATAGCAAAGTGTTAGTTCAACATATTCCATTGGGAAACAGAGGATAAAAATAACATGGCACTTTCTAAAATGAAACACCTTACCTTGCTTTATAGTGTTTCTGTGGAAAAGGGATGGGAGCATGCCTATAATAAGCACTTTGATCAAAACTGTTCAGCAGACATGTTTGTCCCTTGACTGCAAAGGGCATCACTTGCTTCAAAGTCAACACCACATCAAGAATGTCCACTGGTTCTAAAATCTATACCTTCATTATCAGCTCTGGCCAGATAAACCTTTGAGAGAATATGCAGAATAGGCACTCTGTCCTCTTCTGGCTTCTTGATTATCAAAACATGACAATTACGTTTATGTAAACTTGGAGACTGTGTTTGAGAATATTACCAGAATTAATTACTAATGAACTCTGTCTAAATAAGCAAAATACCCTTAACAATGAAGAATTGGTACCATTTGATAAGTCCAAGAAATGAATGATAGAAAAATATTTGTTTCCCAAGCAAGAAGTAATTATTTGTCACACTGTGTTTACACATCTTCTGTACTGTGTGTTCTCCTGGACCTTAGCCACCTACATTGAAAATATGGAATCCCAGTTTCATTATTATGTGACTGAATGACTGAAAATAAATATTTATTTTTATCTGTATATACACTACTGGTTATCTTTCTCTGAAGCGTAATGCCTGCTCTTCCTTACAAGAAATTCCAGGGCCTTCTGTCCATTCATCAGAAAGTGGCAAGAAAGCGAAATGCTTAGAGTAGTTACCAGAAATCAGCACAAGGACACTGATTGTCCCTAGTTTTTTGAACACAGACCTGAAGGACTCCACAGTAATTGAGTCTCTTATCCTCCAGCCCTGTATCCCTCCAAAGGTGAGGTAATCCCAAAATTCAGAATGGTGTTGTATCACTGACCTGGGCCTGCCTATCTCTATTTTACACTTTCAGCTGGCACTGAGATATGGTCACGACACATCAATATTTACTCCATTAGGAATGATCGGAATAGGAGAAAAGAAGCAGTGTCATTCCAGAATCAGATAGGTCTAATGACTGTGGATATACTTTACATCTTTCAGTATGCAAAGGGCGCCTGCATTTAGAAAGAATTTGCTAAAAGCACATTGCTGAAAATGTGTGGGTTAATTTTAAAAATAAAATAAAAAAACATAAGTATAAAAAGAAATGTAATGCAATTCCAGGTATATCTTGGTATGTTCTTTATTTATCTTCTTCAAAAAACAATGCTTAAGGTCACTGTATATTTGCTTGTTCCAAAAATTAGCTTTGCCAAGTTATCTGGATCTAGTGCTACAGCAGGCTGTGTAAACTGACAACACGACTACTTAGTATATGGTTAAAGGGAAGGTTTTATTGTAGATATGAGAGATAGAACAGCAGTAGGCATCTGGAAGAATCCAGAGAAGAGAGGAAGTAGTGGATGAACACAGTCAGAAGACTGGACAAGGCTATAAGGGAAGCAGAAGCAGAGCAGAACAGAGGGAAGGGGCATAGGGAGAAGGAGGGTATGTGAGAGCAGACAGGGAGGGGAGAGAGAGAGATAATATAACTAAAACATCAGGGTTAAAAAGAGAATGAGTAGTTAGTAGCCAAAGGAAGGGGAACCTATGTGCTGGGTAGTTTAGGGTAGGGGAGGAAGGAAAAGAGCTAGGATGCTAGTAGGGACTTAAAAATGTGTAATAGTTACTTGTGATACTGAGGAGTCCTGGAGGCTAGCATGAGTATGCTAATATATACTAGCATTAGTATGCTAATAAGCAGGACATGTAGCCATTTGTCCCTTTACCTTTTGGGATTTGGGGAAATGGAGTTTCCTTTGGACCTGGCACAGGACATCATGTAAAATAGGTGGTCTCTACCATGTCTGAAATGACAAGCTATGGTCATGAGTTAGTATGCTTTGAAATATCTGATGAAACTTTCTCATCTGTAATATTAGCTGGACACTGTCCCTCATGATTGCACAAATGCTGAACGAGAGGCATCCTGGTGGTCCTAATATGTAAGAAAATCTCTGTTGTTAATGACTAACAGCAGGCAAGTAAAAGGTGTCTTATACCCACCCTTGACATGTCTAGTGAAATGTTAGATGACTCTCTAGGATACAGTGTCCTTAGGAATTCAATATGAGTGACTGATCCACTTCAACAAAATTCATTACTCACATGAATGTGAAAAATTGTGAAACAACCAAGAGTTCTGTTAGGAAAGGGTTACTATGTAATTCAAATGCTGATTCCTATTCCACTTACATCTGACTGTAAATCTCAGACTTAGAATCTTCTCTCTGAATGTTGTATAAACATTGCTCCACAATTGTCCCCTGATATGCCAAAAGCAGCTTACAGCCAATCACTGAGCATGGGAGAGAATAGGGCTGGACTTCCTGCCGTGCTGGGGAGGAGGAGTTAAAGAGAGGGTCTAGGAGGGATTCAGCAACAGGCAGAGGCAGAAGGGATGAGGAGAGATTCAAGTTAAGTAAGAAAGTCACAAAGTACAAGTATCTCTGGGAATTATTTCGGGGGGGGGGTGTAAGCCGGTTAGTTTAGTGGGTTAGGAGTATGTAATAACTGCTCAGTTTTTGTGTTGTGAAGCTTGTTTAATGAATAATATAAAGTCTCAATTTATTGGATAGCCCGGTTAAGAGAGAAAGTGTGAAACAGACACAATTATATAAAGATACATTAATAGTGTTCAGTGTGTATGTCGCCCCCTTTTAGCATATAGTTGGGGTAAGTACCGGTGGTGCACTTGTCACCAGTGGTAACATTTGCAACAAGGCAGGAAAACACTGGAGCCTGGAAAGTCAACACCAGGGAAGAAGAATAAATGACTGAAGTTTTCAAATGTTAGAAAGAATAAGATTGCAGCACAAAGAATGGGAATTAAGATGAATGGCCCATGATTCTCTGTGAAGGATCATCCATCCAGTCCTTTCTCTGACACATCAACAGCAGTTTTCTTTCCTCACAGTTTCAGCTCAGCCAAGCACCTCAGTGGGATTCAGGCTCCTTCAGAACAACTTCTCATAGGCATATACATATAGTATTTTAATGTTTGACTAATGTCACCCCAAAACTTGGAAAACAAATTCCTTTGAGAACCCAGAGAATCTTTAGCAACATATTAAGTCTCTCCATGCATCCTAAGGCAACCAAAAGATACTGGGTTTTTTTTTTTTTTTGTTTTTTCTTTTGTAGCACTCATACTATAAACTAAAGTTTCTGAATTAAGTATTTTTTCTCCTTGGCAAACTTTAAGAAGCATATTATAATTTACTTATCTTTATATCTTGAATTCTTAGCTCAATGTTCAGAATTCAAATCTTCAAAGTGCCTGTAAAATAGCATGTTATTTGCTTCCTCACACACTTTAGGGCAGAACTCTAAATTCTACACAATGGAATTGAGGACCTTTCTCAAGAAGTTATCTGACTTTGCTTCTAAAATGCCTTTATGTACTTTGTTTTCTTGTTTGTTGGTTGGTTGGTTTGTAAAGTAGTTATTTTGAGTATAATATTAAAAATAAAGAAATAAAAAAAGTTAACTCATTTTACTTTTGAAACATATAGGTCATTCCAATTTCCAGTGAAGTACACCCTCTACTCAACACTTGGTTTATGTCTTCTCAGTTTTGGTGTTGTTTTTTCTAATCTGATTTTGTAGAAGTAAAAAAAAAAAAAAATGTAGATAAGCTGTGTGCATGTGGCTAAAAGAGGTCTAGGAAATGCTAACTTCTACACTGATATGTCAGTAAACCTAGGGAAAAAAAACCCAGAAAACAGTTGTTACTACAGGTATAAATTTTCTTTAATCCCAGCTATCTGAGACAATGACACTATGTTCAGCATATTCACTGCTATACTTCCTTAATACATCACTAAAACACATTTCTAAACACAAAATAAATGCTTATCAAGTTTTATCCAAACTGCATTCATTCTAATTTCGATACCTGATTTGGTCACATTAACCTTCTTAGTGTAACTATATTTGCTTCCTAATTTTGATTCCTAGATACAGACAAGCCCTGAAAACAAAACACATGTTCAAGGATGTGATAGAACTGGAAGGAGGGTATCAAAAGATTATTGCCATATCTTAAAATATGGTCTCACATTGAATGAACACCCATTTTGCATGTTGGACAGGTCACAAATAATTTTTTATCCACCAGACATGGTATCTTTAGAGTAGAAAATTGAATGGATCTTCACTTGATTTGTTTAATTGTAGTCACTAAACAATATAATACCAATCTGCTAAAATTAACCATGTGCTATAGTTTGAAGAGATTTTGTGTCTTTAGATAAATATACACTTCATTTATGTTAACAACTCTCAAGTTATCTCTACTTTGTAGAATCATTAATATCTGATACATGTTCACTGAGGTGAAAGTTTTCTCCTCTTTTCTGTACTTAATCTGGAAAATAAAGATTTTCTCATTATTGCAATCATTTCAAACACAAAATATTACAATTTCAATGTTTGTTTCTATTACTTTATTTTAGCTTAAATTTTTATCATTTTCACATCTTTTAAGTATGTATAATAGATATACTCTTATTTTTTTCTTTATTTTTTATTTCTTCAAGTTACATCTCAATTGCAATCCCCTCCCTACTCCTCCCTCCAGGCCCACCCTCCCACCCACAATCCCCCATCCTCTTCCCTTTCTTTTTAAGTTTAAGGTATATCTTATTTCCACCTACAGCTCCCCCTTTCAGTCCAACAAATGGCTCTTTCTCTTGTAATAATAGATATATAGATATAATAATACAAAACAACAGAGGTAATTAGGCCACAGTTATGAGGGCTATATGGCTTAGCGTACATTCCCAATGTCCAGTCCATGTGTATTTGGCACCTGACTTTAAAATTCTACTATCTAACAATCTCCATGAGTTTAAAGTTCTATATCTAACTTAATATTCATATTAACTTGCAACACAATCTTAAAAGCATCTTCTTAGGTCTATAACACTCTCTTGACTCCTAAACAACTCAAAATTTAATTATGAGAATCTAGCTATCTATTCTTCAACCACATCAGAGAACTGAGAGGGATAAATATATCTGATTTTATAGGAAATAGAGGACCTTCAGCTTCAAAAACTAAGAAATGACATACCAGTGGCTGCTTGGACAGTTCCCATTTTCTCTCCATACATTACAGGATCGATCTTCAGTCGTTTGGCCCCGTTTCTCTGACAGACATTGATTGTAGAGCAGGGGTTATGAAGGACTTGCCTACCCTGTCTTGGCAGAGCTAGGCTGTCGACTTACCTGCTTCCAAGTATTGTCCTTTTTGGACAGCATTCTGTCTACAGTTGGAGCAAGGGGCTTTTCCTACCAAAAGATAGGCTTGCGACTAATTCAATCATCTCCCTCTGGAGATTCTTCAATGCTCATCTTCTACTTGGAATAAAATAGGGGGTGCTGTCAGGGGTTGAAATGTCTTGATATAAAAAAATATGAAGTTACAAAAACATCTTTATATGCCATATTCTGCAGATCTCTTGAGGTTTTTGAAGAGGCACTATCTATCTCTTATGTTAGGATAAGCAGATGTTGTTTGTTTCTTAGCAGCTTTATTTCTGACTAGCTTAGAAAATAACTATAATATACTGTCATAGTACCTAACAAAATGACCAGCTTGCATGTCAATTAGTTTGCATTTCTTAATTATCCTAAACAGTTTATGACAATTAGTAGCAAAAGGCCGAAAATTCACATTTCATTTTTTTTTCTTTACCCCCTAACTTTTCCATGCCATTTCTCTGGGGTGGAGTGTCCCTATATAACAGTCCCTCATCTCAGTTCAGAGGTCATATGAGGGCCAAGAGCCTCCTCATTCATTGGGGGTCTACAAGGCAGTACCACCAGTGAAAAGTGTCTCATTGCCCAGGAGAGAGAACTAAAAAAAATTAATAATAATAATAATAATAATAATAATAATGAGACAAACAGATAACAAAGAATAAAAATAGAAAAAAATAAACAAAAATAAAAATTAAAAATTAAAAAATAAAAAGTCTATGTCCATGTTCCCTTTGGTGTGTTAGTTGTAGTATCGATATCCTCTACTATATAGCTAAAATCCTACTATAAGTGAATAGATGCCATATGCATCCTTCTGAGTCTGGGTTAGCTCACTCAGGATGAGCTTCTCTAGTTCCATCCATTTGGCTGCAAATTGCATAATTTCAATTTTCCTGATAGCTGAGTAATATTACATTCTGTAGATGTACCACAATTTTTTAACCCATTCTTCGGTTGAGGGACATCTGGGTTGTTTCCAGTTTCTAGCTATTACAAATAAGGCTGCTATGAATATATAGATGAGAAAACGTCCTTACGATTCCATGAAGAGACATTTGAGTGTATACCCAGAAGTGGTATGGCTGGGTCCTGAGGAAAATCTATTCCAAGTTTTCTAAGATATCGCCAGACTGACCTCCATAGTGGTTGCACAAGCCTGCACTCCCATCAGCAATGGAGTAGGGTTCCCCTTTCTCCACACCCTCGCCAGCATGTGCTGTCATTGGAGCTTTTGATCTTAGCCATTCTGACAGGTGTGAGATGGAATCTCAGAGTCCTCTTGAGTTGCTTTTCTCTGATGATTAAGGATGCTGAGCATTTCTTCAAGTGTCTCTCAGCCATTAGGGATTCCTCCTTTGTGAATTCTCTATTTAGCTCTGTCCCCATATTTTAATTGGATTGTTTGGTTTCTTGGCATTTAATTTCTTGAGTTCTTTGTAGATTTTGGATATTAGCCCTCTGTCAGATGTGTGGTTGGTGAAGATTTTCTCCCAGTCTGCAGGCTGCCGTTTTGTTTGAATGACAGTGTCTTTTGCCTTACAGAAGCTTTTCAGTTTCATGAGGTGCCATTTGTTGATTGTTGATCTCAGGTCCTGAGCTGTTGGTGTTCTGTTCAGGAAGTTGTCACCTGTGCCAATGTGTTTGAGGGTTTTTCCCACTTTTTCTTCTAGTTGATTTAGTGTGACCGGCCTTATGTTAAGGTCTTTAATATATAAAAAATAACATGCACTCATTTTTCATAAGAAAACCTGTATTTGACCATTTCACAATGTTTTATGAACTGTATTACATGTAAGCAACTACACAATTTTTATTAAAATACTCACTAATCAGCCATTAATAGCATGGAGGTGTATATAGAGAGGGACCATCATAGACTAATTTGCTTATCTTGACTATGAATTCAAACATTACTCTCGCCTCTAACATGGTTTCATATTTTAAGATGTAGAATTCGTCAGTGACTACAGTATATATACTGTCACTAATTTTATACTTTCCTAACATTCCTGCCAGAACTCAGTATATTTGAAATCCCATATTTTTATCTTAGACATTTCCTGTATGTTTATATTAATGCTCTATCTTCCACTTATTGGCATAGAGACTATCATGGCACTTCAGATTTGCTCCACAGCTGTTGTTTACACTTAAAGGTTCTATTTATTCTTCAGTTAACTTTAGTTCAATTGCAAAACCATTCATTTTATCAGTTCAGTAAAAAAAATAGACAATCTCCCTGGATGAGTCAATTATTTTCCACTGGATTAAATAAGTAAATTTGATCAATTCTGGTCCTTAGATTTTTTTATTAGCATTATTCAGTCATCTTGGTCTTTGTATAGATTAGTATTTCCAAACATAAAAATAGTTCATTCAATTCTGAAATTTGAGCATATTTAAGGAGGGCAGAACTTAATGACATCAGCAAGGAAATGTGTGTGTGTGTGTGTGTGTGTGTGTGTGTGTGTGTGTGTGTATAGACTACAGATATTGAATACAACTCTATAAATTCTATAAATAACCTACCTCAGCATGAAAAAAAATCAATAAAGGTAGGGATTATTTTCATTGAGAAAGAACTTGAAATGAGACCCACAATTTATCAAAAAATGTCATATGAAAAATATAAACAAATAAATAAATATACTCATCTGATGTGATGATGATTAGGCAACCTTCTCCCACAACATCCTATTGAAGATATTCAGAATATAATTGGAAGAAGGAATGCAACAGAGTGTAACACATCACTTACCCATTCAGGGTAAAAGAAAAGTTCAGGATACAAAAGGACATAAAGAAGCCATGGAGAGACAAATTGAAGATGGTCTTCTTCTGAATTTTTATTATTATTATTATTATCATTATTATTATTGTTGTTGTTACAATTTTAATATTCACACTTTGCATATTGACCACTCTTATTTATCACTTTTCTCTCACTCCTGTCCACCCTCAAACCATACCAAGGTTATTTATCCCTTTAATTTCTACTCATTTTTTTTTTGTTACCTACCAAAATTAGCCACAGGTACATGTGACCTTGGGTTTAGAGATACCCACTGAAGTTTTAATCATGGATAGACTCATGAAGGTATATCAACCAAAGACTGACCCTCTATTTAGTGGGCATATTTTGTTTTTGGGATGTTTTCCTAGCACTGATCCTAGTTAATAATTTCAGCCTCGTGCCCGTAATTCTGCTGCTACCTCCCTCCCAGTCTAAACTTTTTAAAGCACAGTATTTTCCACTATGTTTTTATTATGTGGTAAACTTTCTTTATTTATTTGATTTCTTATCTGTTCTTCTTCACTAATGTGTTGGTGCGTGCATACCTTCGTAATCCAATATGTGTTTCAATTCCTTAAAATTGGAGCATCATGCTTTGTTTTGTTTTTCCTCCATAGCATTTGATTCTGAGTGGAATTCAGATATTTTCAGAGATAACTTCAGTTGATTAGTGACACACCTATATCTACTGGAAATGATAGAAATCATGAAGCCAGGACAATTGTTTGACAATGTTCCAGCAAAGCTGAGCTGATGGGGTGAGGTTATACATTCTAAATGTTAATTAGTCTGCTCCCAGAAGCCTGCTTGCTGTACACCACTGAACCTGAGTTAACTGTCTTGCTAACCACTGGCTCAGTTTAAATAAATGCTGAGGCCTTCAATTGGGCAAAGACAGAGGTAGGTAGGATTAAGGTGCAGACTTCTTAAGCAGAGAGGTTGATGGGTAGAAGAAGCCTCCAGAAGAAGAAGAAGAAGAAGAAGAAGAAGAAGAAGAAGAAGAAGAAGAAG
>CAJQZJ010031536.1:4873139-4890866 GCA_907164525.1 Lophiomys imhausi
AGAAGAAGAAGAAGAAGAAGAAGAAGAAGAAGAAGAAGAAGAAGAAGCCAGGAGTAGTAAGAAGGAGATACATGACATGGAGAATAGCAGTCCAAAGGGACGTATGTATATATGGGGTCATATTTAGGGAATGGAATTAAGAGCTAATTTAAATGAGCTAAGATTGCATAATCCAGGCTAGGCTTGATAAAATACATCAGGTGTCTGTGTGTGCTTATTTATAATGGCAGGTTAAGGATTAACACAGCAGTCCAATTAACCATATTCTAAATATTGCAAATAATTTAATTAATAATTTTTTACACTGAGCTGAGCACTGAAATTGCTATGATTCAATATCTCATTTTTAGGTTTTGGTTTCTACTTGCTGTATTCTTGAGGGCATTCTGCATTATGATGAATTTTATGTCTTTTCTCAAGAATATTCTATCTGTATCTTTTTGAGAAAATTCTAAACTTACTATACCTTCTATTTTAAGGGAAATAATTTTATCTGGCCCTATTTGGAAGTCTTCATTATGCCCTAGAGATTGTGATAAGCTCAGATAAGCACAAAGCTAGGGATATTTATATGTGTCCTAAGAAAACTCAAACAGTATAATTAGAGCAGGGTAAACTTAGACATAGTTAACAAAGGCCAACTAGTCAGCAGACTTGGGAACAGATTCACGGCCTCTTTACAATACTCTTAGAACTCTTTGAACATGTTGTTTAAAGATTGGAAATTATACAGGTTATACCCCTGAGGAATAGAATTCAGTAAATAAGATAGATAACTTTTCCTGTTCTATAGTATAACTGATGGAATAATATAGTAAAAAGAGTTAGATATTTGTATTTGCTATCCATAAAAGGGCCAGTTCAGATATTTTCTGTTTGTCTCAAGTGTTTTAAAACTGCAAATACTGCCAGCCTAAAAGCAACCTGTCATATAATAAATGCACTTGCTTTGGTGGAGACATTTTTTTTTTTTGTAGATTGTCTGAATTGTAAGTATAGGACTGTAAATAAAAAATTTATTCTATTTGTATTTTCTTATTGTAATTGAACTTGTAATTATGAACATGTAGTAAAAAAAAACACATCCCTAGAGACAAAATTATTTAATCTGTACTTCTTGGATATTCAGTAGTATCTCTTTGCTTTGCAAAACCTGTATAAATAAAGAAGTAACCTGATTGGTGGTCAGTCAGAGCTGCAAGATTTCCCTGTCCACCCACCTCACTCACTCTTCCCTCACTGACTTATGTCCTGTCAACCACCAGGGAAGGCCTCTGGCAGATGAGCATCTTGTTCTATGATGAACCTAAAATCCATATGCTTAGTGTTAATGTACCATCTGGATTATGTGTTTCTCCAAATAGGAGACACAAATGGAAAGCCTGGAACAATTAACTGCTCTTGATTCTGTGAGACTGAATGCGACAGTCTTACACTAAGTATGTGTGCTTACATTGTAAATGTCATCATCGGAAAAAGCAGTTTCAATAACAATTATTTTTTGAGACAGGGTTTCTCTGTGTGTAGCTCTGGCTGTCCGGGAACTTGTTCAGTAGACCAGACTAGCCTCAAATTCACAGAGCTCTGTCTGCCTCTGTCCCAAGTGCTGGGATTAAATCAATAGCAATTTAAAATGTGTTACGTAATAATATTGATATTGACTGCGTCCTTGTCAAATCTAATGATGTATATATGTTTTACTTTAATATCATTCTCATTTGTTGCAACCAGAGGGCAAGAGTAAAGCTCAGTATACCTTACAAGGTACTACTTATTTCCCAGACAACATTCATCCAGTATATGTTAAGTAAACTGTATGTTAATCTATATATTCAAAATTATTATTATTGATCTGCAATAGATAGATCATGCTTATATTCTTTTCCCAAAGTATTCTATATGTATTTATTCATATCTTAACTTGTTGCAGGAGGGATTAAGTGTGACCAAAATATATGCATAGCAAAAATAAGTTGGCAAGGATAAGTAAGATTGCAATGCTGAATGATATGGAGAGATGATGTTTTTATTAACACTTAAGGAATATTTTCAATGGAAGTATTTTCTTGACACTGGATATCATACATATATAGAAATGTACTGATGAAATGATAGGGGGTAGCTAAGAAAACTTTAATTTGACTCCTTTCACAGGCTTATTATACATTTAAATTACAAAACAAAATCATTTGTGGATAGAAAACAGTATGACTAAAGACATGTAGAAAATGATAGTTTGACTTTTCTCCTGTCTTGCTGCTACATAGTTTGCTACATAGAAATATCTTACTTTGAGAGAATAAAATGTACTTGTCAGAGCACTCACATTTTATAAAGCATGGAATATAGGGAAGAGTTGGTGTATGTGCTTCCACTACAGATGGAAATTCAAGTTTGCTAATGAAATAAGACACATTTACTAAATGTCCATGCTACGTGATGTTCTATTATGAGATTTTTACAAAGCAACAATGTGGAGACATGAACACATTCTGCCTCTGAGAGCAGATGCTTTAGAGAGACAGGCAGAGACACATGATTAAAATGCTGAAAGAGCTATGAAATTGTACCTCTGGGCAAAGATCATTCTGCAAAATGTGAGCTATTAATAAATCTGAGGAGACTGAACTATAAAGATCAGGAAGGTGGTCACTAAGTAGGACTAATTTAGCTCTCACGAATAACCAGACCTACTGTGTAAAGGAGACAGTCAGAAATATACTGTTCTTTGTTCTGGTAACAAGGAGATTGTGTTCCAAAGGCATTCAGTTTGGAAAGAAATAGGTAAACATGTGGTCATCAATTGAGAAAACACTAGTTAAGTAGATTTAAACATGCCCTTATAGAGGAGAGTGTTGTAAATGCAGTTGACTGATATGTGAGAAAGACTAAACCAGGCACATAAGCAAAGAATGTGCATGAGTTTAGTGTATGACCTTGTTCTCCTGAATGATCTGTTACAGAACTTCCTTTAGATAAGATAAGAAACCAAGACTCTAATCTAGTGCAAGGACAAAGTTCTATTTTGTTTTGCTATATCCTTATATTAAAATCTTGGCTGTAGCTTTATAGAGTTTAACATAGTAATTTATCACTTAAAATGAGAGTTTCTCACTGAAACTGTTGCAATTTCTTCATCTCTACTTGTGTTAGACCATATCAGATAATTCACTGTTGAGAAAATTTGAATAGTTTCTATTTCAACATTTGAAACATAATTACATGGATATCAAACTGGCAAATATTTATGTTACTTTTAAATTTAGAAATACTAAGAAAACATTTTATAAAAATTTGAAAATTTAGCTACTAATGTAGAGTTTTTCTTTTAAAAAAGTTCATTTATTACTTCAAGTTACATCTCCATCACATTTAATTCTAGTGTTACAAAGAACATGGTGGTGATGGTGCACAATTTTAATCTCATCACTTGAGATGCATACACCCCTAATCCCAACACACTGGAGAAAGAAACAGGCAGATCTCTGAGTTCAAGGCCAGCCTGACATGGAATAGCTTCAAAAAGAGACAAACTTAGATCCAGGGGTAGTAATGCACCTGGATCCCAATAATTTGGAGGCACATGCCTTTGATCCCAATATTTAGAAGGCAGAGTCAGGCATGCAAGATATGCAATGATTAAAGTTTAAAAGCTACTCACAAAAGGCATGCTGAAATTCAAAATGAATATTTCTTTGTGATCTCAAAATATATACACTTAAAAGTATGTTTAGTTCCAAAATATCAAAAGAATTTCTTTTTAATCTCAATAGAAAGATAATACTTTTTATATTGTTAAAAATCAATTTCCTCTAGGAAAGATATTACCTGCCCCCCCCCACACACACACACACACAAAAAGTAGTTCTTCAGAGTTAGGATTAGGACAGGGCTCTATTCTCATCTTTCTGTGAAATTAAACACATCCATCTAAGGAGTCTAGGGACAACTGGATAACTGAAACCTCTGAAGAAAAGGGATCAGACACCAAAGAAGACAAGCAGCCCAGATGATCCAACTTCATAGAATTCCTCAATAACTGTTTCTTCTAAAAACTAAAACTAGAACAACTCAAAATAGCTAAGATGGTTCAGCCCTACAGACTGTTCCAGCTAGGACTTCAGTAAAACCCTGAAGTTCAGCCTCTGACTACAAACTTCTTAGGACATTAAAATAGCTGAGCACAAAAGGACTGGACATCAAATGTTACTATTAACTTCCTTAACCATTGTTCAATTCTTATTTGGGACTCAAACATGTTTCCTAAGTCCAGATCAGAAGGAAGTAATTTTAAGACAGGGCATCCCATCTCCAGAAGGTGGGGTGAGTGATTGTCCCCTTTGGTCATTTGATGGGTTATAGATGTTTGCTGTTATTTAGGGGGATTGGTTACAAGTTATTAAATCATTTTTCAAATCGTTTTTGGAATTTAGACCCAGGGATTTCTCTCTTTTTCTTTTCTCTATCCTTCCTTCTCTCCTATGAAGGGGGTGGGAGGAAACTTTCAAACAAAATGTCAACTTACAGATTGGGAAAAAAATCTTCACCAACCCCACATCTGACAGAGGGCTAATACCCAAAATTTACAAAGAACTCAAGAAATTAAATGCCAACAAACCAAAAATTCCATCAAAAAACGGGTAACAAAGCTAAACAGAGAATTCACAAAGGAGGAATCCCTAATGGCTGATAGACACTTGAAGAAATGCTCAGCATCCTTAATTACCAGAGAAATGCAACTCAAGACAACTCTGAGATTCCATCTCACACCTGTCAGAATGGCTAAGATCAAAAGCTCAAATTGCCACATCCTGGTAAAGTTGTAGAGGGAGTACTAGCTTGTACATCCACTATGGAAATCAGTCTGGTGATATCATAGAAAAGATGGAATAGCTCTACCTCAAGACCCAGCCATACCACATCTGGGTATACATCCAAATGATTCCTCACCAAACTACAAGAACTTTTCCTCATCTATGTTCATAGCAGCCTTATTTGTAATAGGTAGAAACTGGAAACAACCCAGATTTCCCTCATCTGAGGAATGGATTAAAAAACTGTGGTATATATACACAATGGAATACTACTCAGCAATTAGAAACAAGGAAATCATGCAATTTGCAGCCACATGGATGGAACTAAAGAAGCTCATTCTGAGTGAGCTAACTCAGACTCAGAAGAATGCACATGGCACCTATTCACTTATAATCAGATTTTAGCCATATAGTACAGGATAACTATACTACAACCAATGCAGCAAAGGGAACAGGAACATAGACTTTGTTTCCTGTCCATGAAACACTTTGCCCTAGTGGTACTGCCTTGTACGCCCCCAGTGTATGAAGAGGATCTTGGCCCTCATACGACTGCTGAACTGGGGTGGGGGACTGATATGTAGGGACACTCCATTCCAGAGGAGTGGGATGGAAGGGATAGGGGTTAGAGGGTGGGAGGGCATATCTGGGAGGGGTAGAAAGAGGGCATTATGATGGAAATGTAACCTGAAGTAATAAATAAACATTAAAAATGAGATATAGACATAATATACGAATGATAAAGAAAAAGGGACAGATTATTGAATATGCTCTCATATCTTTGTATATTATTACAAAATTAAGATTATATTTAGCTACATTGGTATTGATCATAGGGTTTATTTTTAAAAACAGATGTTAATATCCTGATTTGAGAGGCCTGTGAAGCTTGGTATTTTTCTTTCTAATAAATATAGGTTATGATTTAATTAATAAAACAATTAAAGGCAGATATGGCAAAATTAAATGACATAGTAAAGCCAGGCAAGGTGGCACATGTCTTTAATCTCAGCACTCCAGAGACAGAGATAGGCAGATCTCAGTGAGCTCAAGGTCAGCCTGGTCTAAAAAGTGAGTCCAAAACAGCCAGGGCTATTACACAGAAAAACCTTGTCTTGAAGAAACAAGTAAACAAACAAAGACATAGTAATAAGCCCAGGTACAGTCTAACAACTGGATTAAATGACTTTAGTCATGCCATTAATCCATACATTGAAAATAACTAGATATTCTTTAGCATTCACTTTAAAATATCTATAATGCCAATTAATCAAATTGCATATTTCATAAGTTAAATAAATTTCCTCAGAAGATTACCTGATCATTAATGTATGGAAATGATATTTTTGGAAATAAGTTTTTATTGTTTTGCAGATGGGATCGTTGATGACAGAAACATCTCTTAGTAAAATATTATTCAGTCAGCACAACACAGGGATATTTGCAAATGTCTATTTATTGCCGAATTATCCAATAGACAAGATAGGGAAGGAGTCTAGAACTTCATAAGCAGATGAGTGGATGGAGAAAATTTGGCACAAATACACTAGGGAATTTTTTTGGACAAATGACATGATGTTAATTTCAGGGGAATTGATCACAAAAAATTTACATGACATCACATCCTTTATCTCCTATGTGAAGTCTATAAAATTTGAAAACCTATATAAACACAGTAGCATAAACAAAAAAGGGAAAGTGGAACACTAAAATAGGGAAGAGGGGACAGCACTAAAGAATAGTAGATGGAAGGAAGACAAAATATTGCATGTTTTTCTTACATAAAGAATAGAGATTTCAAGATAAATATTGTTTGAATGTATCTTGATATTTTCATATATATATATATATATATATATATATATATATATATATATCTTGATATATTTTCAATGTATCTTAAAATCTATATTCTATAAACATTATATAGGATCCCATATTCTGTATATATTATATAAGAACCTGCCTGACTGTGTTTTGAAGGAAGAAGCTATTATGCTCTATTGTTAAAAATAAGTTTCCATTTAATTACTGTAAAGGCTGAGTTGCTGTTTTTAAGTCTGTTTCCTGGATCCTGACCTGCCCCAACCCATGATGTTTACTTTTTTATAAGAAGACCTGACCTGACCCCATCACTATCCTTGACACTCCCCCTCCCTCGTCACCTTCCCTAATCACATGAAAACCACATGGTAGTTTTTTGTTTCCTTACTTTCTTCTTTTTTAATTTTTTTATATTTTTAGATTTTTCTATATTTCCTTATTGCCCTTATTGTCTCTCTCCTGTAATCCTGAGTAGCAACTACTTATGATTTTATTTCTCCTTAAATAAAGAAGAGGTAAAAGAAGAGTAAAAACAGAATGGATACATTGCATATTTAAGTAAACTTTTACATTGCTTTGTAATATTTAGACTTATTTATGAATTGTTTGACCATAGTTGTTTATTACTTTAGCACATTAAATGTGCCAGTTATACAACTTTTGGTTGATGTCTGTTTTAACTCATAGGTTAAGTCTGGTATGTATCTTCAGTTGGAGGTTTTCTTTTTCGAATCTCTTTCTTTAATTTCTTATTGCTAATAAGCATTCAAACTTTCCATGATACGTGATATTTAATTATTTTATTAAGTTTTTGTCTCATGATAGAAACTGATAGATTGGTGCAAGAAAGCCAATAGAGTTAGCTTATTCCATCTTGTGTACAGTATAAGTTAAGAACTTAGTTCTTTCTCTGGTCATATTATGGTTAATTAGTATATACCAGGCAGACTGTGATTTTGGAATCATAGTAATATACACCTAAAATTCCCCATAAACTTCCAAAAGCAGATTGTAGGAATTATAACAGTGAATACAATCCATAAACAAGTAATGTGTCCAATGCTAGGTAAAGATAAATTATGTCAATTTCATAGACATAGAAGCTGAAAAATTTAAGCTCCCAGGATTCCCCAAAAAATTCTCAAGGAAGTACATAAGCTGGGTTTTTATGTAAGTGATTTTAGCCCTGAAAATAATCACATTGTAACTATGAACTCTATTTTTGTGATGAACATATTTTTCTTCAGCAATCAAATATCATATTATGTTGCACTAGAATTATGATTGTAACCAGATTTCCAGATAAAAGGTTATTCCACTATTCCATATAGCATTTTTCCTTTCCTGTACAGTAGGTGCACTTTTTGAACAGTTATGTCTTCAGGCTACTGTGGACACTTGTCAAATTGCTTCCTTTAGCACAATATGAAGACAGAGCTCCTCTCAGGATAATTCAAGGACCCTTTCAGTATCAGTGAAAATGTGCAGCGTTGGCTGTCAATGCATTAGTGGTCCTGTATTTACCCTCTAAGTTCTAGGAAGGTACCAGCTCTGTCAAGGGTTTCCTTTAGAAACCTCTGCTGTGTGGTGCCTGATCCTTGAAAATGTGTGCTGACCCTGATTGGCAGAGACTTTGGTAATGAGTTTGTTACTGTCTGATCAGCACTAATGCTCACATTTTTTAATATCCTAGTCAGGGGTCAGTTACTGAGGAGAAGTGCTTGTCTTTCATAAATTATATAAAACAGTGCCTTAAAAGCTTCTTCAGATCCAAACCATGAGAGGGACTCCATGGTATAAACTGGCTAGATAGCCAGGAACTGGATATTGGATATCCAAGAGACCTAACGTAGCACCAAACACGATTGGGGAAAGAAATCAATGAAATGATTTCTGATGATCTTCTGCTATACTCACTCATAGATCAATACTTTGTCCAGGATCATCAGAAAGGCTTTCTCTGTCAATAAGTGGGGAGAAGACACAGCCAGACATTTTGCAGAAAAGGAGTCTAAATTGAAGGTTTCCATCAGGTCCTTGTCAGAGATCCAGGTCTGATGGAAGAGGGGCAGGAATATTGTAGGAGTCAGAGGTGATGAAGGACACCAGGAGAATATGTTGCACTGAATCAGCTAAGCAGGGTTCGTCACATGGACTAAACAGACAGAAGCAGCAAGCATGTGATCTGCATGGGTCTGCACCAGGTCTTACATATATATATATATATATATATATATATATATATTATTGCCATTAGCTTGCATTAGCTTGGTGTTTTTTTTTTTTCTGGGGACTCACAACAGTGGGAACAAGTTTATCTCTGACTCTTTTGCCTGCTCCTGGGACTCTTTTCCTCCTATTGGGTTGCCTTGTCTGGCATGGGTATAAGGGTTTTTGCCTTATTTTACTGTATCTTGTTTTGTCTTATTTGACTGTTGTCTCCTGGAGGCCTGCTCTTTTCTGAAGAGAAAAAGATGGAGAGTGGATCTCGGGGAGAGGATAGATGTTGGAGGAGAAGTTGGGAGAGAAGAAGAAAGAGAAGAAGGAGAACAACAACAACAACTTCACTAGCATGTAATTGTAAACCTCATCTCAATTTTTGCAATTTTTTTTTCTTTTTGTAAACCACTTCTTCATTGTCAACTCAGAAGAACTCTGTATTTTGGGAGAAGTCATCACATCCTTCAGGACTATGCTGCTTTTAAGGTAAAGAATGACAACAGTACATATTAAATATTGCTAGAAAACAGAATTAGTATTTAGGGGTAGCAGAACTCTTTGTGTACTTATCTGACCAAATTGAAAATCCCACACAGAAAGTCGTGCTTTTTTTGATCCAAACTGATTTAGGATCCTGCTGTTTTTATATTAAACAGTAGTGCAGACTTCATGGGTATCTGGCTTTCAGTTGACATTAGTGATGATGTCTCTGAATTCCAACTGCACAATTCTGATTAACAGATTTGCAGTTGTATGAACAAAAACCTTTGTAAGTTCAATATCTTATAATTTAAATCATTTTGATCTTTCATTCAATGATGACAAGATATGCATTTTCCATTCATTTGATTTGTCTGCCAAGAAAAATAAATCCTCCAATCTTTATCTATAAAGCTCAAAAATATGCAGACTTCAGTTACTAATCATAATGTTTCCCTTGATACACTGACTGCATTCCAGGCTAGTTGCATAGTTTTTTGGACTAAGATTTATATAGAGCTCATTGGTTCTCTGCTTTTCTGTGACTGAAGACACAATTATATTATGAACTGTGGCATCATCCAAGAATGACAAAGTACATTTTTACTTTTGGCAAAGCCAGGTAATTATAATTATTTTGCTTAATTTATTTTATTTATTTTATATGAGTTGATAAAAGTGTTTTCCAAATATTTGTTTTTGTTGTGAGATCATTTATATCTAAATTTAAATAAATTAAGTTAGATTACAATAATGTAACTTACAAGCAAAGCTTTTCTTTCTTCACTTTGGAAAATTAGATTTTTTAAGGGTCATTTGAATAAAATTTAAAAATTGACACTGAAATACAATGAATATTTTTAGAGTATATTCCTGAGGTTATGAGAAACAGACAATAGTAATAAAAATGTGCATTGCAGAACAATAATGGAAAGTAAAGAGAATTGCTACATAATGATTATAATTCTAGTTCATTAAGTCAGTTTTCATTATGTATGTGGTGGATAATGTAGTCTAAATGTCAAAGAGTAAATGGCTTATCCAAAAGCAACACAATCAATGAAAGGCATTTTTACTTCCTCAACAATCTTCCTGTAAGAGGTGTTTGCTAACCTGCCAGGCAAGATTAGCTAATTTTTGTGTTAATACATCATCGATTTTCACGAGACTGTGAATTTTTAAACCTTTGTTTTTAATTTTAATTTTTTGATTAATTTTGTGTGCTGGAAGTTGGAATCACTTATGCTGTCTGGTGAGTATGTGATTAGAGAATACTTTTCAGGAGTTGGTTCTTTGCTTCATGTCATGGAAAGCATGGAGACAGTACTGTGAAACAGTTTATCTCACTGTGTTCATAGTTAGGAAGCAGCTACAGATGAATACTGGCATTCAGCATGCACTTTCCTTTTCATTCACTCTGAGATTTTAGTTCAATGGATGATGACCCAAGAATTCAGTTTAAAAATTCCAGAAAGCAACTCAACTCATAAATAGAACAAGGTGTGTTTCTATAGTGATCTAAATTCAGAGAAGTTGATTATGAAGATTAAGTAACATGATAAGTCTGTTGTATGGAGAACAAATGCTGTTTTACATGGGAACAGAGAGAAACCAGTAGTCAGAAATATGGAGTGTGAATAAACTGTTCATTAATACCTAGATAAAAATAATTCAAAGACAAACATATAACTTAGCTTTAAAAAGGTAAATTGTGAAATTGATTCAAATATTTTATAAGAATCATAACCTTAAGAAACATTAGGAAATATATTGTAGTGTATCTTATTTCCAATCAAAAATGGTGACACAGAGACTAGGAAATATTTGAAATGCTATACTATAACTTGTATACTCTATAAAATATATAAACTTTTTCAAAGGCATGTTTTCTTGGAATAGTTTAAATATTTGCTGAAATAATTGTAATACAATTGAATAAATATGCATGCCAACAGAAAACTGAAGCACAAAGAGTTTATTTTAATGAAGAAATGGCTATGCTGATAAAGAAAGCAGTCTTTGACAGTGAAGATTGTTAAAGATACAGAAATGGATAGTGTATGACAATATAGTATTAATACATCAGAGAAATAAAATCTTTAGGAACATGTATGGAAAAAGACAACCAAAATTACATGATGAAAACATTAGAAGAAATGAAAAGCCATAAAGAGTTGGAAAATAATAGCTGGAAACTTCAAGACACCACTAGATTTAGATTACTAGAAGAATCAATGTGTAAAAATCAATTACTGTTCCCCACAATAGCAATAAAAAACAAGAGAATATAATTGAAAAACCCTATTCACAAGAAAAACAGAAAGTAACAAAGTCTATGTTCCTGATCCTTTTGGTGTATTGGTTGTAGGATGTTATCCTATACTATAAGGCTAAAGTCCAATTATAAGTGAATAGATGTCATGTGCATCTTTCTGAGTCTGGGTTAGCTCACTCAGGATGAGCTTCTCTAGTTCCATCCATTTGGCTGGGAATTGCATGAATTCCTTGTTTCTGATAGCTGAGTAGTTTTCCATTGGGTAGATGTACCACCGTTTTTTAATCCATTCTTTAGTTGAGAGACATATGGGTTGTTTCCAGTTTCAAGCTAGTACAAATAAGGCTGCTATGAACACAGATGAGGATATATCCTTGTGGTTTGGTGAAGAATCATTTGGATGTATACCCAGAAGTGGTATGGCTGGGTCTTGAGGTAGAGCTATTCCAATTTTTCTAAGAAATCGACAGACTGATTTCCATAATGGTGTACAAGCTTGCACTTCCAGCAGCAATGGAGGAGTGTTCCCCTTTCTTCCCAACCTCTCCAGCATATGCTGTCATTTGAGTTTTTTATCTTAGCCATGCTGACAGTTGTGAGATGGCCCTGGGAGTGCTATCATGTTGGCCTCCAGTGCAAAAGGAAGCTCTTAGAACACATATGACTGTGGAGCTGAGAGGGGCTGATATGCAGGGACACTCTAAATCAGAGGGGTGGGAAGGGTGGCAGAGGAAGCAGAGAGTGGGAGGGTTGAACAGGGAGGGGTGGAATGAGGGCACTGTGATGGAGACATTACTTGAATCAATAAATAAAGAAAAAACAAAAAATAAAAAAAGAAAATCAGAAAGATGAAATTTCTTGAGAATTAATGTGTCCAAAAGAATATAATATTATAATTAAATAATTTTTATTGGCTTTCATAGAAGAATTAATTAAAATTAAAGACAGATTTGATCCATGACCAGATGGTTTAATATTAATAAGATGGTGATAATAGTCCTCATATTGAATCAAATCATTGTAACAATACAAAAAATACCCCAAGTTTCCTTTTACCTCTGATATTCATTAGATTATCATATAAGGTAGACATGAGGAAGAGTAAAAACAGTTTGACAAAGGAGAACAATGATAAGGGACCGTCATTTTTCAATTTCAAATTTACCACTTGCTACTCAGTAAACTAAGTAAAGCACTATGATAAAGTCATAACTATAGAAACATAGGACAAAGGAGAATACTTCCATTTTGGTACATAGGAAAGAGGAGTGATTTGATTATTAGCTGATCTCTTTAAAATGCAGTACCATTCTCATTGGCACAGGTGACAACTCCCTGAACAGAACATCAATAGCTCAGGCTCTAAGACCAACAATCAACCAATGGGACCTCATGAAACTGAAAATCTTCTGTAAGGCAAAGGACACTGTCATTCGAACAAAATGGCAACCTACAGATTGGGAAAAGATCTTTACCAACCCCACTTCTGACAGAGGGCTAATATCCATAATTTATAAAGAACTCAAGAAACTGGCCACCAAGAAATCAAATAATGGGAAACAGAGCTAAACAGAGAATTCACAAAGGAGGACTCTCAATAGCAGTGAGACATTTAAAGAAATGCTCAACATCCTTAATCATCAGAGAAATGCAACTGAAGATGACTCTGAGATTTTATCTCACACCGGACAGAATGGCTAAGATTAGAAACTCAAATGACAGCACATGGTGGAGAGGTTGTGAAGAAAGGTGGGAGTGGAAACTTCGTACAACCACTATGGAAATCAGTCTGGTGATATCTTAGAAAACTTGGGATAGCTCTACCTCAAGACCCAGCCACACCACTTCTGGGTATACATCCAAATGATTCCTCACCAAACCACAAGGACAGATCCCCATCTATGTTCATGGCAGCCTTATTTGTAATAGCTAGAACTGGAAACAACCTAAATTTCTCTCAACTGAGGAATCGATAAAAAAAAAAAATGTGGTACATTTACACAATGGAATACTACTCAGCTATCAGAAACAAGGAAATCATGCAATTCCCAGCCAAATGGATGTAAATAGAAAAGCTCATCCTGAGTGAGCAAACCCAGACTCAGAAGGATGCACATGGCATCTATTCACTTATAATTTGAATTTAGCCATATAGTACAGAATAACTATTCTACAACCAACATACCAAAAGGATCAGGAACATAGACTTTGTTACCTATTAGTGGGTCAATTTGCCCTAGGGATGCTACCATGTAGGCCCCCAGTGCAAGAGGAAGCTCTTACCTCTCATATGACAGTTGAACTGAGAGGGGCTGATTTGTAGGGATACTCCACATGGGAGGTGTGGTTTGGGGGGGGAGAGGGAGGAGAGGGTGGGAGGTTGGAACCGGGAGGGGTGGAAAGAGGCCACTATGATGGAGTTATAACTTGAGGTAGTAAATAAACATAAAACATGCACTATCATTGTGTGTATGGATGGTGCTTGTATGTGGGTGCTTGTGTCATATATTTGTGTAGCTCAGAGGACCATGTTGTGTAGTTTCTTCTTTCCTTCCTCCTTTATGTGTCTTCTAAGATCGAACACATATTTTCTGTGACCAATGTCTTCATTTTTTTTTACTTAAAAAATTATCTGTTTATTTTACATTTCAATTGCAACCCTGTTTCCCTCCCCCTCCCAGTTCCACTGTCCCATGCTCTTCCTCATAACTCCTGCCCCCACCCTACCTGGTACCAAACTGCTCTGACACTCCAAAACTTTGGGAAAGATTTTGTACTGTGGCTAGTATGTCTTCCAGTGCTACATACTAATATCTAGTTTTTAAAAAGGGGGGGAGGGGTGGATCATAAACACAAATGAAGAGTTAAAATGGTATACTAACAAAGTATAATGCAGAAGTACTTTTTCTAAGTTGAATTTTCAACAGTTTTTCCAAGACAACAAATGAGAGGAACAGCAAACAATCAATGACATTGATTGCAAATATTAAAATGTACATGCTTCAAAGGACACCATTAAAAAACTAAATAGTCAATCCCCTGGAAAGAAGAGATGAAAATGATGCAAAGACAGTGTTTGTATATGAAATAAACATAAACCCCCATAAATGCAAATACTACTCAAAGCTTCATAAATAGATATATTGATAAGTATGGTATTATATGTAAAATGATAGAATATTATTATGTAATAAATATTTATTATTAAATATTGATATGCACTATGAGATGGTTATCTTGCATAAATTTGCTAAATGAGGAAAGCCACTCATAAAATACAGATGGTCTTCTCATATTCTGTTTATAATGTATAGATGTCATACCTATCTATGTCATATTAAATAATTACTGAATGAAGATGTTGGATGAGGGATGAATGCAGAAGGACAGCCAGTGGGGATATATGTATGTAAATGTTGTTTCAAATCTAGACTGGGTTAGTATTGGACAAGAAGTGGTATGGGGGAAGTGGGTGGGACAGTGGGACTGGGAGGAGAGGTGGAGGAGGTTTGTGATTGAGATGTAAAATAAAAAATAAATTAATTAATGAAAAAAAGGAAAATATTTTTGATATATTTCATAATAAAGTTTCAAAAGATTTGTGTCTACACTAAAATTATTGAATTAAGATGATCTTTGTGATCCTGTTATTGGAGTAAAAGGGGGAGCTGTTGGAGGGAAAAAGTTATATCTTGAACTAAAAAAAAACAAATAGAAAGCAGATATGAAAGTGAGTGGGAAAAGGGTAAGAGGGTGGACCAGGAAGGGGAGGATGAAGGGAACTATGATTAAGAAGTAACTTTTTTTTTTTTTTGTTTTTCAAGAAAGGGTTTCTCTGTAGTCTTGGCTGTCATGGAACTCCCTGTGTAGACCAGGCTGGCCTTGAACTCACAGAGATCTGCCTGCCTCTCTACCTCCCGAGTTCTGGGATTAAAGGTGTACACCACCACACACTCTCATAATTGTGGTCTATTTATCCCTGTTGTTTTTTATTGTATTTTTTGTTATTAGAGAAAGAACCATTTGTTGGACTGAAAGGGGGAGCTGTTGGAGGGAAAAAGATATACCTTAAACTTAAAAAAAAGAGGGAAGAGGGTGGGGGGTTGATGGGGAAGAGGGTGGGAGGGTGAGACTGGATGGTGGAGTAGGTTGGGAATTGTAATTGAGATGTAACTTGAAGAAATAAAAAATAAAATTTAAAAAGAAAAACAAAAAAAGAAGTAACTTGAAGAAATAAATACATGTTCAAAAAAGAAAAGAAAATATTTGTGACTTCAAATCACCTAAGGTTTTTTAGCTTTAAAGTAAACAAATACTTCCCATCTTTATCACTTACTTATATTTTATGAAGCTTTGTAAGACATCTAAACACACACAGTGGAAAGTTTGGGTGGACAATTCAGTATTCTGATACTTTTATAGGATGAAGATGTTAAGAAATAATTACCTGTCAAAGCTACAGATGATTAAATTGCTGTAGATAGGAGATGACTAAGATAATCCCTAATGACATTGATTTTATATGATAACAACAGACAA
Source organism: Lophiomys imhausi (assembly GCA_907164525.1). NCBI lineage: Eukaryota > Metazoa > Chordata > Mammalia > Rodentia > Muridae > Lophiomys > Lophiomys imhausi. The sequence goes on from CAJQZJ010031536.1 coordinate 4,889,292, forward strand.
TAATTATATTTGTGAACAAACACGCTAGGAAACTCATTAGTGTATACATCTGTACATACTATTTACCTCATAAGCACAACATAGAGAATTCTTTAGAGGGTTATACTCATCATGTTATATTTCTTTTTTGTTTGTAAAAAATTGACACTATTGCTACACTTATCTGTGGGTATAAGAATAAGATTTAGAATTTACTAAGCAATATTTTCTAAGTACCATAGTTGTAGTAATTCCAAAAAGTTAGTTATGTTTCTGCTACTAGGCATAGCTTCCCTCCCGTATATGGAAACTTAATTCCAATTAGTTATTACCACTGACAAATGAGTGCAACTTATTGCTCCTTTACATATATCTTGCCATGTTGGTCATTGTTGAAGTTCATAGGTGCTTCAGTTTGGTAGGAAGCTACTAATTGCTTCCCTCTCTTGGCAGCTTGCATATTAGTTTTGGTACCACAGAAGCTAGAACAGAAAAAGGAAGCTTTTAGCTTATATTCAGCTCAAATCATCAAATTCCTGTCTATGGTTTCTCCAGAAATAGGGACATACTGTCAACTTCTGAGAAATAATAAAGAGCTATGTAAATAATACATACTGTTCTGGGGAATAACTAGGAGAGTACTGACCAATTATTCAAATGTGGGTTTTTCATGCCTGGTACAGGGTTCTAGGCTTTTGCTGGTCTTTGTTTCTTAAAGGAGCTCCCGCTGGTATAATTTCCTCATAGATATATTATATATAATATATATCCATATACAGATACATAGATAGCTAGATGGAGTGATAGGTGATAGATACATTAGATAGATAGATAGGTGATGGATATTAATGGAAAAAACAGATAGATGATTGATGGTAGATAGATAGTTAGATTGATAGATAAAAAACAAAGAGATTATTGTTTGAGAGATAGAAAATGGAGATACGCAGATGATAGATATGTAGATAAATATGTGATAGATGTAAGTATAGATGATAGAGATGCATTTTTTATATAATTTTTGGTAGATATAAAATTATATAGTGCTTTGTGGCCTTATCTAACACACATGTTGTTCTTTGTGTCTTGTCTCTCTTTCTTTTCTGTATTGATCACTCATCATCAGAGAAATGTCTCTTTAGGGCAAATAGAGACCTACACCAAAAACTACAACTTGACGTGATGAAAAGATCAGCGAATTGTGGGGAGCCCATCCTTAATGGTGACATCTGTATCACAGCCCCTATATGTATGTCTCAGGAGACATTGTAGCAGAGGAAAGAAGAAAGAATATATGAGCCGAATAAAAGGAGTCTACTGTAAAATAGTCTCTCTTAGAAATGGCTGCATATACAATAACAGATCATTGGAATATCAATGGATATAAAATAGTGATAATTTTTTTGGGTCCACCCTTAGATGAAGAACTTCAGTCTACTAACTTCTGGAAATAGGAGAATTAGCTTCCTTCAGGGGGTTACACCTGCTATTAATTATGCAATGTCAAGTGGTGAGCCCTGAAGCCATACATACACAAAAAACGAACTCAACAGGTCATATATATATATATATATATATATATATATATATATATAT
>CAJQZJ010031536.1:4896691-4928546 GCA_907164525.1 Lophiomys imhausi
CACAAATACATCCATACACATATATGTACACACATCCACAAATACATGCAACTATGCATATACAACCACAGCTTATATGCCTATTAAACTGACTGCCACATCATATGCTTCTAACATAATTTGAACTGAATGCAGTTTTCTAAGATTTGCGTTGTTAAAATGTTATTATTAAGTCCTTATGAAACATATATTTACTAAATTCTCCAAGTCAAAGTGAAACAATTATTGCACACAAATACTGATGCAATTCTACATTGGAAAATATATTTAAATGATTACCTGCAATATAATTTCATACTCACATATCCTATTCTAGTTTTGTCTCTCTGATTGACTTTTCTTTTGCTTATTGTGCAGGTGAATGTGTTCTCACTAGAACTGATGTCCACCAATTATCAGCGGTAATAATGGAAAAAAATCACTTTATATTACAATGCAGTTATGAAGCTTTACTATTGATGGCTAAATCAAATTAAATTAAGGTCATAGAAATACCTGGCTCTCCTAGCATTAAAACAGGGCAAGGTATATTGAAAGAGACTGAAAATACTTAATAATATTAAGACTTCATGAAATTGATCTAGCTTTTAATGGAAACCCTCAATCGTTTTCTCAGTTCTGAGTCTCCATTGCAATAATTTTGATTGCTCACTCTGGGAAGTCAGATGATTTCACATTAATGTCTACTTGCTATAGTGATTTATGTTGTCTAGTTGCAAACTGAGCCCTAGAAATTTGTGTGATCTAACTATCATTGATTCAAAACAACATTTCCTTTCATTGAAAGCATCATTTTTCAATGAACTAATAAAGTGGCTCATAGAAGCAGAAAAAAAATACACTAAATTGATCTAGGCTTTCCCATAAGACACTTGTGATCACTAATATCCATTTTCAGGAACACTAAGTTTCGTTCAATGCAATGGTGTTGGAAGCATCATGATTACAGCAAACTGAATATATTCGCAATAATGTAAACAAACAAGTTAAGGCTGGGTTCTTGCCAGAAGAATTTAAAGTTGAAAAATTCAAAAATTTCAAAACTCAAAGAGCTTCTACAAAATAGTAAAATGAAATGGACCTATCAGAGAGACGACACTTTTCATCTCACCATAAAAGCTCATGTTTTTAAATGAAGAAAAAGCTTCAGTTCTGAGAACTAAAGTAACAAATGTACATTCTTGTTCCTTCTCACAGAGCAGAGAATACATGTAAACTCCACTACTTGAAATATATCAGTTTTAACCAGATGTAAGTGGTAGATTAACAATTGGACATGGGTTGAGTCAACGTGGATTCAAGACAGTCAGAGTCATAACCGTGTGCTGAAAATGAGCAGCTACAAAGCTGAGTGCCCCCAATAGTACTTTCTGCCTCACTTTGTTCCCCCTGGGAAAAGAGGATTTATTTTTATGAAAAGGTGCTGTTTCTAACAGAATATTAAAACACACAGGATAGTTGCTCTACTCTAACTTACAGAATACTGAAAGAATCAAATTAAATATCATTTCATATAAAAAACACAACAAAAGAAAAAAATGAAAGTTACAACATGGGCCTGAGATCACAAAACTGAGAGAGAGAGAGAGAGAAAGAGAGAGAGACAACACAGTATATTCTAAGTGTTATAATTTCTAGTTAGATGATTTTACAGGACAATAAAATTAAGAAATGGAATTTTCCTCTCAATTGTTTTCAGAATATACTCAGGCAATTACCAAAATGTTTACAGCCTAGGATTGTTTGCATTAATCTTCAAAAGAATGAACTTTAAAACCTATTCACACATTGCACTTAATATTATAAATAGTTGGTCATCTCAGCGAACTATATGTATGTGGCCCATAAACCACTCTGAGTATTTTCTTTTTAATTAAACTAAGTCACAGTTTCAGAGTTTTTAAATAAACAATGTAAGACAAAAAGATATCTATATATCATGAAAAACTGTAAATTTTCATTTATGTAGGTGTGAAGGATCTTTTGAAGATATTTTTCTGAGCCAAACAATGTAGGTTAGACCTGTGGATCACCCAACATTACTAATATGCAACAGAATTAAGGGAAGTGACTTATCTTGCATCTGTCTTTGGTACTTGGCAGCTAAATGTGAAGAACAATGGTGTTTTCTAGTGCCAATTTCAAGTAGAAAATTGAATAATATTATTTTCTATACATATTTAAAGCTTATAACACTTTTCAGTATGCGATTATAGCAATTTAGTAGTGCCAATTTCAAGTAGAAAATTGAATAATATTATTTTCTATACATATTTAAAGCTTATAACACTTTTCAGTATGCGATTATAGCAATTTAGTTCTCTATTAAAGAACTGGTAAAGTCATTGTGTTGCTTAAGCTACAGAAAGTCATTTTCCATGGTCATGAAATAAATTTGTTTTCTGTAGTTTTGAAGGTGAAAGTCTAAGTTGAAACTAGTTAGTGTGGTCTGTCTCTATTCAGAATTCTCTTCCTAAAACACAATTATTCGCCATCTACCTATAGATTTATGTGGTGGTAGTGTGTGTGTGTGTGTTTGTCTGTATGTATGTGTGTGTCTGTGAGTGTGTGTGTTATGCATGATGGGGGACAGAAATAGAGATTGTCTACTCTTCTTATGAAGATATTCAGTAGAACTAGGGCTCCATTCTTTTGATCTGACTTGATCTTATGGCATATCAAAAAATAACTACAGTTGGAACTATACTACCACCAGCTATGTTATTGTTGATATTATTTTCTATTATAATGATAACACATTTTAACTGTGTAAAATAATAATGCATCAAATTATGTTTCTATGAAATACCTCCATTCATATTTCTATAGCATTATAATATTATCATATACAGAGAGTAGTAAAGGTATGTATACACACGTAGCTTTGTTTAAGATTTGGATAAATATATACATATATATATACATGTATGTAAATATATAATATATTCAGTTATATTTAAGTAGATTTATATTTTAATATACTTTGGTTTATTTATATTACAATATCTGTTGGATATAAATATATACATGTATATAGATCATTCAATATCTCCTTAAGTAGATTTATATTTTAAATAGACTTTGTTTTTCTTTACTTTTTATGTTTATTTATTACTTCAGGTTACATCTCCATCACAGTGCCATCTTTCCGCCCCTCCCAGTCCCGCCCTCCCACCCGCTACCCCCTATCCCTTCCATCTCACTCCTCTGGAATGGAGTGTCCCTACATAACAACCCCCCACTCCAGTTCAGCAGTCATATGAGGGCCAAGAGCTTCCTCATATATTGGGGGCCTACAAGGCAGCACCACTAGGGCAAAGTGTCTCATTGATAGGAAACAAATTCTATGTTCATGTTCCCTTTGGTGCATTGATTGTAGTGTAGTTATCCTGTACTTTATGGCTAAAATCTGATTATAAGTGAATAGATGCCATGTGCATCCTTCTGAGTCTTGGTTAGCTCACTCAGGATGAGCTTCTCCATTTTCATCCATTTGGCTGCAAATTGCATGATTTCATTGTTTCTGATGACTGAGTAGTGTTCCATTGTCCAGATGCACCACAGTTTTTTTGTTTTGTTTTTTATGTATTCCTTGGTTGAGGGACATCTGGGTTGTTTCCAGTTTCTAGCTATTACAAATAAGGCTGCTATGAGCATAGATGAAGAAATATCCTTGTGGTTTGGTGAGGAATCATTTGGATGTATACCCAGAAGTGGTATGGCTGGGTCTTGAAGTAGAGCTATTCTATGTTTTCTAAGATATCATCAGACTGATTTCCATAGTGGTTGTTCAGGCTTCCACTCCCACCAGCAGTGGAGGAGTGTTCCCCTTTCTCCATAACCTCACCAGCATCTGAAAAGCTTCTTCTGTAAGTCAAAAAACACTGCCATTCAAACAAAATGACAACCTACAGATTGGCAAAAAATCTTCACCAACCCCACATCTGATAGAGGGGTAATATCCAAAAGTTACAAAGAATTAAAGAAATTATATGCCAAGAAACAAGATAATCCAATCAAAAAATGGGGAACAGAGCTAAACAGAATTCACAAAGGAGTAATCCCTAATGGTTGAGTGACACTTGAAGAAATACTCAGCATCCTTAATCATCAGAGAAATGGAACTCAAGACGACTCTGAGATTCCATGTCATACCTGTCAGAATGGCTAAGATCAAAAATAGACTTTGATTTAATCACAATATCATATATGATTAATGGACATTTTTTTAAACTCTCTTATTAGTTCTGAATATTCTATTGTTTGTGAATTGTTTGATTCATATATTGTGATTTTTAACACACATATATTGTGTGTGTTAAGGTGCTCATTTATCTGCTACCTTTAATGTGAAATAGAATTAATTTTGACAAATGCTGACATGTTGGGTTGTTTTTTTTTTTTTTCACCAAGAGCCTACTCCTTGAGTACTTCTGTTCATTGAGAAATAATATCAGTATCGATATCTATCTCATACACGTTTCCTCACCCAGCACTCAGACTGACTGAAGCTGAACTCCACCAACTCTCCTTTCCTGTTCTTTTAGAAAGACTCCTGTAAACTACTAAACAATGAATATGACATGAATTAGGTATCTTATCTTGTATTTCCTGGTCAGTCATTTGTTAATGGTTGAATGGTCTAGAAAATTCAGATATCTCACTTCCAACAATGTCCACTTTGACCCAATGACAACAACAAAATTTGAATTCACTTGGGTTTATTTGTTGAAATCAGAGATCAGTAGGCCCTTTACCAACACTTCTTTTCCAGCTTGTCCCAGTGAGTTTCACATGTGGTTAACCTTGACTGGAATCTAGAAGTATGATTTTTTTTGTTTCCCCAAAATAAAACAAAATGTAAAACACTAAAAGTACAAAAGAACAAAAGTAACATATTCATTTTGTTCTAACAACGTGTTCAATGTGTTTATATGCAGGTCCATCTCTAGAGCTAGTTCTTGAAACATTTATTATTTACTATTTACCAGTCTCATGTTAACATGTGGTTATTATTGGCAGATAAAAATAATACTAATGTCATTAAATCTATTTCTAAAAAATAATATATCACAACAAGAACACATTTTGATATTCCTACTGGTTATCTACCAGAAGTATATGTAAGACACTACTGCTGAAAACCCAATGAAGTTTGAAAACAAGTAGGGACTGTTCAGAAAGCTTTTTCCCTATTAATCAGGTTTTATAATGCCAAAGTTGTAATGCAGAATCCTGGATAGGAAATTAGTCATAGTGTTATCTAGCTATGACCATTTTAGCTATAATAACAATTAACAAGGCAAGATAAATCAAAGGCAATAAGAACTAGTCTTTAGGAAGCTCATATATCACTGGAGTGAACATACTACTAGTATTTTGCTAAATGGAAATAGAGTCAATTTTTTTCTCTAAATTCATAACTCCATATTCATAGTTCAGTGCAGTGCTCAGACTTTGTGGAAATGAATGTTAGATAAAACAGAAACTCAGAAATACTCAAAGCACAATAACTGTCAGAAGATGGCTCAGGCACAGAAGGAGCTTTTGTATTGCATGCACTCAAAAAACTTCAGACACCATTCATGAAGAAAAGTTAGAAAAATAACAGTCAGAAGTTGGCGAGAACAGGAGCAAAACAGAGTCTTCTGGGCATGACAGCCATTCTGTACTCAGGCACTCTCAGCAGCTCTGTTAGCATCATAAGACTTGTATAAGATCAAGAAGGTCAACTTTCCATCTTGGAGAGGGGAGGTTAATGAGTCTCACTCCTAGCTGAGGAGCTATTTATAATGTATGTTTCCTAGGGTAAAAGAACTTTTCCTAAAAAGTGTAGACTCCAATAGAGCTACCATATTGCAGAGGATGGTCCCCCCACCCATGAGTATAGAGACAGCACAAACTGGAATCAAACATACTAAATAAATAGATATAATAAAATTTTATAGGGAAAATGAATGTTCAAGAAGATAAATGCATTTAACATTATGTAAATATCACACAATGTATATGCGTATCAAAATATCACACTGTACCTCATAAGTATAAATAGGTTTTCCTTTATGTATTGAATTAAATAAGTAATTTGTATTAAAAAATAAGAATAAGGAAGTGTGTGGAGGATTGAGAACAGATTAAGGAAGAGGTGGAAGAGGTGACAGGGAAGAAGTAGGGATGCATATGATCAAATACAGTGTATGAGTTAATGAAATTCAAAAAATAACCAAAAATCACATCTAAATAAAATGTCTTTATAATAAAAATTATCAAAGTTTTATCTATTTTAGAATGAGTAATAATGTCTATAAAGAAGAAAGAGACATATGTTTGTCAAAATGATATGAGCCCAAGTCTAGTAGCACAATGCCTATGATCCTAGCACAAAAAGTCTAAAAGTTAGGTTACTTTTACAGAGTTAAAGGAAATCTGCCTCAGAAATCAATATATGCAGAAATTATACATATGATCAGGGTACATATGCATATATGTGATGCTTGTATATGTGTGTGCATAAAATGATGACCAAGGTCTTATAGATAAAGTTCTTATAGTTATTAAAAATAACTTTTACTGTTTTCTTGAAATATACTAAGCATTTTTCAAGGCTTGAGAATAAGGCAGTTCACACTCAATACAAGCATTATTAATAGGTGGTGTTCCCTTCTCTTTCTTTTCCTCTCCTGACATGACTGAGGTAATGAAATGTTGGGTGACCTGCCTAAGGCCATCAAAGCTTTGATATAGATGTATATTTTTCTTGATCCAATCCCTATTTTCTTTCCATATATTATGTTGCTACACTTGTGAGACTAAGAGAGCTAAAAGATTCATATTTCTTTACATAATAGTATAAGATGAACATAATGAAGAATTGAAGGGGAGTAATATGAACTGTATAGTTGAGAACTTTTTGTTTCTAAAGTGTTGGTCAACTTAACATTGTACACAATGTCAGTTTCAAAGGTAACTTACATCACAAAGCATTTATCTTTGTTGACATCTGACTGAACAATGTGATAAGCTTCCTTAAATAAAAAATACCATGTTCTTTGAAAACAATATGATCCTGGCAATGTGCAAAAAGTGCCATATCTCTCATGCATTGCTTAGGTACAAATTTGCTACATTTGCTTTGTAAAATATTGTTTTACAATGACCCATTAAAGCCAAAGAGAATCCATACAGGAGTGTTCAGACATCCTCTCTTAGACGATTTGAATTCTTTAGCAGGTATGTATCTAAGACATATGGTAGCAGTATTTTAATATATAACATCGTATAAATATTTACAAAAGTATATAAGACTAAGTATACATGTTTATGTAGGCCACGTTACTTCATACATTTGAAGGCAAATATTCAGAAATCTATCCATAAGACAAATGTCAAATTTGGAGGGTGTATAAATAAATCTTAATATATATATATGAAATGCAACTAAATTTATAAATGAAAAATTAACAATACATTAATGATTTGCCTACATGAAAATTATAAAGAAATGACAGAATGCAGTTAACTCAACAATCAGGTTTGGTGGTTATCACAAAAAGATGAGGTAGAAAATTCCTTTTGAAGATACATACAGGTACTTTCCAAGGTGGAGTTTGTCTTAGTTTTTTAAGCATGGTAAGAGTAAATCTGTTCTCTTAATCTATCTCCCCAGATGCATTTATTGTTTGAACATAGCTCATGATATCTTAGAATCAGTTAACAAAGCTCTATTTGGAAATATTAGAGACAATCTATGTGCTATGATTCACCACACTTACTGGCTATTTTTCAGGGGCAAGTGCTTACCAATTCCTTATTCCCATGGTCACTTTCTTCAAAAAATATATATTTACAAGTAAATAATTAGAAAGATATTCTAATTGCTGCAGGCATTTAGAAGTTAGAAGAAGAAATACAAGGCTCAGTGTGCGCTGTGCTCTCTTATCAGGGGAATTACAGCCCGTTAAACACTTTCATCTTGTACACCTTATCTCAAAATGATCTGAGCTAATGAGGCATTAGTCTGTATGCTACTTTTCACAGAGACACATGCACAATGTCAACATCACAACTAAGAAAAGACATGACAGGTGCTTATCCATCACTGCATGTAAGTTTACAAGTAGAACTAGCATAGCGAACAGAAGTATTTATATCTTTTGATGACTTTTTCTTGCAAGTATCAGAGGCCCAATATTTTAAATATTTTCTCAGCCATCTGTGGTTACAATATCTATCATTGCAATTTTTTCTCATTCCTCACAAATCCACATTATTATATCCCTATCGTTTTATTTTTATTTTATTTAAAATAAGAGATGGTGAGTTGTTGTGGTAATAATATTCTACACATATGGGAAGTACAGACAATAGCATCAGAAATTCAAAGACATCTTCCACTCTATAGGTAGTTCAAGGTCAGCCAGGGCTAAATAAGACCTTGTGTTATAAAAGCAAAAGTAAAATAAAGATAAAAACAATGTTTAAATTATACAGAATTCCTTTTGAAATTTATGAAAGTATGATGGATTCATGGAAAAACAACAGGGGTAAGTGTTTTAAAAACATACACTGTAAAATCATACAATGTAAACTATGTGCATTATATATCATTTATATTTTGGTTTAATAAATATGTTTACAAAACAATTTCAATGGAGGAGTAAGTCTTCTCAATTTCTAAATCACAAGTTCTGTCATATGAACACTACTCCATTAACACTGAAGCAATAGAATTCTATTTTTTAATTTTAATTTTTTGGTTTTTTTGAGACAGGGTTTCTCTGTGTATCTCTGGCTCTCCCGGACTCACTCTGTAGACCAGAATAGTCTCTAATTCACAAAGATCCACCTGCCTCTGCCTCCCAAGTGCTGGGATTAAAAGCATGCACCACTAAACCTAGCTAGCAGTAGAATTCTAAAAATTAGTATCACATACAAAAATTATAGTGGAAGTTCATATAGTCTAAATACAGATGTTTAGACGTTTAAGATCTAAGTCGAGAAAAAGTACTGAATGGAATGGATGGAATTAATATGCATATGGACAATGCAATAGAGAAAGATATGTATATGAAATATTTTCAAAGTAATGAATGAAGGTTACAGCAGAAATTCAGACTCAGTATGTTAATGATGTCATAATGAGAATAAAGAGTCAGTCAAGGTATGAATTTATTATACAAATGATATTCTTTACTGTGGCTGTGAGATATTCACAATATCATATGATTATCACACAGTATCACAGCACAATAGTAACCCACACAAGGGCTTATGGAGCTAAAACTGAGTGGTATCTTCAGGAAAGAATCTCCTTCTTGACATCTTTGTAACCTATACTTATAAATGATGTACCCTTGAAAATTGTCTATCAAACTCCTTTTTATCCTCTAACACTAGCTGTTGACTTGTTGGAAGAGTATTTTAGCAGTTGTAGATTATATCTGCATTTGAACCTCTCTCTTTTAGTTCTTTACATTCCATTGAGACCTTTATACATATGTGATGTATTTAAATTAAAAATAATAAAACTTAAGTAAGAAAATAAAACTTATTTTCATTCATCCAAATCTTCCCATGTACCCTCTTAAACTTATGACATCTTTTATAATTATCTTTTTAAAATATATGTGTTTTTATATATTATACATATATATGTATGCATATAATATATATTTATATGTGTATATGTATACATTAGCAAACTATTGAGTCCATTAAATGTTGCTTGTATGTACCTGTGTTTAGAGTTAACACCTTAGGACTGAAAAAATATATCAGGAGTCTTGTTGAAAGTTCTTGTTGAAAACGATCCCTATAGTTATTTTAGTCTTGGCATTTAAATGCATTAAGTTGTACAATTAAAGTTATGTTTAATTAGGTTTAATTTCTAGATGTTATACATTTTTATATGATTCACGACAAATATAAATACAGAATTTCCCAAATACAAATGAGGGAAAACCATTTATATTTAATCAGAACACTTGCTTGAAATGTTCAAGCATTCCTCAATAATTTATGTCGACATGGAATAAGTAAATGAGCTGTTGCAAGTAAGAAACAGTATTCCAGAGAAGTCAGATAATACACTAACTAGAAATAAACCTCAAACAACTTGGAAAACACTTTACAACCTCTAGATGTAGAAACAATGAGACTAAATTTCGTTCATATTGAGCAGACAATGAAAAGGATTCAAGTAACTATGCACAGGAGGAGAAACAAATCTACAAGACTTTATAAAGAAATGCTAAACACATTATAGTACTGCTGGTTTCTACATACACGCAAATATTCAGCAAATAAGTTTTCATCAAACACAGTTACAGGTGGTCATATTGGAAGAACATTATTGGTGTTCTTTTAAAGGTTGTCATAACGGCAGGGATCTCTAGTGTCTTCCATATATCATCACTTTGTCATAATGTATCTCTACACAGAAGTATGCTAGTTCTTGACCAAACCCATGGATTGAAGTAACTCTGAGTGTAGGTATTAATTAGTTTCTTCAGCCTTGAATTCTTCATTATTCTTGTCAACTATCCTTTCAATATTTCACTTAAATGAAAAACAGGAGTTTCAAAATTAGCTTCTTTGTACCCTTCTAAACATCTTTGCTTTTTTTGAAGGCTCACACTTCAACTGTCATTTATGTACAAATTCCAATCTAAGAAGATAAAAGTTTAGAAATAAAGGGTGATTTTTGTTTTTTTAAACAGGTGGTGTAGCTTTTCTGTCAGCAAGCTCAGTTAGTTTTCTTCTAATTTGCTTTGAAATTCACATGAGGCACAACACAAAGCCCTTGGCACCCATTGCTGCCCTTTATCTGAGATAAAGCAATACTATCTTTATACAGCTTCTCACCTGCAGTGTGGCACATTACTCTCAAGCTATGCCATGCAAGCTGAGCCTGAATAATTATTTAAAATGCAAATTTGATCTTATCTGAAGTCTTCTACCTCTAGTTATTTGTTAGATTTCTGTAGTACCCTTTAATAAAACTCAAAGTCTCTGTCATAGTCAGGGCATAGCTATATGATAAAGAAAGAAATCCAACCTAGTGAAGCATTTGTCTCACTCTATATGGTAAGTCATTCAGGTTTTGTTTTGTCTTCAACATTCATTTTTCACATATCCTATGATTATGTACTAAACACATACATACTGGCATAAGTCTTCCCTGGACATCATTGTCTATTCTGATGTCTTGAAATATCATCATTCTAATATTTCTCTAAGCACTTAGTTTTCTATGATCCCTCTCATGCTCTAACTACAATGTTCAATTTTCTAGTCAGAAGCTCTTCTTGAATATAATATTTTAAATGACCCTCTCTTACTTTCTTTTATTTTCCATTTTTCTTTATTTACCAAGATACCTTCAGTTGAACTAGTTCAGTCACTTGGCTTTATCTCAAGAGTCACTCATTAATATTTGCGAATATTAACCTAGAAGTACATCTTAACTCTGTGTGATCTTCATGCTCTGACTCAAATTCCCAGGGCTGATACAGTTTTATCTGTTACTTAGAGGAAAACAACAGCTTTATCATCACCTATAATCTGAACTATTCCAATAATATTATCCTATGATCCAATTCCTTGACTGACACATCCACATAAAATATCAAGGTGTACACAGCACAGTGAAGGATAACATATTTAACACTGTCATTTCCTTTACTGTCACTATATTCTACTGATACATTGCTACACTAAACTCTCCATGTTTCTCCAAGTAAATAGCTCTGTTTTGCCTCTGTATTTTTTTGCATCTTTCAAGAATGCTTTTCATCTGTAAACATGTTAGGTTGAAGATCTTTAGTATTGATCTATTTCCTCCTTTATCTTTAACCAGATTTTCTCTCACCAAATTTTTCTTTCCACCTAGACAACTAATTTTCTTGAAGATAGTCTTGTGCATATGGGAAACAGAATCCTAAATAGGTCTGGCCATGACTGTGTACCTTGCATGTGACTTAATAAAAATTTGTTCCTTTTATAGAGGACATTGGTATGGTTAATTTCATCTAATCACAGCAACAGGGTGCATTGCTGAGGTGAAAAGCAATCAAGCATAGTTTGGGGGAACATTACTCAAATTAGCCATGGCAAGTCAAATTTATTTGTAATATTTTCCTTTAATTAAATAATTGATTAATTAATTATTATTATCCTATTCACAGGCCCCTCCCTCCTCTCCTTCCCAATCCTACCCTCCCACCCTCTGCCTCCTTTCCACCCTACCCTTCTCCTCAGAGAGGAGACTGATCACCAACAACTACCCACCCCAGTACTTCATGTCACATCAGAACTAACTTCATCCTCTTCCACTGCAGCCTGTCAATGCATCCCAGCTAGGGTAAAGTTATCTGACTATAAGCAGCAGAATCCATGTCAGAGACAGTTACTGCTCCAATTGCTAGGGGCACACATAAAGGCCATCTTCCCTCAGCTCCACGAGTGCAGAGAGCCTGGGTTCAGTCCACGTATGCTCTTTGGTGGACGGTTTACTCTCTGTGAGCTACCAGGGGCCTGGGTTAGTTGTCTCTGTTGGTCTTTTTGTGTAGTTCTTGTCCTTTTTCACTGCCTCTGTCCTTTCCCCAATTCTTCCACAAGACTCCCAAGTCTCTGTCCACATTTTTTTAGATTTAATTAAAAGTTTGGCTGATATAGTTGTGTGCATATGTTATGTAATCCCTGTACATACCTTGGTCCTTCTCTATTTATGTATTTTTTTAATTGTAGTGATATTTCACGTGTTATCTTGCCATTTAAAGAATTCAAATTATACTCTCTTCTCTATGTGTTCTGAATGATTTTGAAACATAATAGTGTATGTTTCAGAAACAGAAACAAACCAAGGAAACAAATTTCACCCTGAACATTGGGCAAGTAAGGAACATTGCTTAATATGTATACAAACATATATTGAAATTGATGTTAATGATATTGCTAAACTCTTAAAGTGTATATTGTAACACCTTCTTTTATTAATTTTCCTGTAAATAAGCAAAAGTGACCTGGCAATTCTCATTCGTAATATACAGCGACTGAATTCAGTCTTGTAACCATCCAGATTGCCTTCAGCAAAGACACTAGGAATCCAACTGGCAGTGGAACTACGATTATGTCAGGACCATCCATCCTAAATATTCATAGAAACCTTAATGTAATCTTGCAACATTGTGGTCCATTATCCTTGATCCTAAATAAAAAGCCTCAATCTGGACTTTTTCAAAGAGCTTGAACTAGATGTTTCTATAATAAACCTTGATGGACTATTAATAAGAATAGCATTTTTCACTGATAACAAAACTTCTGTGATGGGGTGCTAATTGGTAATTGGTACAAACAAATGGCTGAAATTTGTCAAAACTGAGTTTCTTTGATAGGTAAATAGACTCATCAAATTAGCCCTGTTATGTTTGGGAAGCACTTTCTTGCCCTATCCCTACTCCAGTGTTCTAACTTCAGACTCTATAACTTCTCTGGAAGTCTCTCTTCTTACCAATTTATTGTAGTACAAACTGTAGATGGGAAGAAAAATTGTATCAGAGAACACAGCTGCAAAGAGCAGTAGTGGTTACGGCTGATGACTAGATAAGTAGTCAGCACCTAACCTAACACAGAAACACAATATCCTGTCCTCAGTAAATCTATTACCACCTGGTAGAGTCCCTAAAACCACTACTTCCCAACATCTAATCCTTGAGGCCTGAGCTCACAAATATCCCAGCTTCTTCCTGGCACTCTGTTTCAGGAACTGAGATCTCTGAATATAAAATATAGACCACTGTTTGACAGTTGAAGGTCAGGAGAAGGACCACTCATCCAGTGTGGAGCCTATCAACTACCCAGAAGCTTACATGTAGCAAATGAATCCACTAAGTGCTCTCTGGCTACCCGGGTTTGGAAATAGTAAAAGACAGGGAGAAGGAGGCAGAAGATGAACATGTATAGAGCTTTCTGCCTACTCATGAACGAAGTTCATGTAGAGAAAAAGAGTCCTCAACCAGCAGATTGGTGATTTATCTTCTTGCTCTTTGCAAGGATATAATAAAAAGGATATCATGAAAATTTTGTAAAAGATAAGATATATACCTAAAATGTGTATAAAAAAGGCACATGTAGATAATTTTACAAAAGAAAATCAACAAACCCAAGTATTTGAATATATGCTCACCATCTACAAAAAAAAAAAACCACAACAGAACAAAAACACTATAGTTACTACTATATGGCTATAAGTGTTTTATAAATGACTAAATATCAAACTTTAGGAAACATCCGAACAAACTGAACTTGTTAACATGTTTCCTGGAATTGTAAAGTGGCAAAAATACACACTAAGTATTCAGCAACATCATCTAAAGCCATGCATCCATCCGTCAACACTGCATATATAGCAACATAACAATGAGACATACCTAAAAAGGCTGAGTGTGCATCTACACATGCATTGAGCATCTAGGCTTCACTTGAAACCTGTAAAGTACTGTATACAGAAAACAAAAGCAAAAAACAGAACGACATCTTAGCATAGAAATCGTTGGTTCTTCAGGGAACACACAATTTTGCATTGCTACTTAAGCCTTATGTGTCTTCCAGTTAATTACCTCAGGTACATGAATTTTTATTGCTCCATTATTCAGTATTTTGATTTAGCTAGTCCACATTTTTAAACTAATTTGATAAGGAAATATTTTTATGGTGACATTTATCACCAAGAAATGAATTATAGTTCTAAATTTATTCCTAATGTGTTTAATCAGAATTTCACAATGTATAAACTCAATTTGATTCAAAATGAAATAGAAAGGAAAGAATTATAAGAAAACAGAGAGATATAGTAACTAGTAAAATAAAGAAACTGTATGTCCTAAATTTTTCATCAACTATATTGTCTTTTATATTAAGATGAAAAGGAGAACACACACTAATATAAAGTATATGACTCTATGTTACTTATAAAGAAAAATCAACCATGAAAGCTGGTATTATATGGGTTAGTATTTGAAATCATATTTTAACTAAATTCTAATCTTCTCAACTAAAAATTGACAAGCAAAATCATGATTTGAGACTAGTGCTAGATTTTTTTAAAGTAGATATGACATTTGATTTGCTCTTGAGTGAAACAGAAATTTAGGAACAATATTTACTGTTTCACACTATAATAGTTTTCCATACATACACCACAAGAAACATAATTCCCTTGCTATCAATATTTACAGCCTTAAAGCTCTGCAGTGGAGAATACAAGAGTGGATTCCACCAACCGACAACTAAGATTCTAAAGTTGCATTTCTCTCTAGAAAATGTTGAAGAGTCGATTCTTGTCCAGCTTCTAAAGCTAGCTGTCACTCTAGCTTGTAGGCTCAAGCTCTCAACTAGAAAATTAAGAATAAAACAGGAGATCAGGAGGGGTTCTGAAGCCATTGAAAAGAGCCAAAGGCAGAGAACACATGGTTTAATCACTCCAGGAGGAAGTGCCACACAGACCTAATACTAACATAGATGCTGGCAGATACCAAAGCACACTAAAACTATATGTGTGATGATACAGGCACATGTACGAAAATATAAACTGCCCAGATATAAGCATATAACACCACAGAAAGACACATTGAGTTGAAAAGAGAAAGCTGAAGACACTTGGATCAGACATCAAGGTGATTTTTATGCAGTCTCAAAAAAAAAGTGTCATTCAGCTAGAAATATCTATAGAATGGATTAAATACTTCACAATTTACTAGATATCAGGAGTCTGCTAATTTTGTGCAGATTCATAGCCCCCTCCCTAGTCCAGAGTTAGCTGTCTTGGCCCATACCTAATATGCATATGAGCACTATGTTGTCTAAATTAAACTGTACCTTGTGGCACTTAGTGACCTATTCTTGTGTTTCTTCTACCTCAAATCAAGTGAAAAGGTGTTTTTGGGGGGTATTCTTAAGTAGCAGGACATTCATAGGAGGATTCTCTGATTTTAGAAAGGAGTGTACCTAGCCTGATTAAATAACCCAAGTAGATTAATCACCATATGAATGCTTTCAAGTCACATCTGTGAAAATACTTTTCCCGTAAAAGTAACAGATATCCTGGTTATTTAGATTAATACTTCCATGTTTTCTTGTTATCAAAGTCTTTCTGTCACTTACGCTATCATGTACAAAGCCACTCATATGTAAGACAAGATTATGACCCATAAGTTGGCTGTGGACTCAAGTCTAAGAATCACCTAGATAACGTGTTCAAAGTCTAAAAAACAGAAAAAAAACACTAATAAAGCACAGGGAAAAAAACAGAAGTACAAGAACAAAGACAAGAGACACAAACACATCAATAGATTTAGTCATTTGAATGGTAGTGTTCTGTATTTTCTCAAATACTTCAACACTTGGTCCTTATTTGGTGGCACTCTTCCTATAGTTTTAGATGTACAACTTTGATTAAGACTGCCCCACACCTACTTGTTAAGGGGCCCACTTTATCTTCGTGGAGCTGCCAAGTCGGACCCCAGAACAAGAGGACGCTCTTATCCCTCATGAGATTAATGAACTGATGGGGGCTGATATGCAGGGGACTAGCAAACCAGAGGAGTAGAATTAGTGGGAGGTGGGGTAGAGGGTGGGAGGATAGGACAAGGAGGAGGGGACAAGGTTGTGATTGAGATGTAACTTGAATTAATAAACAAACATATATATATATGTTTATTATTTTGTGTGTGTGTGTGTGTGTGTGTGTGTGTGTGAAGTGCAACTTTATTGGAGGAATTTGTCTTTGGCTTGGCTTGGAGTGCTTATAATTCAGCCCCATTTCCTGTGTACTCTGTCTCTGCTTTATGTTTGAGGTTAAAGATAAGAGCTCTTAGCTTCCTGTTCCAATTTTCATGCTTGCTGCTTGCTGCCATGATTGTCTGTCAATAAATAGACTTTGGAACCTAAGTAAAAATGAATTCTTTCTTATAAGTTTACTTGGCCATAGAATTTTATTAGAGCAATAGACAAGTAACTAATAAACAGATGCTGGGGAACATGGAGGGAATGTAAAAACACATATCAGAGAATTCAAAAAATGAGCAGAGCTGAAATCTGGGTGCTACTATGACCCTAAAGCAAAGTGAAAAACTTGAACCAACACAAGGGTCCACCTGTTTATGGGGAAGGAAAAATAATTATTGAGAACAAATTGGCCATTTTATTAATAAGAAAATGAGATCCTCTAAGTCAGCTGCTATGATAACATAACAAATAAGCAAATGACTAAGAGGAAAATAGGAAAATTGTAAGTCAATAAATATAAACTACTCTTTTAAAGAGTCTTACTGTGAACCTGGAATAGATACAGTGAAAGAGAGTGATAAAAAGATTTATCCTAGTTTATTTTATTGGTATTATGTTTTTAAATAATTGAACAGTCTCATGTAAACATGCTGCTGGAATAATCCAGGAAATAAAGGAAGGAGCTGAGGAAAAGATAATTGTTGCAATAATATCCTGACTGTTAGAATATTGGCTTTGAACACTTATATGACTGAACCTCCTCTTCAAGCTAAGAGAGTTAACCTGTGAAAATGATATAAAAGTGTGTTGTATATAAAGCTATGAAAATACTGATAACAGGATAGATCTTCCAATCTGTTCTGGTTGACTTAAGGTAGTCAGTCCATAATTCTTGAATTCATAATTCACGAATGAACATCAGGAGTTTCCAAAAAGGAAAAAAAAAATATAGTAGTAAAAATAGGTGTCATGGAGAGCAAACTACATTAAATTATTTGATAGTGTGCTAGCTAAAATTTAGCAGTCTGTATTAATACATAGATATATGAAGATTGAGTTCCTATGAAAATGCAAGCATTTCCATGTACGTAGGCATTTCTATCAACAGTAATTTGATGTGTGCTTAGAAATTAATGTATCTCCCTAAAAATAACTAGCCTTACAAAAGGAATTACAATATATTTTCTTCAATTCAGCTTCATACTTCATACAGAATCCTGTTCTGTGATTCACACCCTTTTAGGAGAGGACTCTCTCTGGTTTTCCATTCCATCTCTAATACATTTTTTAAGTCATGTAATGAACCAAATGAATAAAGGTAAATCTTGAATCTTTCCATGTGTTATACTTCCTTATTTGAAAATAGCATGATACACTTTGCTTTATATACTCTGTAGGTGTCTATATAACTGACTACTTCAAAGAGAGGAAGATAAATAATAAATACATTGATTTGCAGAATAATAGTTGATATGATAAGGGAATAAATATCTAATTTTTCTCAAACTTATACATTAGTACATTAGTTCATTATACATTGTCATAACTCTAAAGGTAAAATAAATAATCTCAGAATAAATGTCTTGGTGTTAAAAGACATTATGAATATAGCCAAATAAAACCTTCATTCTCTATATAAGGCCTTCTACTTGAAAACAACTAATGGTTTATAAAGGTTCTCTACTCCATCCCATTTTGTGATTAATGCACTTTTAGGAAAGGGAATCTTTCATGTTTTCCACTCCATCTCTTGTAAATTTTAAAACATACTGAAATAAGTGAATAAATGATAATCTTGAAAGATTAAGATATTTCTCCATGTGTTATTTTTTCCTCATTTGGAAACGACAGGATACAATTTGCTTAATATACGTTATAGGTGTTAATGAAAATATTGTAATAGTAGAAAACTTGTATAGATGCAGTTTTGAAAAGGACTCACATTTGTATTTTATTTCATTACCTTAATAGTTATGAATATAATAATATCTATCTACAATAAAACTATTGCAAATAAATATTTAGAACAGCAAATATTACAATATATTTTTGAATGGTTTTATTCTTATGCTGCATAGTTAGTTCAAGACCAGCCTCAGGTACAGTGTGCCACTTGAAAACCAGCAATATCTACTGTGTAGAAGACTCTTAGATAAAATATCCATCTTTTTCCCCTTCATATAAACCCAAACTATACATAGTGCTTGTTTTACACTGAACTAAGATTCTAATTACTGAACTTACTTTACTTGACCTTCTTTATATAAGGGAACTAAAAACGATTGAAAAATTAACACAGATATATAAACAATTCAAGAAAACAAAAAGTCCTTCAGTATAGTAGATTCTTTATCCTGAAGAAGGCTTCTATATCCTGATCTTCTATTTATCTGTGGTTTAATACAAGTAAGGGGGATACTACTGACTCTTTGTCTTTATTTGCACTGCCCTAGTTTGTGTCCTAGAGTCACACTCCAAACCACTGGAACACAGCAAGGACCTTCTTCCTATGTATTTGTTACTGACTCAAAGGTAAGCCTGATGTTTTGATGTAAAGGTGTATTCTCTTCTAAACTATAGACACAGAATTTTGACATATTGCACATATCTGTTTGAATTCAATAGGATTTATAAGCATGACTAAAAGGGAGTATGGTAAGACATAAACTGTAGTAATACAACAGGCTTATTCTGGATAAAATAAAGCTTCAGTCACCAACCTTACACTGTATGTTTTTTTAGAGGGAATGCAAAGGCTGCAAATAGTATCATCCCAGCTGGTCACAGTCTCTAGGAAAGAAGATATCCTCTCGTACAGGAAAAACATTATTGTGTCTCAAGAGTTCTATTGAATCTTTATTGCCCAGGCCCTTAATAAAACTCCTTCCTTCCTCTGTCAAGATATGCTGAGTGAATCAGAGTCAGGAATAAGCAAACAGACAAAACAATCTTGCAATATAGCAAAAGTCAGAATTGCATTTCTCATAAATTAGGTACTTCCACTGAAATAAAATGTTCTTCATCATACTATAATTTCCTCCTATGAAAAGTCTTGTATAGGAGAAGCAGCTAATATCTATCACACAGAGTTCAGCAGTTCAAATTTGTCTTTATAAATAAAAGCGTCACTTGGTCTAGGATGTCAATTTATGTTCCTGTTTTAGTAGTCAGTAGGGCCTTTTCCTCAAAAAACCCAGTAAATTAAAATATCAGTACAACTCAGAAAGATGTACATGGCATCTATTCACTTATTTTAACCATATAGTACAAGATAAGTATCCTACAACCAACAAACTGAAAGGAACAGGAACATAGAGTTTTTTATTTGTTAGTGGGACACTTTGCCCTAGTGGTGCTGCCATGTAGGCCCCAGTATATGACAACGCTCTAAGCCCTCATATGACTGCTGGACTGGAGGGAGGGGCTGATATGTAGGGACACTCCACTCCGGAAGAGTAGGATAGAAGGGAGAGGAGGAGGAGGGTGACAGGGCGGGACTGAGAGGTGTAGAAAGAGGACAATGTGATGGAGAAGTAACTTGAAGTAATAAATGAACATAAAAAAATATCAGTACAAGATGCCTGAAAAACTGAGTTCCCTCAATTTTATCTATATCCATTACATTATAGCTTATTTTACCTATATACTACATTTCACCAGTCACATCAAAGTTGCGCTGATCAAAATACATTGAATATATGGTTTAAATTTTCAAATGATAAATATATGTCATATGTAACATAAACAAAACAAATACATATAAAATAGCATAATTAATTTTAAATAGAAGTTTTATAGTTTTTACACATAGGATAAAAAATAAAGAAATAATACAGGTTTGGAAATGTGTGATTACAAAACCAAAAACATAGTCAAAACATATTATGAATTATTTCAGGATTATTTTGATTGCAAAGCTTGACTTACACCCAGTTGTTCATTATTAGGTAATGAAAGTCAATAACAGAGCATGGTATAAAATCAGACAAGAATTCAAGTTCATCACTTTATTAAAATATCAACCCAGTTTCCTTCCTTTTTAAAGATACCTTTTTATTGATTTGTGGTGTGTGTGTGCATGCGTGCGTGTGTGCGTGTGTGCGTGTGTGCGTGTGTGTGTGTGTGTGTGTGTGTGTGTGTGTGTGTGTGTGTGTGTGCAGTGCTTGAGGAAGCCAGAGGAGCATGTTTTCTTTTTCTTGCAGCAGTAATTATATCCTAGTTTTGAATCACTGATTTGGGATGCTGGGTGCTCAACTTGGGTCTCCTGGGGATGTGCATTAAGTGCTCCTTCCACATGAATCATTTCTTTAACACCAACCTAGATGATACCTTACAGGATGTACTGATCATTTTTAATTCTCTCTTGTCAGTCTCTGTTAGAAATTATACTTGTTAGCTACAATGCATGTTGACCAATGTAATACCAACACCATGTGTACAGCTACTAGAAGTTATAAAATAGTTTTGCATTGGGAACTAGGTTAAAACCTCAGGACAAATGTCCAATAATACTAAAACATTATCTTACTGTTTTATTAATTGATTTAAATGTAAAAAATACCATAATTTTAATTAGTTGTAAAGAAAATACTTTCATTTAGATATTATGAGTCTTAAGTATTATTCATACTAAACATTTAAAAATTAAAACATGATTTTGATGTATAATTGCTTTAAAAATGTAGTAATTGTTAAAAGTTTATTTATTTATTTATTACTTCAGGTTACATCTCCATCACTGTGTCCTCTTTCTACCCCTTCCAGTCTTGCCCTCCCATCCTATACCCCCTTTCCCTTCCATTACTTTTCCAGTGAGACAAACAAGCATATAGACAAAGAAAACCAATTAAAACTTCCATATTGTACATTCAGAAGCCGTAGAGTCTGAATTTGGTAATGTTCTAACTTCTTTGAGATTGAATATCTATAGACTTTGTGGTATAATTTGGATTCCTACATGCAACTACAGTCTAATATTTTTAATGTACAAAGGCACCTTGTTTGTACAAAGAGACAGCTAGCAATGAGAGTACATGACAATTCCAAAGGTACAATATAGAGTGTACCATTTAAACTAATTCATAAGAAAGAAGAGCCCCTGGCCACCTGGAAGGAATCAATTTATTACCAGTTTCTGTTCCTCTTAGGAAAGCACCCATTTTGTCTTCTCTAAAGTCTTTTACCATTTGTTTTTCTGTTTAGCATCAATTCAGCTAGTATATTTAGAAATCCATACCATTTATGTTTGCAGAAAAAATTAAAGAAAACTTACACTTTATTGTCAACTCTTTAATTTTAATTTGGACCTTAAAATATCATCAATATGTTTAAAATTTACATATATCAAGGTATACATTTAATATATTTTAATTTTTAGAAATCATGAATATCTTTTTTTAATTCAAAGTATAAAAAATATAAATATTACTCCACACTCAGTGTAAGAACATTGAACCGATAATGGATTCTGAGGCTTCCCAAACCAATGTGCTATCTGGATCTGACATCTTTCCCTACATTTATTATTATTATAAGAGAAAGAGGCATTTGTTGGACTGAAAGGGGGAGCTGTTGGGGGAAATAAGATACCTTAAACTTAAAAAAAAAAGGGAAGAGGATGGGGGGTTGAGGGTGGGAGGGTGGCACCGGAGGGGGCAGTAGGGAGGGGATTGCCATTGAGATGTAACTTGAAGAATTGTTGGTTTTAATGCCTGCACTACCAAGGGTTGTATTCAGAATGTCTTTTTGTCTTACAACTTGAAGAGTATTCCCTACATTCTTCTCTACCAAAGTCAAGGTATCAGGTCTTACATTTAGATTCTTGAACGAAAAATAGCTGTGAATGTGTACACAAGATCAACCACCAAAACTCCCAGCAGAGACACCATAGTCCCACCTTTACAGACAATTTGTGGCTATTTGGTGAAGCATTGTGGTGAGTTTTCTTCTTGGATTTAGCTTGTAAAAGGCAATCCAGGTTCCAATAGATTTACCTATATTCATACATAAATCCACTGTGTGAAGAGGAATCAGTGAGTTGACAAAAAGAAAAAGAATAGGCAGCACATGAAAATGTGAGGAAAAGCAGAAAGGACAGGAAAAAAATTTTAAGGAAGGAAATGGGGGAATGGAGTGGATTCAAATGTATCATATGTATACATGAAATTTTCAATTTTAAAAATTATCAAAAGAACAGAAAACTAAATGGTGTTTTGTCTTAATCACCTAGAAAGGAAAATGGGGATTTTTTTTGTAGTAAAACCATAACATTAGGGGACAGTGGGATAAAATGCTAAGGTTTAACTGAAGGATTGACAGATAGTAATCATGTGTAGTGGCATCTACTAGAAGAGTTTATCAGAAAGAAACAAGCAAAGAAATAGATCCGCAGTCTGTATTTCTGTACAATGTAAAATGTGACCAAGAGACACAAAATAAAGGGGAAGACAACCATCAGCACCTAACAATGAGTTCTGTCTAAAAAAACAATGAAATGTTTTTGGCCAACCCTTCATTAAAGTACAAAATCTTCCTGGGGTGGAGTTTTGTAAATAAAATCACTTGATCCATACAGTGTTTCATTTGTATGAAAATGGCACAAAGCCAGAATATAAATAGAATATGTGAACACTGCCAATTAGTAGTAAGCCTTACCAAAGTTTGATGAAATTTGTTGTCAGCTGTTCCATTCCCTGAAGATGAGATTCTGGCAGAGGTTCCAGATCTTTTCACTGGGAAGTGTTTGCTAATATGTTGAAAGTGGCTTGCTGGGCAGAAACTGAAAAACAACCCTGATTGCTGCCAATGTTTATATATTTATAACTACATAGTCACTCTTCTCCAACAGTGAGACCACACGTATTCCCAAACTCTTTGCAAGGTCAGGGAAAACAACCACTATCTAAAGTTGTTCTAAGTTTTTACCAATTACAAACCACTGCATGAACTTATTGCTATGTTAACAATCCTAAATATTTATACCAAAGGTTCATGTTTTTATTCTGTAACTATAGCCAAACAGATTCTAAACACAGAAAAAATTCTGGCCTGTTAAGATAGCTCAGCAAGTATATCCCTTGATACCAAGTCAGACAGTCTGACCTTGACATGTGGAATTTCGATGGTAGAAAGAAAAAACTCCTGGAAGTTGTCCTCTGACCTCCCTGTGCTGCTGTATGTGCATGCTTTCACACACACTCACACATAAGAGCAAACAAACAGATGAAAAATAAATATTAAAAAGGAAGTGTATCCCTCAACATTACAGTAAGAGAAAGGTTCAGATGTCAAGCGCCAAACCTCAGTTCTTCTCTCAACAGTGGTCTGAGTACCTCTTTCCATTTAATCACTGATGCAACAAATTCCCACAGCAGTCGAAAAAAAGCTGTTGGCCAGTGGTGATAAGAAAATATTCATGGGGGAGCGAAGATGGCGGCGATCTACACTGACGCATTCTGAACGCGGGGAAAAAAGAGCCATAAAAAACACAGAGTTACTGGGCACTGTGCAAAAACCGGAGGGGCTAGACCCCCCCCCCGGGAACGCTCACAGCTCCCAAGGGACTGTTAAAAGTCCCAGGGTAAGGCTCTCCCCATCTCTCACAGACACGGAGGCCACGAAACCGGGGACTCGGGAACTCCCATTTGGAGAGGCGCCTGGTAAGATCGTTCCCAACTTACAGCAGGCAGAATCAGGGTCCACTTGGCCATAGATCGCTGGCCTATTGGGCTCCCCACACATCAGGTTGAACTTATACCCACTTAGAAAAGGTTGCGAGATAGTGGAAGCCTTAGCAAGGAACAAAGAGGGGGCTCAGCGGGTGGTCCGCAGCAGCCGCTTGTGAAGCGGAGGACAGGAGGTTCCGAGAGAGCGCAGGAAGCGGGGAACACAAAAGCAGGCGGGAGCGGCCAAATCTCCCACACTCAGGATAGCAGCTGGGGAGAGAGCACTGCTGGCAGGGCCAAATTCCCGCCAGTCCACGGCAGGTCATCTGGGGAGAGAGACAGGCGTGGGTGGGACCAGGGGTCGGTGCACCCACGGCGGAGCTGCTGGGACGAGAGGTGCACTCAGGCAGCCGGAGGATCCAGGGGATCCACTGCTGCTCGTGAGGCAGGAGGGCGGGAGGTTCCGAGAGAGCGCAGGAAGCAGGGAACACAAAGGCAGGCGGGAGCGGCCAAATCTCACACACTCAGGAGAGCGCAGCTGGGGAGAGAGCACTGCTGGCAGGGCCAAATTCCCGCCAGTCCACGGCAGGTCATCTGGGGAGAGAGACAGGCGTGGGTGGGACCAGGGGTCCGTGCACCCACGGCGGAGCTGCTGGGACGAGAGGTGCACTCAGGCAGCCGGAGGATCTGGGGCTTGGGGTACCCACGGGACCGTGGCGGCGCAGACAGGAAGGAAATCAGGCACAGGGTCCAGCTCTGTGGCGAGAAGACTAGAGAGAAACCAGAAATCGGGACCATAGCTGTATCCTGGAAAATCCAGACATATCAGGTGTGGAGCCAGACCCTGTCAGCCTCCAGGTCAGCAAACAAAGCCCACAGAATCTGTGCCTGGGCAAACAGGCCCATATCATCAGAACCATTACAGGCTGATAACTCAGAGTGCAACATAGAGAAGTCTGAATTGGGAGCAGTGAAACAATACTGGTCCATTACTCACAACCTGGGAATACGCTGCACCAGATCACAGTGCCTCTGGCCATTAAAATCACAGTGACCTTGAAATCCCCCTGTAAGCAACGGCAGATAGCCAAGTAACTCGTCCCCTGCACCAAATCATCCACTGTGGTTCCAAGCACAGAAAACAGACAGCTAAATGCATCCAATGGTGAAAGGTCAAAAAAAAAAATAGAAATCAAGGAATTATGACTCCATCAAAGCAGAACCACCCTAGCTCATCCAATTCGGATGACCACACACCAACAGAAACACAAGAAAACATTGACAATTCTGCAGTATGGAAAGTGATAGAGTCCCTGCAAGAAGAACTTAAATCTATGAAGGAATTCAAGGAAACCACAATTCTACAAATGAAAACAAGGAACAACACCATTAAAGAGCTCCAAGCCAAGGTGATAGAGCTTGAACAGGAAAAGGAAAAAGCCATGAAAGATTTTCATACAAAAACAAGCAAGCTGGAGAAGGAAATGTACAAAACGAACAAAACCATACAAGACATGAAAATAGAAATAGAAACAATAAAGAAAACACAGTCAGAGTTAAAAGAGGAAGTGGAGAACCAAGGGAAGAGAACAGGAACTACGGATGTGAGTATCAACAATAGGATGCAAGAGATGGAAGACAGGATCTCAGGCATGGAAGATTCAGTGGAAGAAATCAGTACATCATCCAAAGAAAATGAGAAGGCTAAAAAATCTCTCACCCACAACATCCAAGAAATCAAGGACTCATTGAAAAGACGGAACCTAAGAATTATAGGTATAGAGGAAAGAGAAGACTCCCGACTCCAAGGTCCAGGAAATATCTTCAACAAAATCATAGAGGAAAACTTCCCAAACCTGAAAAAAGAGATGCCAATAAAAATCCAAGAGGCATACAGAACACCAAACAGATTAGACCAGAAAAGAAACTCCTCTCGCCACATAATAATTGAAACCCCAAATGTACAGAACAAAGAAAGAATATTAAAAGCTGTAAGAGAAAAAGGTCAAGTCACATACAATGGCAGACCCATCAGAATTACACCTAACTTCTCCCCAGAAACGATAAAAGCTAGAAGGGCCTGGTCAGATATACTACAAGTCCTAAGAGATCATAGATGCCCAGCCAGACTACTTTACCCAGCAAAACTCTCTATCAACATAGATGGAGAAAACAAGATATTCCATGACAAAATTAAATTTAAACAATATCTACCCACAAACCCAGCCCTACAGAAAATCCTAGAAGGAAAATCCCAACCCAGAGAAGAAAACTCCACCCAAGAAAACAAAGGGAATAGAAAACCCATCAGCAACTAAATCAAAAGAGGAACAGAACCACCGCCTATACCAAACTAATGGGAAATAACAACCCCAGGTCACTAATATCCATCAACATCAATGGACTCAACTCCCCAATAAAAAGACATAGGTTTACAGAGTGGATACACAAGCAAGACCCTTCCATATGCTGTATACAAGAGACACATCTAACTACAAAAGATAGACACTGCCTCAGAGTAAAGGGCTGGGAAAAGGTTTTCCAAGCAAATGGACCCAGGAAGCAAGCTGGAGTAGCCATCCTAATATCAAACAAAACAGACTTCCAACTGAAGTTAATGAAGAAAGACAAAGAAGGGCACTATATACTCATTAAAGGGAATATTCATCAAGAGGAAATTTCAATACTGAACATCTATGCCCCAAATACAAAGGCACCTACTTTCGTAAAAGAAACACTTCTAAAACTTAAAGCGCACGTCGATCACAACACATTAGTAGTGGGAGACTTCAACACCCCACTCACAACAAAGGACAGATCATCAAGACAGAAGACAAACAGAGAAATATTGAGTCTAACAGAGATCATGAAACAAATGGACCTAACAGATATCTACAGAACGTTTCACCCAAACACAAAGGAATACACCTTTTTCTCAGCACCCCACGGAACCTTCTCCAAAATCGACCACATAATTGGTCACAAAGATAGTCTCAGTAGATACAAGAAAATTGAAATAACACCTTGTATCTTATCAGACCACCACGGAATAAAGCTGGTCCTCAACAGTAAAAGAATCAACAGAAAGCCTACACACACATGGAAATTGAACAGCTCCTTACTGGATGACCACTGGGTCAGGGAAGAAATAAGGAAGGAAATCAAAGACTTCTTAAAATCCAACGACAATGAAGACACAACATACCCAAACCTATGGGATACATTGAAAGCTGTGCTACGAGGAAAGTTCATAGCACTAAGTGCTTTCAAAAAGAAAATTGTGACAGCTCATATTAGTGAACTAACAGCTAAGCTGGGTGAATTGGAAAAAAAAGAAACAAACACTCCCAAGAAGAGCAGAAGACAGGAAATCATCAAACTTAGAGCTGAAATCAACAAATTAGAATCAAAAAGAACTATACAAAGAATCAATGAAACCAAGAGTTGGTTCTTTGAGAAAATCAACAAAATAGACAGACCCCTAGCCAAATTAACTAAAAGGCAAAGGGAAAGAACACAAATCAACAAAATCAGAAATGAAAAGGGAGAAATAACAACAGACATTGAGGAGATCCAGAAAATATTCGGACATTACTTTAAAAATCTATATTCCACTAAATTTGAAAACCTAAGCGAAATGGACAATTTCCTCGATAAATTCCACCTACCAAAACTAAATCAAAATCAGAATAACAGCTTAAACAGCCCAATAACACCTAAGGAAATAGAAACAGTCATTAATAATCTCCCAACCAAAAAAAGCCCAGGGCCAGATGGCTTTAGCACGGAATTCTACCGGACCTTCAAAGAGGAACTAACACCATTACTTTTCAAACTCTTCCACCACATAGAAACAGAAAGATCACTGCCAAACTCATTCTATGAGGCCACTGTCATTCTGATTCCTAAACCACACAAAGACCCAACAAAGAAAGAGAACTTCAGACCTATCTCCCTCATGAACATAGATGCAAAAATACTTAATAAAATACTAGCAAACCGAATTCAAGAACACATCAAAAGTATCATACACCATGATCAAGTAGGCTTCATCCCTGGAATGCAGGGATGGTTCAATATACGAAAGTCTATCAATGTAATTTACCACATAAACAAGATGAAAGAAAAAAACCACATGATAATCTCGCTAGATGCAGAAAAAGCATTTGACAAAATCCAACACCCCTTCATGCTAAAAGTTCTGGAGAGAACGGGCATACAAGGACCATACCTAGAAATAATAAAGGCAATATACAGCAAGCCAGTAGCCAACATCAAATTAAATGGAGAGAAGCTTGAAGCATTTCCTCTAAACTCAGGGACAAGACAAGGATGTCCACTTTCACCATATCTCTTCAATATAGTACTTGAAGTCCTTGCTAGAGCAATAAGACAACTAAAGGAGATCAAAGGGATAAAAATTGGAAATGAAGAAGTCAAATTATCCCTATTCGCAGATGATATGTTAGTATACATAAGCGACCCCAAAAACTCCACCAAAGAACTCTTACAGCTGATAAACAACTTCAGCAAGGTGGCTGGATACAAAATTAACTCAAAAAAATCAGAAGCCCTTCTTTATACAACAAACAAATATACCGAAAAAGAAATAAGGGAAACAACCCCCTTCACAATAGCCACAAACAACATAAAATACCTGGGAGTAACTCTAACCAAGCATGTAAAGGACCTATATAACAAGAACTTCAAGCCCCTGAAGAAAGAAATGGAAGAGGCCTTTAGAAGATGGAAAGATCTCCCATGCTCATGGATAGGTAGGATCAACATAATAAAAATGGCTATCCTACCAAAAGCAATATATAGATTTAATGCAATTCCTATCAAAATACCAACACAATTCTTTATAGACCTGGAAAAAGCTAGTCTCAACTTCATATGGAACAACAAAAAGCCCAGAATAGCTAAATCAATCTTGTCCAATGAAAAAACATCTGGAGGTATCACCATCCCAGATTTCAAGCTGTACTACAGAGCAACAGTAATAAAAACAGCATGGTACTGGTATAGAAACAGACCAGTGGATCAATGGAATCGAATTGAAGACCCAAACATGGATCCACACACCTATGGCCAACTAATCTTTGACAAAGAAGCCAAAAACGCACAATGGAAGAAGGACAGCATCTTCAACAAATGGTGCTGGTCCAACTGGATGTCCACTTGCAAAAGAATGAAATTAGACCCATACCTATCACCTTGTACAAAACTTAATTCCAAGTGGATCAAAGACCTTAACATAAGGCCAGCCACACTAAAGATACTAGAAGAAAAAGTAGGAGAAACCCTCGAACTCATTGGCACAGGTGACAACTTCCTGAACAGAACACCAACAGCTCAGGACCTGAGATCAACAATCAATAAATGGGACCTCATGAAACTGAAAAGTTTCTGTAAAGCAAAGGATACTGTCATTAGAACAAAACGGCAACCAACAGACTGGGAGAAAATCTTCACCAACCCCACATCTGATAGAGGGCTATTATCTAAAATCTACAAAGAACTCAAGAAACTAAATGCCAAGAAACCAAATAATCCAATCAAAAAATGGGAGATGGAGCTAAATAGAGAATTCACAAAGGAGGAATCCCTAAGGGCTGAGAGACACCTGAAGAAATGTTCAACATCCTTAATCATCAGAGAAATGCAACTCAAGACGACCCTGAGATTCCACCTAACACCTGTTAGAATGGCTAAGATAAAGAGCTCAAATGATAGCGCATGCTGGCGAGGGTGTGGAGAAAGGGGTACCCTACTCCATTGCTGGTGGGAGTGCAGGCTTGTGCAACCACTATGGAGGTCTGTCTGGCGATATCTTAGAAATCTAGGAATAACCTTGCCTCAAGACCCAGCCATACCACTTCTGGGTATACACCCAAAGGACCTATCACGGAGACATAGGGAAGTCTCCTCATCTATGTTCATAGCAGCCTTATTTGTAATAGCTAGAAATTGGAAACAACCCAGATGTCCCTCAACTGAAGAATGGATTAAAAAATTGTGGTACATCTATACAATGGAATATTACTCAGCTATCAGAAACAATGAAATCATGCAATTTGCAACCAAATGGATGGATCTAGAGGAGCTCATCCTGAGTGAGCTAACCCAGTCTCAGAAGGATGCACATGGCATCTATTCACTTATAGTAGGATTTTAACTATATCGTGCAGGATATCTGTACTACAACCAACACATCAAAAGGAACAAGGACATAATTTTTTTTTTTTTTATCTTTTTATTTTTCCTTCTTTTTTTCTTTTTTTCTCTTTCCTTTTCCCTTCTCTCTTTCCTATCTTTTTTTGTTGATATTCTTTGTTTTTGTGGGTTTGTGTGTTTGTTGGTCTTTTTTTTTAGTATTCCCCCAGTAGCAATGAGACACCAGTCACTGGCAGTACTGCCTCTTAGGCCCCCGGTGAATGAAGAGGCGCTTGGCCCTCATATGACTCCTGATCTGTGGTGAGAGACTGTTAGGCAGGGACACTCCACCCCAGAGGAACAAGACGGAAGCGTCAGGGGGGTAGAGCATGGGAGGGAGGGGCTAGGAAGTGGGGAAAGAGGACAATATGATAAGGATGTAACCTGAAGCAACAAACAAATAAATTTATCAACTAAAAAAAAAAAAAAAAAAAAAAAGAAAAGAAAAAAAAAGGGCAGGGGGCAGGGCTGAAACACTGTGAATGGAACAGAGGATACAGCCATTCGGCCTGGATTTGCAGACCTCCAGGTGTAGAGAAGTCGTGGAGCTAAGGTAAAATTCAAGAGAATTGTGGTATTGGCCCATGCCTTTGACTTCAGCGGAAACGGGGGGTGGGGTGGGGGGGGGGGGGTGGTCGGGGGGGGTGTGGGGGGGGGGGGGTGGGGGGGGGGAGGGGGCACCTTTAGAGTTGGTGGTCTTATGTACTCTGGAGTCATACGGAGCGGGGTGGTGAGGGTGCATACTCTTGGTCCCACCATTCAAGAAGAGTACACCCTTGATCCCAGCTCCCAACACACTGGAGACAGAAACAGGCAGATCCCGGAGCTCAGGGTCAGCCTGATGCAGGGCAAACTCTAAATAGAGAAAGACTTCGATCCAGGAGTGGTGGAACACATCTTTGATCCCTTCAGATGAGAAACACAGGTTCCTGTTCCCAATAATTAGAGTTCAGAGACACACACATGGGATTTGGAGGGACCTAGGTTTGGAGGCTACTTACAAAAGGCCTTCTCGATGCAGGCAGATTGTCCTTTGGGATCTCAAAATATATACACTAGAGCTGGTTTAGCTCCAAGGTGACAGAATGATTTCTTCTTTAACCCGGATTGAAAGATAACGCTTTGTATGTTGTCAGAAGGTCAAATTTGCTTCAGGAGAAGTACTACCTAGCCCCCCCCATCCCCCCCCC
>CAJQZJ010031536.1:4932173-4965928 GCA_907164525.1 Lophiomys imhausi
AAAAAAAAAAAAAAAAAAAAAAAAAAAAAAAAAAAAAAAGAAAATATTCATACCCAGAATCCCACACATAATTTTCCCATCTAATTTCTTTAGAATGCTAAATACTGTTTGTTACTATTTCAACATTCTTATAATGCCATATGTAATGAAGACTAGAACATGACCCACCTTCATCAAAATGAATTGTTCTTCGCAAATAAAAATATTGAAAATGTGAAAGTTCGGAAGAAATTGTTTCAATGACTCCTTGGTTCATTTAATAACCATGTGTGACAACAAATACTGATGTACTACAGTAAATCTGAAATGATGCAATTAAATTTCAAAAAAATTATAACATAATGTGGAGTTCCACTGAAGAGTTAATTTCCTACATGAAGATCTTTAGAAAATGTAAAAGAAGCTATGCTATTCTATATGAAATGAGAATTACTTCTGTGTTATGTCAGTTAAAAATAAATTGTTAAGGAATCATTTGGATGTACCCAGAATTGGTATGGCTGGGTTTTGAGGCAGAGTTATTCCAAGTTTTCTAAGATACCTCCAGACTGATTGCACTCCCACCAGCAATGGAGGAGTGTTCCCCTTTCTCCAAAACCTGGCCAGCATGTGCTGTCATTTGAACTTTTGATCTTAGCCATTCTGAAAGGTGTTAGATGGAATCTCAGAGTTGTCTTGAGTTGCATTTCTCTGATGATTAAGAATGCTGAGCATTTCTTCAAGTGTCTCTCAGACATTAGGGATTCCTCTTTTATGAATTCTCTGTTTATCTCTTTCCCCATTTTTAATTGGATTATTTGTTTTCTTGGCATTTAATTTTTGAGTTCTTTGTAAATTTTGGATATTAGCCCTCTGTCAGATGTGGGGTGAAGATCTTTCCCCAATCTGTAGGTTGCAAGGATGTTTCCTCATCTATGTTCATAGCAGCATTATTTGTAAGAGTTAGAAATCGGAAACAACCCAGATGTCCCTCAACCAAGGAATAGATAAAAATAAAGTGGTACATCTACACATACCACATTTCTTATCAAGATATTTGAACACATAATTCCATCAACAAAGACTGAACAACAAATTCTAGACATTAATAACATGCACTTTCTGAGTTAACTCTGTGAATTGTGAATGAAGTATCCCTACCATTCTTCTTATCTTTCTTCTTAATCTCTGTATTTTAGCCTTTACATGTATAAAAGAGAATTGTGGAAGTAGATTTTGAGATGAAAGTAAATAAAATTATATTATGAGAGCAGTCAGTGAGCTTAGGTTATGTGGAAAATGCTCTTTGACAATAAATCAACCCTCATCAATTAGAAAAAGCAACTGAAAGTCACACCTTGTTTAACCAATTGGCTGATTGATTTCCTCTTGATCAGAGACTGTACATGGTAATAAATGTGAATTGTGATTTGCATTACAATGGATTCTGCATACATGGGAAGAGGTGATGTAGCTGCTTACCTTCTTAGATTAATGACATACCAGCAAATACATTGATATGTTCAATTTTTATCATGGCTACCAATTGAAAGGTTAAGAATACCGTAGACTATTAACAAACCATTCATTAATTTGTCTTAAGATTGAAGTATGTCCTGAGGATGAACATATTTTTGTCATATATATACATATATATATATATGTATATATATATATACTAACAATTACCATTAATTTATTTTATTGTCACTGCTTCTTCTTCAATTTAAATGTAGCTGCAGGTTTTAAATAGAAATTAGAAAAACACACATAATATTGAACTGAGTTTTTCTAATTTGTATATTATAAGAAGAAAGGGAAACTTTATATCATATTGCATCAAGTATTGATTCCTTCATGATTTTATAAAATCCACAATGCTTCAGTTAACATGAAAATACTACTTTCTTCTTTTTTCCCAATATAAACTGAAAACTTAACTCTTTGTTTCTAATTTAAATTTTGCTGCTACTTAATCTATCTTACTCTTATAATTTTATTATATAAAACAATTTTTATATCTAGTTTTTCCTAACTTTCATAGTACAGTTAAATATATTACAGATAAGCATGTCTTCTCCTTATTTTACTTTATCTGCATTTTGATGCCTTTGCTGAATTTTCTATCTTTGTGCCAACTCTTACTATATTAAAACTCTCTCCTTTCCTCTTTTGCCATAAACTTTATCTTTATGTATATTTGCCTCTGTACCCTGTGGACTTCCTTCTCTCTCTCTCCCTCCTAGTTGTCTTTGTGTTTGTATTTTATGGTAATTTCATATTCTTCTGTACTTTGGCCATTATGGTTTTACCTAAGGTCTTGAGATTCTTGGCTGGCTTGTGTCTCACCATGTATGATTATATACTGAATCTTTTCCTCTGGATGATGAAAGTTCCATTTTTCCTTTAAGGCATTTTTTTCACCAAGAATCCCATTCCCAAATACAGCATAACAACATATTTTTCTATCCTTGTAAAACAGACTGATGCAGTTGTTGAAACACAAGTAATTTTGTGTCCTATACAATGAAGTTTCAACACTCATATGGTGACAGATGTTTGTGTAGATTTTTAACACATGCAATACAAAGAAAAAACCTATAAACTTCTAATCACTAAATAACAATTCACATTTAGATCACAGAGTTTA
This sequence comes from Lophiomys imhausi, assembly GCA_907164525.1. NCBI lineage: Eukaryota > Metazoa > Chordata > Mammalia > Rodentia > Muridae > Lophiomys > Lophiomys imhausi. The sequence continues at coordinate 4,934,803 of CAJQZJ010031536.1, forward strand.
CAGTTAGACTTTTTATAGATAGGGAACTAACTAATAAAAACACAGAAAGAATGAATATTTGAGTTGTCCATCCAATGTATGTTTCTCTCTCATTTCTTACTAAGGATTACTAGTGGAAAAATGCATGCACTCCAGCCTCTCCAGTTTATGCCATGACTGTCATCAAAGGTGGCTAATGATTTAGATCTGACCAAAGAAATGTAAGCAGAAATAATTGGAGCTACTTTCTCTAAAAAAAACTTTTATAAATAAAAAATTCTCAGTCTCTAGGAACATTTGCTTTTTGTCCTCAATACATTGTCACCCCTGATTGACATAAAACAAAGAATTGATAATTCAAAACCCACTGCAAGATATAAAGCATAATCAGAGTTCTCTGTATAATGTGCAATAGAGTCATAGGGTCTGTACTATGAGCAGGTGGATTTATACTAATTGGATTTAAGTAAGAAAAAACCAATTGTCCTGTGTTGAAGAGTGTAAAAATTGCATGTTACCATTCTCCTCCCATACATCAATTATCAATATTCATACTGAAGGCCAATTTTGAAACCACAGGGTAAACTGAGGAGAACCCAGTATGGAGTCAGTGAATGATCACTCAGAATTTTTTTAAGGAAATAAATCCTCATTTAGTGGGGCTGGTACTCCATGTGACCAGCTAGAGACACTGAATTCTAAGCAATTTAAATTATTTGGGCAAAGGTGAGAAGGGAAAAAGGAATAGAGAAAGGATAATGGGCACACACACACAAACACACACATCCACACAATTGGTGGATGAAGTAAACAGACTTAAATGAGCAAGACCCAATGACTTCACACATACAAATATCCAGATGCATATATACATGCACACATACATACAGACAAAATATACATATTCTCATATTGGATGGATGGAGCAAAATTTCAATAAGAAGGCTCTAACCAATACAACTATACATCTATGCATCTATAATCTATACATCTATATATCTATACACCTTTACAAACACACACACACACACACACACACACACACACACACACACACACACATATATTGAATGGAACAAGCTCCAACAACTTTATTCCCCCCCCACAGCTTATATATCCCAGCAAAATAATTCAAGTAGTACAAAAAAATCCCAAAGCCATAAGTTAAATGGCTTTCTTTTTTTAATATAATTTATATTTTATTTCTTCAAGTTACATCTCAATCACAATACCCTCCCTACTCCCCTCTACAGTCCCACCCTCCCACCCTCTTCCCACTCAACCCCCCATCCTCTACCCTTTTTTTTTAAGTTTGAGGTATATCTTTCCCCGCAACAGCTCCCCCTTTCAGTCCAACAAATGGTTCTTTCTCTTATAACAATAAATACAATACAAAACAACAGAAATAAATAGGCCACAATTATGAGAGTTATATGGCTTAGCATATATTCCCAATGTCCAGTCCGTATGTATTTGGTACCTGACTTTAATATTCTACTATCTAACCATCTCCATGAGTTTAAAATTCTATATCTAACTCAGCTTTCATACTAACTTGCATCACAATTTTGAAAACATCTTCTTAGATCCAGAACACCCTTTTGATTCCTAAACAACTCAAAATTTTTGTTTTTCTTTTTTTTTCCTTTATTTTTTATTTCTTCAAGTTACATCTCAATCGCAGTCCCCTCCCTATTCCCCCTCCAGTCCCACCCTCCCACCCTCAACTCCCCATCCTCTTCCCTTTTTTTTTTTTCTTTTAAGTTTAAGGGACTGGCTTTAGCTTAGTGGTTACTTCAGCTGTCAAGTAACTCTTACCTACCACTTGTGGCTGGTTTGAGATCCACAATCAATCACTTGTATAACAACTCAAAATTTAACTATGAGACTCTAGCTATCTATTCTTCAACCACCTCCGAGACATGAGAGGGATAAGTATATCTGATTATATAGGAAGTGAAGGGCCTGCAGTGCAGCTTCCAAAACTAAGAAATGACATACCCGTGGCTGCCTGGACAGTTCCCATTTTCTCTCCATACATTACAGCATCAATCTTCAGCTGTTTGGCCCCGTTTCTCTGACAGACATTGATTGTAGAGCAGGAATTATGAAGGACTTGCCTACCCTGTCTTGGCAGAGCTAGGCTGTCGAATTACCTGCTTCCAAGTTTTGTCCTTTTTGGACAGCATTCTGCCAAACACCCAAATAGATAAGAATCTAGCATATCTATCTAGGAAATGGATTTTTTGATACATTTCACCTACCAAAGCTGAGTCATGATCAGATTCACAAATTAAAAAGTCCCATAACTCCTAAGGAAAAGAAACAATCATCAAAAGTCTCCCAACCAAAACAAGCCCAGGGTCAGGTGGTTTCAGCACAGAATCCTACCAGACCTTCAAAGAAGAGCTAATACCAATACTCTTCAAAGTCTTCCACAAAATACAAACAGAAGGAACACTGCCAAACTCATTCTATGAGGCCACAGTCACCCTGATACCTAATCCACATGAAGACTCAGCAAAGAAAGGGAATTTCAGACCAATTTCCTTCATGAACCTTGAGGCTAAAATACTCAAAAAAATACTTGCAAACCAAATCAGAGAACACATCAAAAGTATCATATACCATAATCAAATAGGCTTCAATCCAGGAATATGGGCTGGTTCAACATACAAAAATCCATTAATATTATCCTCCATATAAAGCAGCTGAAAGAAAAAAAAAAACACATGATAATCTCATTAGATGTAGAAAAAGCATTTGACAAAATCCAACACCCCGTCATGCTAAAAGTCTTGGAGAGAACTGGCATACAAGGACCATACCTAGAAATATTAAAGGCAATATACAGCAAATCATTAACCAACATCAAATTGAATGGAGAGAAACTTAAAGCATTTCCTCTAAAATCAGGGACAAGGGAAGGATGCCCACTCTCCCCATACCTCTTTAACATAATACTTGAAGATTTAGCCAGAGCAATAAGACAACTAAAGGAAATAAAGGGGATACAAATCAGAAAGGAAGAAGTCAAAGTATCCCTATTCACAGACAATATGATTGTAAACATAAGTGACCCCAAAAATTCCACCAGAGAACTCCTACAGCTGATAGACTCATTCAGCAAGGTGGCTGGATACATAATTAACTCCAAAAAAAGTCTGTAGCCCTTCTTTACACAAAACATAAATGGGCTGAGAAAGAAATTAGGGAAATGACACCATTCACAATAGCCAAAAATAATATAAAATACCTGGGATAGCTCTAACAAAGCAAGTGAAAGACCTGTATAATAAGGACATCAAGTCCTTGAAGAAAGAAACTGAAGAAGATATCAGTAGATGGAAAGATCTCTCATGTTTGTGGATAAGTAGAATCAACATAATAAAGATAGTTATCCTACCAAAAGCAATGTACAGATTCAATGCAATTTCTATCAAAATACCAAAAATTTTTTATAAACCTTGAAAGAATAATTCTCCACTTCATATGGAAAAACAAAAAACCCAGAATAGCTAAATCAATCCTGTACAATAAAAAAAAAAAAATCTACAGGTATCACCATCCCTGATTTCAAGCTATACCACAGAGCAATAATAATAAAGACAGCATGGCGCTGGTATAGAAACAGACAAGTTTGATAGAGTGAATCGAATTGAAGTCCCAGAAATAAAACCACACACCTATGGTCACTTAATATTTGATAAAGAAGCCAAAGGCATATAATGGAACAAGGGCAGCCTCTTCAACAAATGGCAATTATCTATCTGGATGTGAACTAATAAAAGAATGCAAATAGATCCTTATTTATCACCTTGCACAAAACTTAAGTCCAAGTGGATCAAAGACCTTAACATAAAACTGAACTTAATAATAGAAGAGAAAGTGGAGGACTGGAATTTACTGGAATAGGTGACAACTTCCTAACAAGAACACCAATATTCAGGCCCTAAAACCAACAAAAAATGAGTAGGTCCTCATGAAAATGAAAAGCTTCTGTAAGGCAAAGGACACGGTCATTAAAACAAAATGGCAGACTACAGATTGGGAAAAGATCTTCACTAACCCCACATCTAATAGAGGGCTAATATCCAAAACTTATAAAGAACTCAAGAAATTAAACACCAGCAAACCAAGTAACCCTATAAAAAATGGGGAACAGATCTAAACAGAGAATTCACAAAAGAGGAATCTAAAATGACTGAGAGACACTTGAAGTAATACTCAACATCCTTAATCATCAGAGAAATGCAACTCAACACAGTTCTGAGATTCCAACTCATTCCTGTCAGAATGGCTAAGAACAAAAACTCAAAAGACAGGATATGCTGGCTAGGCTGTGGAGAAAGGGAACACTCCCACTTTGCTGGTGGGAGTGGAAACTTGTACAACCACTATGGAAATCAGTCTGGCAATATCTTGGAAAACTTGAAATAGCTCTACTTCAAGACCCAGCCATACCACTCCTAGGCATATATCCAAATGATTCCTCACCAACTCTCTCCTATGTAGGGAGGGAAAAATGGGATATAGACATGATATATGAAAGATAAAGAAAAAGGGACAGATTATTGAATATGTTCTTATATCTTTGTATATTGATACAAAATTAAGGTTAACTCTTTTTAAGTTATTGTACCTAGGTAACAATTAAAAAGGTAATGTGAAGTTATGGCCTTTTGATAGCAACTGTTACAAACTGTTTTGGATAATTAAGAGATGTAAACTAATTGTATTCAAACATGTCATTTTGTTAGGTACTAGCATAGTTTATCACAGATGTTTTCTAAGTTAACAAGAGATTAAATTGTTAAGAGACAAGCTACATTTGCTTATCCAAATATACAGAGATAGATAGGTGGTTTTCAAAAACCTCAAGAAATCTGTAGAATATGGCATTGAAAGAAGTTTTTGTAACTTAGATTTTTTGATATTGAAACATGTCAGCTCCTGACAACACCTCCTATTGTACTCTAAGTACAGGATGAGCATCGAAGAATCTCCATTTGAAGATGGTTGCATTAGTTGCAAGCTTGTCACTGGGGAAGAAAAACCCATTGCTTCAACTCTAGAAAGAACACTGTCTGAAAAGGACAAAACTTAGAAGCAGATAACTTTACAGCAAGCTCTACCAAGATATGGTAGGCAAGTCTTTCATAATTCCTGCTTTGCAATTATTGTCTGTCAGAGAAAATGGGTCAATAGGCTGAAGATAGATGCTATAATGTATGGAGAAAAATTACGGACTGTCTAGGTAGCCAGTTGTCTGTCATTTCTTAATTTTGTAAGCTGCAGGCTCTGCACTTCCTGTATAATCACATATATTTATTCTTCTTGGGTCTCTGATGTGGTTGAAGAACAGATAATTACAGTCTCAGAGTCAAATTCTAAGTTGTTTAGGAATTTAAAGGATGTTTTAGGTCTAAGAAGATATTTTTAAATTGGTAATGAAAGTTAGAATGGAAATTGAATTAGGTATAGAACTTTAAACTCACAGAGATAGATGGATAATAGGGTTTGATGTTGGTTGCTGGGTAAGTGTGGACTGGACATTGGAAATACATGTTTATGTCTTGTAACTTTCATAATTGTGGTCTAATTATTTAAAAAAATTATGAGTTCTGGTAGAAGGTGGAGAGGATGGAAGGATGGAAACAGGAGGAGTAGAGGGTGGGGACTGTCATGGAGATGTAACTTGAAGTAATAAATAAACATAAAAAAATTAGAAAATTTTTAAAAGTACAGGTTTACTTCTGACCCTTTTATTAGTTGCTTTTGCAATATATATAAGAGTCCTGGTAATACAGGTTGATTGCTGGCCAATCAAGCTCTTGGTCATGTCAAATACTCAATCTATCACAAAATAGGTTTACCTAGTTAAACAGATAGTAAATGGTTAGTAATATACAGTTTGCCTGTTCAGACATAGCATAGATAGATATGTAGATTCAGAAATAAATAAATAGATGTCTTCAAAACCCTCAGAGGCATATAGAAAATGGCATTTAATTATGATTTTATTATTTTAAGAATTCTTCGACTTTAGACAGTCAGCTCCTGACAGCTTACATTTGACTTAGAAGGAGACAATGAACATCAAAAAATCTCCATCAGGTAATAATTCTTACTGAGCAGAAATGCCCCTGTTCTCTCAACAGACTATATGCAGTCCAAAGATGGATCAGAACTTAAATGAGGGTAAGTCTATGGCCTAATTCTGCAAAGACAGATTGAGAAAATCCCTATTTCTTGTAGCATAAATTAGTCTGTAGGATATGCTTGGCCAGAAGATTGAAGATGATGCTCCAATGGTATTGAGAGATATTTGAAACTGTCTAGGAAGTACACTGTCATTTTTCCATACTAGAAGCCACTCTTCTATGCTTCCTACTTACTCAAATAATAACTTTATGCTTTCTTATGTCTTTGATGGGGTTGAAGACATAGTAGATATAAATTTTCAATTTCAATTTAACTTAAGTTGTTTGGGATTTAAAAGGATATTTTTAAATCTAAATAAAATCTTTAGCCTTATAAATATAGGATATAATTGAAAATACTTAGGTTCAGAATTTTAGGGTTACCAATAAAGTTAGATGATTTTTTTCTTCAAGTTTGCCTTATGCAAATAGTCTAAACATTATGTTTGAAACTTTTGTATATGGTTTTCCTGATTGATTCATATTGATTCTTACAGTATATAAGTTTTATATAAGTATATATAGTTTTAAAAACTAGCCTCCTTTTTAAACAAAAAGAAGATATTATCTGTTATTTATTCTAAATGTTAATTAATCTGCTCCCAGAGGCCTGCTTGCTCTTTCAGGCCATTAGTACACCAATTGAAGCTGTGTTACCTTGCTTGTTAATTATTGTCTCTGATTGGTTTTATAAAAATATTTAGGCCTGTGATTGGGCAGAGAGAAAGAGGTAGGCCCGGGGCGGGGGGGGTGGATGTGTGTAGGCTATGGTGGAACAGAAAGGTTTATGGGAAGAAGAAGCTAGGGAGGAGGAAGGAGACACATGATGGGTAAATGGAAGATGATCATTCCACGTGGCCTGGAACACTGGTCTAGAGTGGAGAATATGCCCAGGGGACATATGCATATTATAAGGGTTTTATTTGAGGAATAGAATTGTAAGTTAGTTAACATGGGCTAAGTGCACAATCCAGGCTGCAGCTTGTTAAAATTCACTCAGTATCTGTGTGTTTATTTATAAAAGTGGTTTAAGGATTAACACTGCTGACCAATTAACATTAATATAAATACTGTTAAATAATTTAAATGATTTGTTGCCACCAGCTTGAATGAAAACTTCCAACAGACTAGTTTTTGCAGTGGTGGTGAGTGACTACACATAAAATTCATACATTTTACTAATATTTCAAAATGAAATACAATTTCTGATCATTATGGAAAATTCTGCCTAATGCCTCCTTTTTGCTTCTAGATTGGTATAATTTCTTTTTCTAACTCTGGGCATTGGCTTTCTCCTCTTGAATACTTTATATTCAATCTACTTCCTGTACCAAAAACCAATTATCAATCCTCAATTGCTGTGCTTTCTCTAAGTGTGTAGTGGGTACATATCACACATACAATTTAATTTAAACCATCAGCTAGAGGACTGGTTAAAAAAAATTCCATACAGTTTACACTAAAACTAAATTATTTTTGTTGACAAACAACATTATGTTCCTCCCGAATGCCTACTACGGCTTTAAATAGAACAACTTCTTCTGACAAAAATAAATATTCTTTCTAGAATGCTCAAGAAGGTAAATTATCTGCACTCTACAGTTCTGTTTTCTTATGTATGGATGTGGTCTTCAAACACCTGTCCTTAGGGGTATATGACCTGCACTGTTGTTCACTAGATTAACATTAGCTTTAACTCTTTTTAAGTTTTCCACTATACACTGGAAAATTGTGTATGCAAAATCTATACTTTATCACTGATTTCACATTAATGTACTTTAATAACATTGATTTTATTGTATATAATATGTCTGACATAGTAATTTCCTCTTTCTCACTAAAATGAAATTTGCCTAAGTTCAGAATATCTCCCCATACATAGACAATTAAGCATACTTTTAAGAATCATTTATGTGAGTGAATACAAACTCAGTCTTTACAATTATTACATATTTGAAAATGACAGATAATATAGACTAACAGCTGCTTCCATACTTATAGAACAATGAAGATAATAAAAAATATCAATCATAACTTAAATTCCTCTGCGATGTGCTGAACTGTGGATAGTACCTAATCCATGTGTCTTAAAGGATCTTTTAGGTCTGAATGTCCTTAATAATAGATTTATGAGAAAATAAAAGTATCAACTTACTTCTTTGCTAATCATTGTCCTTGTTAGATACACTAATGCACCAATTAAATTTCTAAATAATTCTATGGCATTATAGAAAAAAATATATTCTAATATCTAGAATGTCACATCTTATTGTTTTACAATCAAGTACTATTAATGTTAAAATTCAAGGAAGAATTTAAATACACATTTATATATGCCATGTTTTCACACAGAAATATATACATATGCTTGTATTCTTTACTTGTTTTTATGTCTATGTATTTATGGACATTGAAAACAAATTATTTTTTTACTTCAATTATCCATTTTATAACTTTATTTTTGAAACAGCATCTTCAGATCCATTAAATAACATAGAAAGTATCTTATCAAAAAGGACAACAAAAACATTAACTAATCTATTTCTAGAGAGAACACTATTCATGAATTGTCTTAGAGTATATAGACATAATGATACTTTCCCTCCAGGACTCACTTATTTTAAAATAGGTCATTCATTAATATGTGATGATCTCATTATTATTTTAACCTTAAGCATGTAATTATTATAATTTCAAATAAGCAATGCAGTATGAAAATACTGATAAGTATTTTTAAAGGGAAAACTCCCAAATGATTAAATAGCTGACAACAATATATTTTGACTATCAGAGAATCATTAGAACTACCCTGTCTTGAGGGCAACTTGCAGGTTGCCCTCTTCACAGCATCCTACTCACAGAATGTCTAGTTCCAGGAGTTCTGATGCCATGTTCCTGCCTACACAGACACTGGGTGGATGTTAGCAAAACACTTAAATACATAACCTATTAATAAATAAACTTGCAAAAACAGAAATATCTAGTCTTAAAATCCCTGGCATATCTAGTCTCAGGTTCTTGGCCAAATGAATAGTGTTAACAATGGGTTACACCAGGGACTAGGCAAAAAATCAAATACTGATGTTCTGCTAAAGGAACAAAGAATATAGAAATATAATTATGCCTATTAGCTTCTACTGCTCTCATATATCAGTGTTGCCCTCAGCAATCATCAGAGAGACTTCCTCCTGCACTAGCTGTGAGCACAGACCCACACCCGACAGTGTACAGATAGCACAAGACCTTGGAACATTAGGTCCTGAACAGAATATCTCTACCAAATCCCTCCCCAGGGCTCAGAGAACCAAAAGGAGGCAGAAATATTTTAAAAGAAGACAGGGTGGATAACATTAAAAAACCAGAGTCTTCTAAGGACAGCTGGAACTATGTACATATAAACTTACAGAGACTGAGGCAGCATGCATGGGTTTATGCCAGAGGGGCTCCAATGCTAAGAGAAGTGATCACATGCCCACATCCCTAACACAGAAGCTATCTATAATTGGTAAGCACTTACAAATGAAAAATTCATATTCTCTAACAAAAATTCTCATGGGGAAGTGATCCACTGTGAAGAGCAGGTTGCATGCCCAGCAGATAGTCAATACAAAATGAACTCAGTGGAAAGTTTTGAGGCTCTTCTTTATATTCATTAATGCCACTATTTGTTTGTGAATTTATTTCTATATTTTATTATTTAAATTTATTTAGAACTATATGTTTGACTGAAAACGGACATAATCACAGAAAGTTTCAGAAGTAGATACATACTATAATTTCAGTATATAAGAAATCAATAGTCAAATAATTATTATTTTTTTTAGTTTTTCCCTGACTTACCAACATAAAAGCCATCTTTCTTATTATTTGATCCTTAGTCACTATAATTCTGTAATGTGTGAATTTAGAGTTCTGAATTTCTAAGTAAATTGAATGAATATATTGTTTTATATTGTAGTTTCCACTAAATTAAAAAATCAATACATCTCTGTTAAACTTTCAAGTTTACAGACTGCATTTGAGGTTATCCATAAGGCATTCAGACAGGGAACATCTTCATTAATCACCAGCTACGTGTTGTAATAAATGCTCTTAACTGCAAAGGCTTAAACCACCACATGCCTATGGGGGAGCTGAAAGCAGAGGGCAATAATTCATTCATAGCTGAGTATGGTGATGTCATCATTTTTTTTCTCATGCTTAAATCTCATGTATCATGATAACAAATTAGAAAAAAGGGATTATTGATCAAAAAGTGGTGAACCATGTTAATTATGCATTCCCTGTGATGATAATAACTTTCACAGCAAAATGTATCAAGGATTTGAAATACAACAAAGAAACCATCCTTTCTTTCTTCAAAAGTATTCTTTTGGAAGACACTTAAGCTTGTTTTACCTTGGATTTACTTTTTCTAAGAGTTCTCAGTTTAAAATATAGTGGACAAAAAGCACAATTTATTATTATATTACTTAGATTTTCTACAACACTACACATTTATTAATATATTAATTATCATTTTGATTCACAGTGATTATGTTACTTCAAAGAATTGGCAGATCTCCTAGGCATACTAACTGAATGAACAGTGAAATTATTTAATATCTTCATCAAATTTTTGTTAAATTGACACAATCTTAAACCATGCAGGCTTGTTAAACATAGTCTGACTCTATGACTTCAATATGTCATATGAGAAGTAATTATCTATAAACTACAACTATGTAGAAATACTACATAGTATAGGTAAAATCGTGAAGGTCTGTTCACCTAACGTATATAATTTAAATAAGCAATGATATTGTTTCTATTAGTGGAATTGTCTAAAATTAGGACATATTAATCTATTTCTTATGTAAATAAAACTATAGAACAACCATATTTTATATATATATATAAAATTTATATATGTGTGTGTGAGAAAGAGAGAGAGAGACAGAGATAAAGAAACAGACACAGAATCTTAGTGACAAGATAGATATTAATGGAGACAAACATGGAGACAGAATGTGTTTGAGTATGTGTAATGGTAGAGCATGTGAGGTCAGAGAACAACATTCTGGATCAATTCATGCCTTCTCCTTTGTTGTGCCAGGATTTTTTCATGTTTCCACTGCTCTGTGTACTCTATGATAGTTGGCTAGCAAGCTTCAGGGTGACTCTGTTATGTATCCTCCTCCCATCTCCTCATAGTTATTCTGAGGCATATTACATACGCCACCACCATCACATCCATCTTTATACATGTTTTCTGAGAATTGAAATCAGTTCATCAGTCTCACACAGCAAATATAGCAAGTCGCTGAGCCACCTAGCCTATCCAACAAAAACTCAAAAATAAGGTCTACCCTAAATATATATGAACGCTACCAGTGTAATCACTGAGGAGATGGGTTGGAGCTGGCACAGAGAGTTTGCAGAGCTATTGGCTTGGAATCAGGATTACACAGACGTAATGCTGGGCCTGATTCATTCTCAGAATATATGACTTAGAAACTTATGTAAGTCATTCTCCGTTCTCTGTAGCCTAAAGCAAAGTCAGTGATAATAAATATTTTATGTAGTTATTGTGCAAAGTACTATGTGAAATGTATAAACACTGCTAAAAGTTCTCAGCATAAAACAACTCTTGCTGTTTTATCATTGTTGTTGTTATTGTTGTTGTAATTATTGATGGCTGTACCCTCTGTTATTATTACACAGTGTGTCTTCTTTTTCATAAAAGCAGACAGCATCATCCAGGACAAGTATTATACTTAATACATAAAGAGAAGAAATGAGCTCAGAGCAATTCGAAAGTTGCTTTATGACTCAAGTGGAAAATGTCAGGTTCAAGTGTGAAATCCAGTAGCTTAGATCCTTTTTTTTTCTGTTCTTTCAGTGGCTATAAATGAACAATGTTTTAGACAAATACCTTGAACAATCAGACTTTGAATGCATGGATTGGATTACCATGTTGGCTTTTTCAGCAGTTCCTACAAAACAAATTTTGAGGAACCACTCGGAGCTCTCTGGAATTGTATAATATACATTTCTCATCATAATATACATTTTTATGCATAATCTCTCTTTTTTTTACATTGATTTCTGGAGACGACTTGTCACTGATCCTTAGCCACTGAAAGCCTAAAAAGTTTTGTTCTCAAATCACGTCATTATATGTTTAGTTAGTATAATTAGTATACAATGATCACAACTCCTATGATCTACAGGTATTCAAATGTCCTGATGTTTAGAAAAGCATCTTACTGATAACTCTAAAATATATTTTTAAATTCTGACATTAGTACTTTTTGAAACAATGCAAACACATGCTTACAGAATGTAAAGTATTTGCAGAAGTACTATCTTTTGTTTATTCCCTTATATGCCCTGAATTATTCATAAATAGAAAAATCTTTAAAATTACAATTTAAAAGGAAAAGCGCATTGTAATAAATATTTTATACTACTTTTCGATATATCAACAGTAACTACTTAAACAAAAAAATGTGTCTATACATAGGCTAATGTAACATATCTACACATATATGTGTATATAAATGTGCATGTTTGTATAAAAAGGCTAAACTAGTGTTTTTATTTTATTACTAACAGCCATACTGCAAAAAGTGGCACATAGTTGTAAAGGTTATATTTTGATTGTGTTTCCTCTCATTCCAGTCAAAGGGAAAAATTCAGATATCAGTTGCATCTCTGACTAATGTTATCTCAGGTAACTAATGGAAATCATTACGCTTCATTCTGGGTGAGTACAAGGTCATGCTGGGTCACATTGGTTAGTAAACAGAGAATTTAAGCAATTACTCCTCAGGGACACAGTACATATTCAGCTTTAAAGTGTAAGTACTAGAGGTTTTAAGTCAAAGGCAGATATTAATACGTGGTATCATATAATGAGTACTTATGTTCACCTTTTCAAAATTAAATTAAAGAAAGGCTAATACGTATATTTTCATAAACTGTCATTACATATGTGAAGCTTTGAAATATTCTCATTATGTTTAAGTTTGGAAAATATGGTTCTGCAGACAGGATGCCATATAGCCTTGGGTTTCAAACTTGCTATATAGCTGAGGAAGACATTCAACTGCTGATCCTACTAATGTGTATTAAACCCAGAGCCATGTTCATGCTGGGTAAACATTCTACCTATTGAGCTGTATCTCTCCCCGATAAACCCTGTAAACAATTAGTTATATGTTGCCTATGAAATTTAATTAGTTGCAGATGATATGATAGTATACATAAGGGACCCCAAAAATTCCACCAGAGAACTCTTACAGCTGATAAACACCTTCAGCAAGGTGGCTGGATACAAAATTAATTTAAAAAAAAATAAAAGCCCTTCTTTATAAAACAAATAAATGGGCTGAGAAAGAAATCAGGGAAACAACTCCCTTCACAATAGCCACAAACAATATACAATACCTGGGACTAACTCTAACCAAGCAAGTAAAGGACCTGTACAACAAGAACTTCAAGCCCTTGAAGAAAGAAATTGAAGAGGCCTTTAGAAGATGGAAAGATCTCCCATGCTCATGGATAGGTAGGGTCAACATAACAAAAATGACAATCCTACCAAAAGCAATATACAGATTCAATGCAATTCCTATCAAAATACCAACACAATGGAACAACAAAAAACCCAGAATAGCTAAATCAATCCTGTAAAATAAAATAAAAAATCTGGAGGTATCACCATCCTAGATTTCAAGCTGTACTATAGAGCAATAGTAATAAAAACAGCATGGTACTGGTATAGAAACAGACCAGTGGATCAATGGAATCTAATTGAAGACCCAGAAATGAACCCACATACCTATGGTCACCTAATTTTTGACAAAAGTCAAAACCACACAATGGAAAAAGGACAGCATATTCAACAAATGGTGCTGGTCCAAGTGAATGTCCACTTGTAAAAGATTGAAATTAGACCCATACTTATCACCTTGTACAAAACTTAAGTCCAAGTGGATCAAGGACCTTAACATAAGCCTGGTCACACTAAATCTACTAGAAGAGAAAGTGGGAAAAACCCTCAAAATCATTGGCACAGATGACAACTTCCTGAACAGAACACCAACAGCTCAGGATTGAAGACCAACAATCAATAAATGGGACCTCATGAAACTGAAAGCTTCTGTAAGGCAAAGGACGCTGTCATTCGAACAAAACGGCAGCCTACAGACTGGGAGAAAATCTTCACCAACCCCACATCTGACAGAGGGCTAATATCCAAAATCTACAAAGAACTCAAAAAATTAAATGCCAAGAAACCAAATAATCCAATTAAAAAATGGGGGAAATAGCCAAACATAGAATTCACAAAGGAGGAATTCCTAAAGGCTGAGAGACCCTTGAAGAAATGCTCAGCATCCTTAACCATCAGAGAAATGCAACTCAAGTGACTCTAAGATTTCATCTCACACCTGTCAGAATGGCTAAGATCAAAAGCTCAAATGACAACACATGTTGGTGAGGGTGTGGAGAAAGGGGAACACTCCTCCATTGGTGGTGGTCAGTCTACTATGGAGGTCAGTCTGGCGATATCTTACAAAACTTGGAATAGCTCTGCCTCGGGACCCAGCCATACCACTTCTGGGTATACATCCAAATGACTCCTCACCAAATCACGAGGAAGTTGCCTCATCTATGTTCATAGCAGCCTTATTTGAAATAGCTAGGAACTGGAAACAACCCAAATGTCCCTCAACTGAAGAATGGATTAAAAAACTATGGTACATCTACACAATGGAATACTACTCAGCTATCAGAAACAAGGAAATTATGCAATTTGCAGCCAAATGTATGGAACTAGAAAAGCTCATCCTGAGTGAGCTAACCCAGACTCAGAAGAATGCACATAGCATCTATTCACTTATAGTCGGATTTTAGCTATATAGTACAGGATATCTATACTACAACCAACTTACCAAAGGGAACATGGACATAGACTTTTGTTTGTTTTTTTGTTTTCTCTCCCTGTCATTGAGACACTTTTCCCTGGTGGTACTGCCTTGTAGGCCTCTAGTGTATGACGAGGCTCTTGACCCTCATATGACTGCTGAACTCTGGCAGGGGAATGTTATGTAGGGACACTCCACTCCAGAGGAGTGGGATGGAAAGTTAGAGGGTAGAGGGTGGGAGGGAGGGACTGGGAAGGGTGGAAAGAGGACACTATGATGGAGATGTAACTGGAACCGTAAAGAAATAAATAAAATTTAAAAAATAAAATTAGGAAAATAAAAAACCCACAAGTTCACCATAGGTCATGTTTAGAAATAGAATTGTGGAAGAACTTAGAGATAACAGTTTCCTTTTGCTTGCTGTGTTTGACGGCAAGACACCCCATCTTTTAAC
Source organism: Lophiomys imhausi (assembly GCA_907164525.1). Lineage (NCBI taxonomy): Eukaryota > Metazoa > Chordata > Mammalia > Rodentia > Muridae > Lophiomys > Lophiomys imhausi. The sequence goes on from CAJQZJ010031536.1 coordinate 4,950,348, forward strand.
TAGTGAAATATAAGAAAATCCCTAAGAATATACACTTATGGGGACATAAATCAAGCTACAAACTTTATGATGTTATGGAATCCTTTTGCCCTCCTATAAAGTCACTCTGAGTTCTTGAAATTAAAAGTTCTATGAAGTTGAAGTTCAGGTTTGAGCACAGGTACACACTTCATGGTTTATGCAGTGGATTAAGACTTGATCAAACATGAATTGAATTCAGCTACTAAAATAAAAATATCTTTACAAAGTTGACAGCCTAATTACAAAGAATCAACAGGTACAAAAATTTCAGAATTTCCTCAGTGTCACATCAATATGTTGAGGTTAATACTTGATAATTTGGAAAGAAGTTTTACATTGTAGTAAAACACTTAACAATTTAAACAAAACTATTGCGGTTAAAAGTTAAGCCAATGTTATATTTGTAGATACCTTGCTTTCCACATCTCACTGAAAGGCAGAAAATGCAGCAGGCACTATAAATTCCCCCAGGATGAACCTTAGAAACAATGACCAGCTTATTCTGATTTATTTTCGAACAAACAGGGGCCTCCTTCTTTATTAGGTACTTGGCAGAATCCTACCATGAACAATTTTATACACAAGAAGAGCTCAGGTGAAGTTACATCTGTGTGATTCTTGATCATGGGGAACTTTGACCCTAGATTCCAAAGCTAAGCCACTGCTGTCACTGAATTCTTTCTCTCTACACTGCACCATCCTCTCATCATCCTGGACTGTCCTCTCATCTCGCTGGACTGTCTCCTCATCACACTGGACCATCCTCTCATCATGCTGGACCGTCCTCTCATCATGCTGGACCGTCCTCTCATCACTTGTACCAGGCCCTGTGCTTTGAAGGAGCCCTGCAGTGGGTTGTCTGTCTCTTGTTTATTAAGAAGCCATTGCATTTGTTTCTTTTCCAATCTTAGTGAATTCTTCAAATACATTTCCAGCCACAGTCTGTCCTCTCTTTTAAGGAGAGATCTTCAGCCTTCCTAGACATGGACTACTCAAACCTCCTAGGTACCAATTATCTTTCTAAGCCATGTACAGGCTTAACTTTATAGACATATTTGCCTGTCTACCTAAAGTAGAATTCTTTCAGTCAGAAACAACCTTGTGTGGTATTCCGTTTTTTAATACTTTAAGACCATTTTGAAATATTAATTCAGTTTTTGTAAATGTTCTTACACATAGAGATCAGATTAATAAAGTCCTGTATAGATGAATCGTGTATCAATACTGTAAGTCCCTATGAAGAAAGCCACTATAACCAAATTGTCCACCTAAATATCAACTAACAATTTAACAGTATTGCAACTCACTAAACCAGACTCTACTTTTCACTTTCTAACCCAGGACTTTCCACAGATATGGTCAATAAATACTAAGTTTTCTTATACAATTGTCACTGAAAAAGTAACACCAGCTTCTCTTTTTTCCTACCATTTCTAAACTGTAATGAATTTTTTATTATCTCTCATTTAATTCCATGTAGGTTTATTCTTGCTGATAACATGATCTATTGTTCTCTGAGTCATGGTGAGATTGCCATTTCTTAAACCGAGAGCACTTATTGGAAATTAAACCTCTACTAATGTATTATAATTATTACCTGAGGGTAATTTGCTGCTCCAGCAGGGAGTCATAGCCAATGTGATGGCAACATTTCTACCAAGGAGCTGTTAATATTTCTTCTACGCTCAAATCCCACATAATGGTTCTTGCCTAAGGCTGATTAATGATTTCAGAGCTGAAACAGTTATTTGTAGCTTAATCAGTCCTCACTGGAGGAGATTCAGGGTTATATCAGTCAATACTGTTAAATAAGTGTAAACGGTAACTCCAGTTAACACACATGTAATCTAGTAGGTCAGAAAGAGCAGCAATAAAAGCAAGTAAATAACGGAAAACCTCTCCTCACATTCCATTTACACTTATAGCAGATACAAGGAAGAAACACACTGCAGTGTTATCAAACCCACAGAATTACTTCAGTGCAACACATTTTGGTCTGCATTGAAAAAGCAATTTCCCAAACAAGTAAAAGCAAATTGAGCTAAGTGCCTGAAATAAGTCAGCATTTTCCTTCCTTCTTCACTTTATACCACCTTCCTCGCTAAGGATGAAATTGGATGAATAACTCAGAAGGCAACTTGTACAGATCATATCTCAAGAGTGGAAAAGCTTTCATTTAGGATAGTCTCCTACAGCCATACAGAGACACGCAACTTTGTCTAAGCCCCAGAGATTCCATCTGCCCAACTCATATGAAGTAGGACAGCACAAGAGTAACCTTGAATTCCCTTTGCCTTGATATCCACATGAGAAATGTATAAAATCATTGTTCTACCTCCACTTAACTAAATTCTTTGTTAAAGTCAATATCAATAAAATCTCAAGCGTAAAACTTCAGTTAAGATTGAACCCACAGTACTTAATGTGCATATTTCAATACACATTTTGATTATTGCCTGCCTCCTACTGCTCCATTGATTTCTCGCATTCTGTTATGGGTTATCTGTGTGAAATTTCAGTTGTTGACTAGAAAAATTAACAAGCAGCATCCAAATAATAGTGCAAAGCAAAGGAAAACATGTTAAATAAAATCTGAGAGGCAAATCATACTGATTTTGATCAATGCTGTAATAATAACTGGTGAAGTATGAATGAGAACGTGGATACTTTCACTACCTCACATAATCACCAGTAAAACATAACAGATAACAGCATTATATAATGTTGTGTTCTCAAATACCAAGGAAAATTTGAACTAAAAGAGTCACAATAAATGAGTCCCTTCTATAACATTTCAATATTTGTAATATTAAAAAGAGTCATAGAAGCAAGAGTTAGGATCTTACAAAGTATTTTCTAGTTCTAGGGAACCTCAACTGAGAAATTTCCCCTGTAAGAATGGGCTGCAGGCAACCCTGCACTAGAATATTTCCTTAATTTGTGATTAATATCAGAGGTCCCAGTCCACTGTGTATGGCACTACCCTCAGCTTTTTGTTCCAGGTGATATAAGAAATAAGACTGATTAAGCCCAAAGGGAATGCCCATAATCATCATTCTTCCAGGACTTCTGTCAGCTCCTGCATCGAGATTTCTTCTCAGTTTGGATTTTTTACCTTGGTTTCTATCAATGAACTGTAACTTAGAATATGTAAGGCAAATAAACCCCTTTCACCAAATTAATTTTGGTCATAGTGTTTAATCATAAAAGCAGCAAACCTAATGAATATACATGCACATTTTTTTCATTTTTAATATAATTAAACTTATGGAACCATTTCCACAATCCAATTTTAGAATATTACATCACCTTGAGTCATATCCATACTTCTAAACAACAAAAACTTCTTTCAGCCATGAATAGACAATCATTAATCTCCTTTTTTTTTTAAACTTTGACAACTTTAACTATTCTGGATATCTCACAAACACAGAACTGGATAACATAAAATCTTTTGTAACCAGTTATTTTATTTGATATGGCCTTAGGAGATAATCATGTTGACACAGGCATTAAGGGTTCATTCATTTTTATTGGTAAATAATGATCATGTTGTATTGGTATAACACACTATGTCCAGCCATTCATCACTGAGAAGACAATGAGTATTGTTTCCAACTTTTCTATATCATGAATAATATTCATATGAGCAATTAAATTCTGTTTTTATGTTAACATATGTTTTAATCCCTCTTGTGTGTATGCCCAGAAGTAGATTTGCTGGGCCATGGAACAACTATTGTTAAACATATTGAAGAATGGTCATCCTGTTTTTCCAGAGTATCCGGGTAACTTTTCAGTGTCTGAATGAAGTTATGAAGGTTCCGTTCTTTCTGCATACTTGCTACCATTTGTTATTGCCTCTCTTTCTGACTATAGTAATCAAGGTGGACATGAAATAGCATTATGCTGTGATATGGTTCAAATTTTCTTAATGACTAAAGATAGAATATATTTGTAGGTGTGTATTGGGGATAATCTTCCCTTTGAGAAAACATATTTACGCTATTAATCATTTAGTTTTAATTTTTATTGTTTGCTTATTATACTAATGATGCTTTCTCTTGAACAAGTAGTATTCATTTCTATGAATTTCATTTTACCTAATTTTATTTCAACATTTTAAACATATTGAACCACTTCCAAAATATGTTTACCTAGTGAAAATTATTAACATGTCGTATTACATTTTATATTGAGAATTTTTGTATTTTTAGTTCTTAAATTTGAGCTATGGTCTCTTTGCAGACATTCTTTTTTCAGTCATTGGGACAGAATACAACTTTATGTCTTATATGTGGATATCCTGTATTCCGATATTTGTTTCTGAAAATAAAGAATGTCTTCACCTCCTCTAGTTCTGTTTTCTCAATGGTAGTACATATATATAAAAGATAAAGTCTCTGTTGAGTTGTTTTCTGCACTGAATCCAGGAGTACATATTGAACCTCTTATATTATGTGTAACATATGCTGACTATCAGCTAACTAAACCTCTTTCTGTCTCAGAAATTGTCTCTTAATGATATGTTGTCTTATAAAGTATTTACTTGTTTGACCTCATTCCATACTCATGTAAAAATAGTTGTTTGCAAGTGAGCTTTTCACTAGATACCAGTGAAAAATATAATGAAACATATTAAAATAAGTATTTTAACATTCTTTAATGATGTAATGTTACCTTTATGTAATGAACAATGTATCATTTTTCAAAGGATGTGTTGTGTATGTGTGTTTGTGGTGTGTGTGTGTGTGTGTTTGTAGATGTCTACAGAAGCATTAGATGTCACTTTCTGACAAGAGGAACTGAAGAACTGTAGTTACAGACAATTTAGAATAATTTAACATGGGGGGTGGTTTGAAAACTGAACTCAGTTTCTATGCAGGAGAAGCCCAAGTTCTTAAATGTAGAGCCATCTCTCATGATCTGAGATGTAGGATAACATTGTAACCATAGTTACAAATAGTCCAAGTACTTCTGGTTTCATAGTCTGGAAGAGTCACATCTTTTTCACATTTAGGAAATATACATTGAAATTGTACTTTCCAACTCGGTTAGTTCATGAAAGTAGAAACTATTGGGGAATTTTTAGTTAAGATTCATGTCCTGCCTTTGCAAATTAGCAGCTATACCACTTTAACTTGAATAGGTTACATTCCTCAACTTTTGACCAGTTAATTTCATGAAATTAAAAAGGAGCTCTCACCAGGCATGGTGGTGCACGCCTTTAATCCCAGCACTGGAGAGATAGATGCAGGCAGATCTCTGTGAGTTCAAGGCCAGTCTATTCTACAAAGTGAGTCCAGGACAGCCAGAACTACACAGAGAAACCCTGTCTTGAAAAAAAAAAAAAAAAGGAGCTCTCAGTGGGTCCATCAGAAATAAACCAACCTATTGGTTGTGATCATCAGAAAACACATTTTAAGATGATCCTAGGAATTGAGACACTGCTCAGTAGCAAAATTACAGTCATGAAGAAGCAACAAAAATAATTTTATTGTTGAGGGTCACTAAAACACATGGAAATGTATTAAAGCATCACAGCATGAGGAAGGTTGGCAAAGACTGAATTAAATAAAATGGTATGAAATGAAATGCTATTTTATTATCTAAACTACTCGGTAGAAGCATTGGGCAAGTACAAGCTAATTCTAACTTAAGAGAAAAGCTGAGACAATTTAGAAGTACATAGTTTTGAGGCTAGAGAGTCAATTCAATAAGTAAAACTTTCCTTGTAATGAATCATGAAGACCTGGGTCTGATCTCCAGAACTCATGACAAATGCTAAGTCAGTTGGAACTCCCAATATAGACTAAGGAAGCAGAGGCAGGTCCACCAATGGGCTCATTGATCACTCAGGCTATTCTATTCCTATGAATGTGAATGAACTTGTCTCATGAAGAAAAGTATGTGGCATGTCAGGTATGACATTTGAAATTGTCTTCTGTCTTCCAAAGAACATGCAGATATGAATATGTATCCTCACACCCACTTATACACACAGACACAAACATATATACACACACAAGCATAGATGTGTGTGTGTGCATACACACACACATTCCTGCAGTCAGAAATATTTACTCAACATTTTTGGAATATAAAAAGAATTGTTCAACACATTTAAAACACCTTAATGAGGTGTGTTAATGTAACAGTACAGAAAAGTGAACAATATAGAATTATACACACATTGTATTAATCCTACCATTTTCAAATAAAATAATAGCAACTGATTTGAGGTATAAAACCTCCTCTGTATCATGAGTCCATGTGGCAGAGATTTAGACCATTGATCAATAGGGGATCCTGCAGGGATAGAACATTTATATTATTCTCCAGTCTCAGAACCACCAACACCATCTGGCTGCTTACATGTGTTTTTCTCACCATTACAAGTTGGAGGAGAATGTTAATTGTCTTGCTGCTCTCTAGAACAGTAAATGTAAGAAACACTTTCTTCTTTCCCTGGATGAAAAAGAATATCATAAATGATAGATTGTCATATAACTTCATATAAATCTGAGAAGTGTAGAGTAAACATCAATAACATAGGATAAGACAATAGATTGATACTAAAAGCTCCTATTTTTAAAGCCGCTTTACCTTGGGCTAGAAATGGAGGAGAACTGAGAATCTCACTCTTGAATTAATTAAGGGAGGGTGTTTGAATAATAAAAAACTGTCAATTAATGTTTATTTACTTTTGAACAGGTGTTAAATGATTGATCCCAAAGTGGGATAATACAGACTGCTGTGTAATTATTGCTATGAGAATTATTCACAGCCTAAACTAAAAAAGGGAAGTGCCAAGAAAGGGAGGGGTTGACTTAAAATAAGTTAAAAAATATGTGAAGGCATTAACACCATACATATGATAGAACATTCCAGAGAATGTTATGGATATATATCTTCCCCCTATAAATTTGACAGTAGCAAAGGAAACTTGCAAATATATTTTGACTTTAGGCTTTCATGTTTACAGTGATGCTGGCAGAATTTGGATAAAGAGAAGTGTGGCTCAATGACCTGGGTTTAAGCATTCTCACTTAACAGCAGAAATGTGTATGCAAACTGTAATTGACATAAAGGCAAACATATGGCTTTGAGGACCCTTATGATGAAGATACAGAACCCATCAGGAGGCAGAGACGGGTGTAACCATGAAATCACGGCCAGCTTGGTCTACAGGATGAGTTCCAGGACAGCCAGGGCTATACAGAAAAATGAGCTCTTAAGGAAAAAAGTAATTAATTATAAAACTATAAAAAGGAAAAAACATGTGCTCTTTCAGCATGGGATATTTACAGTCTATCTGTGTAGTCATGGCCAATGTCACAATAGAATTTTGTCATCAAAGCAAAAGTGATACAAATTTTTCTACAAGAAGTAGAAATACAGAATGAATGGATGATCTCTAACTATGCAAATATGTTTCAATCAATAAATAATCTCAATTTATTACCAAATATTTTGTTTAATTTGAATGCACACACATGCATACACACACACACACACACACACATACACACACAATTTTGTTAAGGAACTAAAATGAAATTATAAAACTTAATGGAAGTGTTACCATGTTGGGACATGGAAATTGAGAAAACCTGAATCTGTGTTTCTGAAATCCTCATTCACATTTACTTCTAGACTAAACTATTGCTTATCTCTTAAATTGCTTGAGGTGAAAGTTATAAATTTCATATTATGGATTATATTGTGGGAAAACCAGCTGAAAATCTATAAACTGACCAGATAAGTGTATTTGCTATGAAAGCTCCTTTGAATTCTCATGAGATTTTATTTATTTTTTCCTCACAGAACCTGTTTATATACAACTTTTTGGTTATACAACAAGGTCAGGGAATATTCAAAGTAATTGTCACAATATGTATGTAAACATGGAACATTTAAGTGGAAGTAGAAGCAATACATGGTTTTCATAATGATTCAGAATGAAGTCAGTGCCTCAGTGGTCATTCAGTTTTACATCTTTGCTTTTCTTTTAAATAATTTATTTTTTATTTCTTCAAGTTACATCTCAACCACAATACCCTCCCTACTCCCCCCTCCTGTCCCACCCTTCCACCCTCTTACCCCTCAAACCCCCATCCTCTACCCTTTTTTCTAATTTAAGGTATACCTTTTCCCCCCAACAGCTCCCCCTTTCAGTCTAACAAATAGTTCTTTTTCTTATAACAATAAATACAATACAAAACAACAGAAATAAATAGGCCACAATTATGAGAGTTATATGGCTTAGCATACATTCCCAATGTCCAGTCCATATGTATTTGGCCCCTGACATTAACATTCTACTATCTAACCACCTCCATGATTTTAAAGTTCTGTATCTAACTCAGCTTTCATACTAACTTGCATCACAATTTTAAAAACATCTTCTTAGACCCAGAACACCCTCTTGATTCCTAAACAACTCAAAATTTAACTATGAGACTCTAGCTATCTATTCTTCAACCACCTCAGAGATCTGAGAGGGATAAATATACATGATTGTATAGGAAGTACAGGGCCTGCAGCTTCCAAAACTAAGAAATGACATACCAGTGGCTGCCTGGACAGTTCCCATTTTCTCTCCATACATTACAGCATCAATCTTCAGCCATTTGGCCCCGTTTCTCTGACAGACATTGATTGTAGAGCAGGAATTATGAAGGACTTGCCTACCATGTCTTGGCAGAGCTAGGCTGTTGAATTACCTGCTTCCAAGTTTTGTCCTTTTTGGACAGCATTCTGTCTACAGTTGAAGCAAGGGGTATATTGATACAAAATTAATATTATATTTGGCTAAATTGGCATTGATCATTGTATATTAATGCGAAATTAAGATTGTATTGGGCTACATAGGTATTGATCTTTGTATATTGATACAAAATTAAGATTATATTTGGCCACATTGGTATTGATCTTTGTATATTGATACAAAATTATGGGTAATTCTTTTTAAAGGTATTGTACCTAGTAATGCTTAAAAATGAAATGTGAAGTTTCAGCCTTTTGCTACCAACCATCAAAAACTATATAGGATAATTAAGAAATGCAAACTAATAGTCATGCAAGCATATCATTTTCTTAGGTACTATGACAGTCTATCACATTTATTTTCTAAGCTAATCAGAAATCAAGTTGCTAAGAGATAAGCAACAGTTGCTTATCTAAATATAAGAGATAGATAGGGCATCTTCAAAAACCTCAAGAGATCTGCAGAATATGGCATTCAAAGATGTTTTCTTAACTTAATATTTTTTTGATATCGAGACATGTCAACTCCTGACAGCATCCCCTATTCTACTCCAAATAGAAGATGAACACCAAAGAATCTCCAGTGGCAGATGGTTGAATTAGTGGCAAGCCTATCTCTTGGCAAGTTTTACATCTTTTCAAAGGATGTCTTTTATCATTTAGTTTGTCATCTCTATCCTTTCCAACATGATATAGTGCGGTATCTCCTCTCAGCATTTACAGAAGACCTTTTCCCAGCAGTGATGATTTTATATGTTATGAACTATTAGAACACACAAATGAAAGATGTATTTTGTGTACTAAAATACGTTTTACCCTTCTCTTGTAATGATTTACTTGAAACTCAATATAACAGAGGTGTACAAATCCTTCCTTAGAGAAGTCATGCCCTTCAGGCCTGAGCCTGTTAGTAAAGAGCTTCAGCTTTGTTTAGAGTGCCTCAGAAGAAGTCATTTGCAATCTTTCTTGATTCACTTTTTCCTTAAAGGCATCTTTCTGCCTAGGTCTTACCTGCCCCAGGCATTGTCATCCTTTTCTTGAGAGGTAGCACAATTTCCCATCCATCAGAAATTGTACCTAAATGTTATCTGTACCTGCAACTGTGATGTTGGAGAGGGGCTTGAGAAGGAATGATTTAGGAAGAGCTGCACTTTCTTACTTCATTTTCTCACACACAGTAATGAAACATTAGATCCAAAGACCCTGAAAGTTGAACATTTTTATTTCACAATGATCATTCCAGGCTTGCCAGAGTAAAAACTATCTCTATTTATATAAAGAAAAAAATATATATATTTTTTCTACCCCTAAGAATATATATATTCTTAGGGGTAGAAAAATTTATATCAAAGACCACAAATAATGTCATTTTATATAAAAATAAATGCAAAACACTAAATAATAAAAAGTTGCAGTAATTCCCTTGCTGTCTAAATGCTCCGTGCTTTCTTTCATGCTCTCTGAATGATTTGTCCACAAATTCTAGTAACTTTGTGCAGCATGCAGCTGCTCTATTTAATGCACAAACCTTGGTCATTGCTCTAGCAATCATTACTTTTTTTCCTGACTGCTTACAAAATAAGCATAAAATTTATTACAATTGTGATTTAATTTTTGGTTTTCTAAAAGAATCACTACACTCTGTTCTTTGTAATTTCTGCCACTTGTCATATGCCTGTTTTTGTTCACAAGATCAATAACATATTCCATATCTGGACTTTAGTTAAAGCAGGCTTAAGTTTAAAATTGTCATGAAATACTAAACATTTTCCTCCCTTTTGACTTAATCCCAAAACCTGTTTTTTTTTTTTGTTTGTTTTGTTGTTGTTGTTTTTTTACAGATGTACTGTATTTTACAATAATGGCATTTGTGTAGCCGGAATATGAAGTTGTGTCATTCATCTACTATCCAAATTCTTCAATTGTACCTTGATGTGGATCATAAACATTTCCAGGTCAATAGCACTGGGCATAGCGAGCAGATCACTATTCTGCCATCTTGTGAGAGTGTGCTGAGAGTAGGTCACTCCTCAGCGTCAATGACCATTCAACTATAAAGAACAAGTAAGATTGGAAATTTAAGTACATCCTTTAGTTAAAAGATTGGTGTATTTTCTTTTGATTTCCTTCAGAAATGAAGATTATCTGAAAAAAATAAATTGAAAGAATAAAGCTAATATTATTCATAAATGACCAATCTATATATTTAATATTCATTTTCATTGAATCATTCAAATATCATACCTAAATAATCCATATGCTCTTATATGGTTTGTTTCTTGTTAAGGGCTTTCTCTTATGTCCTAAAGTTCAATATTATTAATTTTATAAATACATTACCCTAATCAGTTAAAAAAAATGTCCTATTTAATTCTTTTATATAAATTAATGATAATTTCTTTATTTGTATTTTAAATGTATATACAAAATTGTCTGCAAATAATCATCTGTTTACCTTGGGCACAAACACAAAAATGATTTCAGTATGAGGACTTAACAGAAAGCTTCTCATTTTTAATTTTCCATATTTTCATCAAAGTATATTAAAATATAAAATTGAATGCATGCATATGAATATTCTCAATGTCAAAACAGATATTGAATTTTGAGAATCTTTTTAGAAGTTAATTTTTTAATTAATTAATTTTATTGGCTACCATATTATTTAACAATGTTAAAATATTAGTTTTATTCACTAATTAATTTATTAGTTCACAGAAGATTTATCACAAATATCTTCACTTGGATAACTATAAGTAACTTAGCTTATTTATTAAGAAAATGAAATTATCCTTTAGATGCTGCTTTCTAGGAACTATGATAATTTCTAAAAATGTTCTACTTTCTTTTAACCAACAAGTCTTTGGTATATATTTCAACAGAAATGAAATTCTTGCCAATTCAACCTTAATGTAATGTGGAAATATTCAACAAAATAATACCTGCATACTAGTATACACCTTTAAGATGACACATTAATGCTGTTGAAATAACTAGGTACATCTATTCCAGAACCTCTTGTCACTCAAACCAAGTACATATAATGTTAGGGAAAACGAATCTAACTAATCTGTGATGCAAATTGAAATGATTTTAACAAGGTGTTTCTAATAATGTAAACTGAATTTGCGGTTTGTGATTGGAATAGAAATGCCAGCTCACATGGAAATTCATATAGGGCACCATTAAAAAGTTGTCATTTGAGGGCAGACCATGTTTCTGTAATGTCTTCCTCTACTCGTGAAATGCTACAGCAGATTATAGGAAGATATAGAAAAGAGACACTTTCAGGTGAAAGAAAGTTTTTAATGCAGAGATACTGTATTAAACCAAGAATATGCTTTTTAGGAGATAAAGCATATATCTATCCAAGGGAACAACATTTTTAAAAAAATATATTCAATTACTCCTCAAAAGGTTTGGAGAAACCCTGTGATAATATTCAAATTGTGCCTCTATAATTTTTACACTGTGAAGGCCTTGCATTAAGTAGATTTAGAAGCAGAGTTTAAAAGGAGACTTTGATCAAAAGAGTAGATTCCTAATCACATAGAATCATTGACTGTAGGAAAAGTTTCCTTTCTTACATCAGAGGTTTCTCTCTGTTCATTCATATACTTAAGGAAGAGTAAATATGAGGAAACATCAAGAATATAGTTGGGATAGCGAAGAAAAAGGGGCCTTTCCCAAAACTACTCCTGTGACCTTGAGACGCCAGAATTGATAGTAAATATTTATATTGTCAATTTGACCCTATCATTGTTTTGTTATGGTAACCTTCCATGATTACTGTAGTTAGACTCATTTTATAAATTGGAAACTATCACATAGCCCACACCCTCTGGATGCACACATAAATGCAGGCATTTGTTAGAAAACCCAGCTTCATTTATTAATAAAATCCCATATATATATGGTCAGTGAAATTTACTGAAGTCTGAAAATTCTTCAAGAAATTAATGTAAATGAATAAAGCAAGTCCTTTCCATGCATACTCTAGCATGTAAATAATAAAATTTTAATGGATATGATTCTTACAAAGAATGCCATTAAAAGTGTCACAGATGCATGCATGTGATTTCTAGAAGTGATTGTGTGCATATAAAATTTCTATGTGTGTGTGAGAGAGAGAGAGAAAGAGAGAAAGAGAAGAGGAAAAGATGAAACATAAAGAAAATAAAGGGAAAGGAAGGCAAAAAGCTGGAAATATGAGGATGAAAGCTTCTACACATTCATTAAGGTGAAGAAATAAGATTAAGTTTTTTAATATTATTTATACTTATTATTTATAATCAATCTAGCTTCTTCATTTTGAACAAATAAAAGTGCAGATAAAAATACCATGATAGAAAAAGAATAAGAGTCTGTGTTTCTCAGGAGTCAGGACATGTGTAGTTTTCCTGTTTGATGAGAAGTTTTGGAAGAGTTGGAAAACGAACTGTGTGTTGTATGACTAGAATGCATGAATGAACTAACCTGAGAAGTAGTTGGTTGAGTTGTCTCCAAATCTATGATGAGTAGATCAGTTCACTAAAGACTATTAGCACTTATATACTTCTCATGGGCATACAAACTTAAAAGCAACAACAACCAGATTCACCAGATTCAGACTTATCCTTCAAGTGTGTATTTTTTCTTCACCACAAAAATGACTGCATAGTAAACTATAACTTACTTGCTAGATATTATCACAAAACTTGATGTTTAATACTTAAATACTTTTAAATATGTGGCTACACTGAAAAAATATATCATTGTGTAGTACAAAATATAGCATTATTATCCATTGTTGATGACACTGCATGTTTCTAGAATTCAAATTCACTACCATAGTACTTTTGTGTTAAAGTATTTCCTTGTCTTCTATCTCAGTTTTATTGACTGATCAAATTACTGGCCATACGGCATCTTCCCTTTAGGTTTTATCTCTGGAGTTAAACAATGAGAGAAAGAAAAATGATAGTGTCACATGAGTGCCTCCAGGAAATGTGCTGTGGGGCCATATAAAATCTGCTTCTCTCAGAGATTTTCTAGCCTTGGTCAATAGATAAGTGGCATATGTGTATGCTTAAGTGAACAAACATGATCAATTAAATGTGAATCAATAGAGGACAATCCACTCCACAGGTCAAAATATCACTGTGAAGCAGAAGTCATTGTAGCAAAAACATGTCTTCAATTTGTGCTGAATGTTGTCCTCAAATTGAAAAACAAAACCAAATACAAACAGAAACAAAACATGACAATCCAGAATTATTTATTGAGTTCAAAGAAGGGAAAGATGAGTACCTCAAATGAACCAATCTTTTTATTATGCTGATCTCATAAATCCATATGAACTAGAAATCATGCCTGCTACTGTACTATTTTTTTTTCTTAGTGGACGTACTACTGATAAATTAATCGGCTAAGCATTTACAGAAGTGCCCTCTGTATGTTTCCCTACTAACACATTTAGTTCTCTATTCTACTTCAAACACTCAGAGGACAAATGGATGTGTATTGGATGTTGAAGATTATCCACTAAGTTTCTGATTCAACATGGTTATTTCTTGAAAGAACTTTGGTACCTCAGAATCCTTAGATATACTGTTTGTGGTGTGACTGGATGCAGTATAGACTAGACAGACCTATTATTGTTATTATATTAATATTTCTCTAGTTGTAGATCAATTCAAATATGGTTATGATGTTAATTTGGCTCTATGAAATTAGTGTTAAAATATGCTATTCACAAAATTTCTTATTTTCTAGGTAGAAGCCATGAACATATTTCCTCTTTATGTGAACATTGTTGAAACTATCATAGGTAAACTACATTAGCCATTATATTAATTGTTATGATTTTATTGTCATATTGATTATATATGTCTCATCCCTGTGGGAATATGTTTATTTGTTATGGGTATATATACATGTATGAGTGTATGTCTGTGTGTGTTTGTTATGTGTGTATATGCATATGTGTGTGTGTGTGTGATTAGAAGGCCTTGTGCCTTGAGGTGATCGTGGAAGTCAAAGGATGACCTCAGCTATTACTCTTGCATACCATTCTACCTTGTTTAAAAGAGGATCTAATTTGTGCTCACCACTGCAATGAAAGGCAAGCTCAGTGGCCCAATAGTTATCAGTGCTTCCCCGGTCTTATTTAGTTACCTTGCTATAAGAACATTGGATAGCAAATGTGTACTACCATATCTAAATTTACATGAGTTAGGGGAATATGAACTCAGGTTTTGGTGATTGGGTAGCAAATACTGTACCCTCTGAATTATGCCCTCAACTCTGACATAATTATTATGCTAAGAAATAGAGAAAAATACTCTGTTTATCATGTCAAACTCCATTACTGGAGTCTTTTATTTCTTATAACTTTTCTTTTTTTTTTACAACTCAAATTTAATTTTATTTATATCTCACAAGTCTGATATACCCACTATATATTTTCTATATATACATACATAGATATAAAATGTACCATAAGAATCTGACATATATTTCTTCTTTTAAGGCTCACATATATTTATACAATTGAAAGTTGGAATTATTTTGAATGTATAATTTTCATTTCTACTTTATGCTGACACTGTATTGTAATTTGATTGGAAAGACATATTCTATGTGTGTAGTCTACTTGTTTGTGTGTCTGTTGTGCATAGATGTGTAGAGGTTAGAGTTGACGTCAAATGATTTTCTGGATTGCTCTCAACCTCACTTATCTATCTATGTATCTATCTATGTGTCTATCTATCTATCTATCTATCTATCTATCTATCTATCTATCTATCTAT
>CAJQZJ010031536.1:4965938-4990290 GCA_907164525.1 Lophiomys imhausi
TATCTATCTATCTATCTATCTATCTATCTATCTATCTATCTATCTATATATATATATATATAAAATCTGTCTATCTATCTACCTATCATCTATCTATCATCTATCCATCTATCATCTATCTATTTATCAATCTGTCTATCAATCTATCCATCATCTACAGGGATGTTTTTCAAATTATGATGAAAGTTAGGATGAAAGTTGAGTTGGATATAGAACTTTAAACTCATGGAGATGGGTAGATAGTAGAATGTTAAAGTCAGGTGCCAAATACGTATAGCCTGGACATTGGGATTGTATTCTAAGCCATATAACTCTCATAATTGTGGCCTAATTACCTCTGTTGTTTTGTATTGTATTTATTATTATAAGAGAAAGAGCCATTTGTTGGACTGAAAGTGGGAGCTGTTGGGGGGAAAAGATATACCTTAAACTTAAAAAAAAGGAAGGGGATGGGGGGGTTGAGGCTGAAGAGGGTGGGAGGATGGGACTGGAGGGGGGAGTAGAGAGGGGATTGCAATTGAGATAAAAAATAAAAAGAAATAAAAAATAACGTTAAAAAAAGCGAATGTAGCCCAATGAATGCAGAATTCATTGCATTTCCTTAATTTCTGAGGCACTTAATTTAAATGTAAGCTCCTTGCCTGGAAGAATGGGGATCCTCTCTGCCTACCACCACACCCCAGGACATAGCTTGTGCTTTGATTTTTAGTTGCTTAGCTTAATCAATCAGCATTTGGAAACTCAGGAAGATTTAGTTCTGCTAATTTATATAATTTATAATGTTGTTATTATATGCCAATATTAGTTTTCATTTGACAGTTAAAACTGACTTTTACCATTGTTTACAGTTTCATTTTATTCATCTTTTGTTTATTTATTTATTTATTTAGTTATTTAGTTAGTTAGTTAGTTAGTTAAGAATTAGAAAGATGGCTCAGTCAGCAAACCTAGCTGTGTCAGTTCAGGTCCCTAGCATTGATGTATAGAAGCCAGGCTAGATGACATAGGTCTGTGACCCCAGCACTCTAGGTGTGGGGGACAGGGACATGGAGACAAATGAATCTCTGAAGCTCACTGTCCAGACAGCTAGAAAAATCACTGAGCTCCAGGTTCTGTGAAAGACTCTGTCTTATATCTTTTCTTATATCTCTCCAAAATATGAAAGATATCTATTTCTTATACCCCCATATAAGAAATGACATATATATATGAGTTATGTTCACATACTTTTAAATAAAAAATAATTTTTAAATGTGTATTACTTACTTAGTTTAATACTTAGTGGTGTGAGGGGGTATTGGGATTCTATGTAAGAGTGTCGTAGGTTCAAGGACTACTTGTAGAGCTGTTTTTCTCTCTCTACCATGTAGGTTCTGGGTAACTATCTCAGGTCATCAAGCTGCGCACCTAGTGGTTTTGCCTGCTGAGCTATCCCACTAGCACCTAGAGATTTAAATTTTAATGACCTTTCAATGTCCTGAAAACAAAATAAACATTTTTATAACACAGAGAATTTGATTATCTTTCGGAACTTAAACAACGCTACATTCAGCTTCATTTGGAAGGGGAAGAGTCAACCACTATGGGTTTCTACAGATGCCTGCTATCTGTCATACACTAAAACTGGCCTCTTCTTTCTTCTCTGATAGAGCCTGGAAAGAACAGCATACTTTCTGTTTTATTCCAGGGTTTTGCATGTCTTTCCACTGACCACATGTAAATTGCCCTCAAAAAATTTGTCTTAACCTAACATTTCTCTCACATTTTGAAGTTTCTCACAGCACTCTGTGACATCCTCCATAAAACTTCGAGAAATGTTGCAAATATTACAGGTTGGTAGATGAATGGTACAGTTTTGTTAAGGTATTGTTGGGCAATTCTGAAATCATAGATTTCCTAAAATTTCTGCTTCACTTTTCTCTATTTCATTTGATAAATCGAGTGTTAACTACATTTTCCTTGTGGAATTCCTAAGAAAAGATCTAAGCACAGCCCTATCATTTTCTCATGTGTAGGTCAATGTTGACTTACCACTATCCAGGGGGTACTCAGAATAGGGATCAATGCTGATAATAACATCTATTGTAGGGTTATTGTAAGGACCAAGTGAGTTACTATTAGACCAGTGCTTCATGTACATTAAATACTATTCATTAGTTATCCTGTGTCCAGTCTCTGCTGAAAGAGGACTGGGTCCTTTTATATTCATATATATATATATATATATATATATATTCTGAATATTTATACTCATATATATTGTTTCTGAGATATTTACACTCATATGTATGTGTGTGTGTGTGTGTGTGTGTGTGTAGTTTCATATATATGAGACAACTCTTACCCCAGCCTCTCCACCCAAAAAAAGTAGTTTCCTTGAGAATTCACAGTGATTCTAAAACTATATAAATAGCAGACTGTGAAGATATTCAAGCCACTTACACAAAATGATCACTCTCTCTGTTCAAGTTACTCACATTTTCCCATACCCATTAAATAATCTTTAATTTACTGATAGTACCAAAGGTCATATGCGTAAGGGGAAATTTGAGTCCCTTTTGAGGTTCTCCTCACTTAAAATAATTTAAGAAAGGAGACACGCACATGAGCAAGACTAATTTAAAAATTGCTAGTGTCTGACAAAGCTATACATCTCATAGCATCCTATAGGAAAATATTGGACAGAAGGAATCAAGCCATTTTGTTTAAGATAGTATGATCTGTGTTGTCACTGGAAACTATGTGCAACTCACGACCTGTGTTTCTCTTGACTCTAAAGAACATGAATGCTACTTTTGCAGTAGTATTGATGACTGAAGATGTACAGTTTAGAAAGAGGGACAATAGAAGGGTTCTGTGACAATCCCTATCCCAGCCCATGGCCCTAAAAAGTAACAGTCTAGATAGGATAGTATCAAAGCAAACTCTTAAAACTTGTGATAAGGGTACTGAAGTGTAGCTCTCCACATTGATGGCTTTTGTCAGAGGTGCAGATAGGAAAGGACTTGATTTCTTTACGAGGCTGGCTACTAGGAGTTTGACCACGCTCTAGTGACAATATGAGCAACACAAATTGAAATTTTCCTGTCTTCTTTTTGTTGTTGTTGTTTTGTTTTTTTTTTTTTTTTTGAGGAGGGGTGTAAAAATAATTTTATTTGCCTGAAGTAATTACATTTGGGACTTATTGCGTCTATCTGCTAACCTAGGCCTAGTCCTGGAAGCTTCTAACTTCTAACCTAGCCCTAGAATATTTTCAGCTTCTGAGACTTACTGGTGAATAAGCTCACCCTTTCTAAATCTTTCTGAGCTCTTTCTGGCTGGTTCAACTCAGTGTTCTGGACGGATTCACACTGGCTTCTTTCCTCTTCTCACTCAATTGCCCTGTTTAGCCTCAAATTAGCTCTAGCAATCTGTTCTAATCTTCTGGCTCCTTCTCATTCTCTTTTTTGGCTCATTCTATTTTTACCTGTGATTAGCTTGTTTTCTCTTCAACCTGACTCAAAATTCTCCCAGTCTCTGAATTCCACAAACTGAACTGCCACAAAATTAACTGCACTGTACTACCACTCAACTCACTGACTCAAACAAACTGACTGGACAACACTGATTAGAACTCTGAGATCTGCACGCCTCAGTCTCCTGAGTGTCAGAATTAAAGGCAGGTACCACAGTCCCTGGACCAAAGCTTTTCTTTACTTGAAACTGGCTCTCTGTGCCAGGTTGGCACTGAACTAAGAGATCTGCTTGCGTCTGTCTCCTCGTAGTAAAGGTATATCTGTTTTCCTGATCATCTGTCCTTCAGCAAATGTGCATTTCTGCATCAATTTTTCCCAGCCTGCCAGGTTCTGTCTCCTGGGATTAAAGGTTAACTCTAACCCTGTATTCTATCCATATCACCTAGACCTAGAAGATTTTTGGATGTGGTCTCTTGCCAGAGTAGCCATGTTTTCAGTTAAAATTTCTCTACATCTTCCACCTGTCTGTTTAAACTAAACATTATACACAATTTAACTTTTACAATAGAAACAATTATCAGTCCAGGAAACGTAACATTCCAAATGTCCTTATGAAGATTCTCTCAGCCACTGATGTTATGATCCTCCCTAATTGTAATCCTGATCATCTGTCCTTCAGCAAATGTGCATTTCAGCATCAAGGTTTTCCAATCTGCCAATCTGATGAATGATCTGTCCTTCTTTACTTGGTTTGTTGAGGTATTTCCATGCTTTGGGTATCTGATTTCTGTGTCCTCTGTGTTGCTGTATTTCAGTGTTTCTTGATTTCATGTGGAAACTTCTTGTATTATGATCCATTCTTTATCAAATTGATGCAACCCATAGTCTTTCTTCATCCATGGGAATATAGACAAAACGTCTTTCCCAATGTAACACATTCCTTGACTTCCATTCTGACGATAAAACAAAGTATGCATGTTGATCTAATTAAGCAGGTTTTTTTCTACCATTTTTCTACAATTCAAATTTTGTCACCTAATTTTATTTTCCCTTTATATTTATCAAGGTACAATTAGATTTTTACGAATCCACATATAAAGTATACACATGGGTACTGGGATTCCATGCCCAGCTCCAAACCATTGAGCCAGGCTTCTTACCCATTGTCAAGGGGAAATCTATCTTGATTCTCAAGTTCATTAGGTACCATATGTTCACAATTAAGCATTTTCTGTTCTCTTACTTCCTCTGTCTCCTGTCTCTCAAGCCTTTGTATTATCACAGCTATTTTTATTATTGTACAACCATCTATCTTTTCAACCTTTTTTGGATGATCCAGCCCCTGCACTTCCTACATAATCAGATGTATTTATCCCTCTCAGGTCTCTGAGGTGGTTGAAGAATAGATAGCTAGAGTCTCATAGTTAAATTTTGAGTTGTTTAGGAATCAAGAGGGTGTTCTGGATCTAAGAAGATGTTTTTACAATTGTGATGAAAGTTAGTATGAGAGCTGGGTTACATAGAGAACTTTAAACTCATGGAGATGGTTAGATAGTAGAATGTTAAAGTCAGGTGCCAAATACATATGGACTGGACATTGGGAATGTATGCTAAGCCATATAACTCTCATAATTGTGGCCTATTTATTTCTGTTGTTTTGTATTGTATTTATTGTTATAAGAGAAAAAAAAACATTTGTTGGACTCAAAGGGGGAGCTGTTGGGGGGAAAAAGATATACCTTAAACTAAAAAAAAGAGGGTAGAGGATGGGGGTTGAGGGGGAAGAGGGTAGAAGGGTGGGACTGGAGGAGGGAATAGGGAGGGGATTGTGATTGAGATGTAACTTGAAAAAATAAATAAATAAATTATATAAAAAAATAGAGAGTAGGGAGGGGTTTGCTCCAGTGTGCACAATTGCAGTGAGTACTGACATTGCTTTTTCAAGTAAGATTTCTATCCCCTCAAGATCTTCCCTTACTCTTAAGGGATCTGAAATGTAGTTTCTTGTTTCTAACTGCAGGAAAATTCTCTCTATATAAGCAAAATTGTCTTTTGGGGTGACTTACTATAATTTGATGATGATTTGCTATTTTAGAGGCTCTTGTGTTGCTCCTTGCTCTGGGTTTGAGGCTCCTGCTGTTCTGGGCTTTCTTTGGGGGTTTAGCCAAACTTGAAGAACTGATGCTTCCTTCAGAGATGATTTCTAGAAATTTTTTCCTCTGCAGTTTTCTGTCAGATGTTTCCTGCCCTCTGCCTTCTGCAATGCTGGTGGGCTTTCTCCTTTTCTAAACATGTTGCGTTATCCTTCCAACACTGTAATAGAAACTTTTATTCGCCTGATGTAATTCTCACCCCTAAGATGTGTCTGTGTGTCTGTATCTCTGATCCTATGTCCTTCAGCAAATGTCCATTTCGGAATCAAGATTTTCAAGTCTGCCAGCTTCTATCTCCCGGGATTAAAGGCATAACTGTATTTCAGCCAGAGTGAATAGACCAAGAAGTTCTTTGTATATGATATCTTGCCAGAGCAGCTATGTTTTGAATTAAAATTCCTCTACAGGGAGAAGGCCCTAAGGTTTGGGGGTCAGCTCTGGGAGTATTGGAAAGTGATTATGATCAGGTTGCCTGATGTGAAATTCTCAAATAACCAAAATATATTATGAAAATAAAGATGGCGTGGAGACCAGTAAGACTCTCATTCAGGTGAGACCCTTGGTTCTAGAAACAATGTCACCAACACATTGGCATCTTTCCCCTACTTTCTGTTCTAATCACACTTCATTAAATGAATAAATACTTTTTCTTAATTATGAAAACTTTTTGCCTTCATGTCCTTTTATTCATATTATTTTATTCAACTAAGTAGAATTTGCAGAAGTACCCATATAAATTCACAGTGTATTTCTTTGATATCTATTATCCCTCTGATCACAAATATTCAGTAACTCTCTTTCCCACAGGCTGGACTCCAGCATCCCCAAAATTGAAATTTAAAATTATTTATTCTATTTAACTTCTAATCTTTACTTATGAATCTAACATCCACCCCACCCTGTTTTGAGTAAAATTACCTCTGTAATGGTTGAAATCATCCTTCTGCAAACCAATAGACTTTTGGTTATTTTTTGTGTTTGTTTTCTGGAATATCTCCTTCCCCCAAGGTAGATACCACACTATCTTTATCTGTCTGAAGTCCTAGCTGAAATGTCATCCTTGCCTTACTAAGCAATATAGTCTTACATGATTTCTTCTTTTTCTGAATCCCATTTGTACTAACATCCTACACCCTCTACATGCTATTTCATTTTGCACAGTACTCATCTGAGTCTTGTTTTTTATTGACTGGTTGTTGGGAAAATTTCTTTGAAACAATATTTTAAAATATTTAAAACATTTTCCTTGTAAAATAGTTTCCACTAAAATTAATAACTAATGAATATTAAAGAGAAAAATTTTATTAGTTGTAAGTAATGTTGAAAAAAACTTGCCAAAGAAGGTTGTTCGAAGAAATACATGTCTCCTATAGTAGGGTTACTTAGTATTCTTGAATTTGATGAAGATTCAAAATTAAAAGGAATAATAGAACTAATATTCTAATAAAATGAAGTTGTAACTGGCCAGGCAGAAATGCAGAAGCACATGAATCTCTCAATCTATCAGATTATTGCAACAGTGGGATGTGAATTTATCCCATATTCTCCATCCCAGAAGAAGGAAAAATGCTGATCCAGAGTGAGACATTAGCTAACAGAAAGAGATTTCACAGTTCTAATCACCTGTCTGATTACCTTAGAGGATGAGACAGAAACTCGGACATTGATGGGTCACAGGAGTAATGCCACAACCTCATCAGGGCTAGTTACGTGCATAACTCTGGCACATATCGGTTAAGACCTAAAGATGGGTTTGGAAGAGTTTGGAGTTCACTAAATGTTTTTTGCCTTCTTCTGAAATGTGTTCACATTGGATAAATCTCCCTTTCAGCTTTCCAGTGCAACTCTTTGGCTTACTGAGGAAAGGTTTCAGAACTTGCTAGGCATAGAGAGTGATACATAAATTGGACAACACAATGGAACTTTATTCTAATTTTCAATAGGAAATGCTTCAGGTTTTTTTTTCCTCTCCTAGAAGAAATTTCTGTCTCTTCACATGAAAACAAAGGTAATGCATGTAATGCAAAGGCATGCAGTTACCATTAATATTCTAATAAACAGCACTCTAGCCAGGGGCACAGGAAGGCAGACTATAAAACTTCACTTCTATCTCCTCCTCCAAATCCAATTACCCGGTCCTACACCTAACTCTGCAGCAGAGCACCTTCTGCAGCCTCTCTTCTCTCCCGCCCCCATCTCCAGTCCATCACTCAGCACTTCAGCTCCAGATTTCCTTTTCCCCAATCATTTCTTTATCCCAGCAACCAACTCTAATTGGCTTTCCCTGAGAAAACCCTAGCTTCTCAGCTAGGGTAACTGGTAGGATAATGTAGATCTTCACCTATCCCTCTTCTCCTACAAGTTTAAGCCCCTAGATGCATCCACAGCTGTGTAGCTGACCATGTGTTGCAGGCTCCCTGCTCTCACTGCCTCAGTCTCAAGCAACAGTACAAATCCCTTCTAGTTTTCTTTCCTCCAATCATCTCTTTATGCCATTCTCCAGGTGCAGTAGCCCTTCTCTGGGAACCCACAAGTCACTCAGGCCAGAAAAGTGGGTAGTCTCTTTCATTCTTTCACCCTTATTCTTGTAGTATACTACATGCTACAGTTACCCCTCCTCTCTTTGGCCACCTCAGTGGATCTCTGTAGAGCTCCTCCTACAGCCTTTGTCCACCTCCTTTTGATATTCCATCCTGCCTCCCCAACTCCATCAGGTTCTTTCTGAGAACTCTCCAGCCAAACCTACCAGAGAAGCAAGTAGGCCAGTGAGACAGGTAGGCAAGCTTCAGATCTTCACTCTTTCTGCTCCTCCATACCCAAGTTCAAGTCTCATCCCCTCCTTTGTAACAGGCTCCCTGTTGTTGCCTCTTGTCATGTTCTGCCCACATTTCCAGGGGACTAAGAATATTCTGGTGGAACACCCCACTTTCCTTACTTCTTTGAAGCCCCCAGTGACCCCTCCCTCATCCTGTCCCCACTTGTAGGTGTTGACTCGTAATACCTAGAAGCACATTTTATGCAGAATGTATTAGGGCCACACACATCAGGATGTCAGAAGGTTTTTCTCCTAGACAACACATAGCCACCACATTCTAAGAAACAGAGAGAGGAACAGAAATTATGGGAGAAAACAGCAACCTATCAAAAGACAATACCAGATATAATCACATAGAATTTTAGTCTTTCCAGATGCCTATAAGCCAGCATAGAAACACAATCAATAAGGAACAGGACAATATGTCTCCATTAGATCTCAGAAACCCTATGACACTGATTATTGATTGCAACATAACTGAAGGACAAGAGAAAGACTTAAACTACACATTTTAAATATGATAGAGGCCCATAAAGAAGAAATCTATAAAAAATTAAGTGAAAAGTGGAACAAAATAAATAAAATAGTGTAAGCCCTGAAAGTTGAATTAGCATAAATGAAGAAAAGTCAACCTGAAGGACGAAATCTGGAAAGGAAAATTTCAGCAGCTCAATAAGAACCTCAGAGACCAGCCTCACTAACAGAATAGAAGAGATGGAAGAAGGAATCTCAAGCATGACTTAATAGGATGACTTGATCAATCAAAATGCTAAACTTAAAAACTTGTGGCACAAAACGTATAGGAAATCTGGGACATTATTTAAAGACTATATCTACCAAAAATAGGAATAGAGAAAGGAGAAGAAACAGAGATATTTTCAACAAAATAATGGAGAAAATTACCTGATCTAAAAAGAAGATACCTATCAAAGTACAGGAACTATACAGAGCACTAAATAGACTAGGCCAGAAGAGAAAGCTCCTCAGCTCATAACAAGCAAAGCACTAAGCATACAGAACAACAGCAACAAAAACAACCACCACCACCAACAAAAAGAATGTCAACAGCTTCAAGGGAAAAAGATCAAACAGCATTTAAAGACAGACTTATTAGAATAACACCTAACTTTTCCATGGAGACTCTAAAAGCCAAAAAGGCCTAGAACAATGTTACATAAACTAAGAGAACACAAATGTCAGAATAGACTACTATACCCAGCATAATTTTCAATCATAAAAGATGTGGAAAATAAGACATTATATGGTAAAACCAAATTTGAGCAGTATCTATTTATAAATCCAATCATGCAAAAATGATTGAAGGAAACTCAACCTAAAGATATAAATAATTCCACTCTAGCACACATACGCACACACAGACACAGACACATACAGACACACACACACACATACACACACACACACACACACACACACACACATTCCTTCACCACCATCTTCAAACTACAGCAGCAACAAAATAACAAGAATTAAAAAAAGGAAAGTAGTGTTCATTCACATGTCTTAATAGCAATAGTGTCAACTCTTCAATAAAAAGACAGAATAATAGAATATATGCTAAAACAATATCCATTCTTCTGTTGCATCCAGGAAACACAAACCATGAAGTATAGACATCTCTTCATGGCAAAAGATATTGCAAGAAAATGAACCTAAAAGCAAGCTAGTGAACCATTTTAATATCTAACAAATCAGACTTCAAACCAAAACTAATCAGCATGGGGGAAAGATACCACATATTCATCAAAGAAAAAAAATCTACCAAGAAAACTGAAATTCCTAATATCTATGCACTAAACACCAGGCCACCCAAGGTCATAAATGAAATACTACTATAGCTTAAGTCATATAGCATGACCTACATATCCAGATAGTGGGTGACTCCAATAATCTACTCCAGTAAATAGACAAAACATAAATAGAGAAATGCTGTAGCTGTTAATAGAAAGCAAATGAATCTAACAGATATTTATAGAAAATTATAACCAAACAGAACAAAATACACCATCTTCTCAGTAACTCATGGAACTTTCCTCAAAACTGAATACATGCAAGGTCATAAAGCACGTGTCAACAGATACAAGAAAATTGAAAGACTACTCTGAATCCTACCTGACTTCCACAAACTGGAACCAGATATTAACAACAGAAACAGAAATTTTATAAAGTCATGATAATTGAACATTTCACTACTAAATGAAAAACAGGTCAAAGAACCAAATCAAGATAAAAAACTCAAATGACAGCACATGCTGGCAAGATTATGGAGAAAGGGGAACACTCCTCCATTGCTGGTGGGTGTGCAGGCTTATGCAACCACTATGGAAATAAGTCTGGCGATATCTTAGAAAACTCAGAATAACTCTACATCAAGACCCAGCCATACCACTCCTGGGTGTACATTCAAAAGTCTCCTCACCAAACAACAAGGATATTTCCTCATGTATGTTCATAGCAGCTTTATTTGTAATATCTAGGAATTGGAATCAACCCAGATGTCCCTCAACTGAAGAATGAATGGATTTAAAAAATGTGGTACATCTTCACAATGGAATACTACTCAGCTATCAGAAACAAGGAAATCATGTAATTCACAGCCAAATGGATGGAATCTGAAAAGCTCATCCTGAGTGAGCTACCCAGACTCAGAAAGATGTACATGGCATCTATTCACTTATAATTGGATTTTAGCCATATAGTACAGGATAACTGTCCTACAACCAACACACCAAAAAGATAAGGAACATAGATTTCATTACCTATCAATGGGACAATTTGTCTTAGAGGTGCTACGATGTAGGCCCCCAGTACAAAAGGAAGATCTTAGCCCTCATATGACTGTTGAACTGAGAGGGGTTGATTTGTAGGAACACTCCACATAAGAGGAGGGGGATGGGTGGGAGAGGGAGGAAAGGGTGGGATGATGGAACCAGGAGAAGTGGAATGAGGGCACTATGATGGAGATGTGACGATGTAAGAAATAAACATTATAAAAATAATAAAAATAAAGTAGAAAAAAGAGTAAGACTTACATGATAAACCTTAAAATCCTTGAAGAATGAAATTCAAGGAGATATCAGAAAATAAAAACAACTCCTATGCTCATGTTTCCAAAGTACTAACACAGCAAAAATGACCATCCTACCAAAAGGAATGTATAGATTCATTCAAATACCCCTCAGAACTCCAACATAATTGGGAAGCAGGAAAAACTTCAGCTTCATTTGAGCCCCCACCCCACAAAAATCAAGAAAGCTTACACTATTCTGAGTAATAAAAGAAGTGCTGGAAGTATCACTATCCCAAAGAGCAAATTTTACTCCAGAACTGTAGAACAGTAGTAATAAATACCACCAGGTCAATTTTCAAACACACACACACACACACACACACACAAACACACACCACACTAAAATGGATCAAATTGAAGACCCAGGTCAGTTTTCAAACACACACACACACACACACACACACACACACACACACACACACACCACGCTAAAATGGATCAAATTGAAGACCCAGACATGAATCCACACATTAGCACACTATGAACATCTGATGTTTTGATACAGAAGCCAGAGATACTCACTGGAAAAAAGACAATGTCTTCAACAAATGGTTCTAGTTAAAATGAATGACTGGAGGGGTTGAAAGAGTGTGCTGTGATGGAGATGTAACATGAAGTAATAAGTAAACATTAAAGAAAAAGAATTTAGAAGGGATGCTCACCAAGAATTAAAACTGTATCATATTTTAAAAAATGAAAGAAAAGCAAAAACGAACTCCCAAAACCTAACAAATGTAATCAAATAAAAGCACACATAAAGCTGGGAAGTCCATTATATTAAAAAAATAATGCTCCATGTAGAAGAATCCAAATAGATCCATATTTATTACGCTGTACAAGAGTCAACTCTGAATGGATCAATGATCTCAGCATGAAAACAGATATACTGAACCTAATGGAAGAAATGTGGGCAATGGCCTTGATGTCATTGCTAAAGTAAGACTTTTGAACAGAACACTGCTACACAGGCCCTAAGATCAACAATAAATATGGCTTCATGAACCTGAAAGACTTTTCATTCAGATAATTTATTTCTTGAGGTAATAAGTATTTTCTAAACAGATAGTAGAAAATATTTTAATCCAGAAAGGTGACATATATTGTTCAAATCTACAAACTTCATTAATGATTGAGCCAGCTAGAATATTTACTAGGTTGGTGAAACATACTACTTATTTTCTATTATAATACATAATCCTGTCATTTAGGCCTCTGTTCCAGATGGTTTGGGGAAAATCTTAGCATTTTTCATTTTTCATTTCATAGCAGTATTTCAAAGAAACTTTCTAGCTAGGTGTGTTAGATATGAATAAATAAGGAAAGAATGAAGGAAGGAAGGGAGGGAGGAAGAAAGGAGGGAAGGAAGGAAAGAAGGAAGGAAGGAAGGAAGGGAGGGAGGGAGGGAGGGAGGGAGGGAGTGATAGAGCTCTGAGCAAAGTAAAGTCAAGTTAAAAAATACTAATTTTGAAGAGATTCTACCCTTGAAAAGGAACTACAAGGAATTAAGGAATGTTGAGAGATTGATGAACAGATTTCCCTAGGGAAGTGTCCACCAATCATTTGCCTATTACCACCAATCCCCCCTTAATACAGAATTAAAGAGTTGTATTTGTATGTTCAGGATCACAAATTTGAAAAACAGCAAGGCAGGTACATGAGAGGAGTATGAGTAAAGAAAGACATAAAAATAATCTATATTTTATCTTAAAAATATTTATATAAAGAATAAAAAAGAAAACAATACACACCTACAATATTCACATATATTTAAAAGATGATATTAACTGCTTACAAATGGTATTATTGGAAATTTTTCAAGATTGCAATGTTTTGGACAGAAAAACAGATATTGTTCCTCAAATGGTTTAATGAAAAAAAAATACTATGTATGCCACCAAGAGAGAAGATAATTACTTTTTTGACTTTTAATATGCACAGAGGGATAAAGAAATACAATAAAACAGAAAAAAGCACATTACCACATTGTTTGGTGTTTAATCATTACTTTATGTGTTTGTTAATAAGACTAAAATTGATAGCAGTTTCTTCAGGATTTTACCCTTATAATAATAGTATAGTTAATCAAAATGCTATAATAAGGTGAAATGGAAAATTCTGTTGTACCAGGTTCATTTGCATTTTCTCCTGAACAATTGTAACAAAATATCAGATGATGTATATTATTTGTATCACTTAATTTGGGGGGGGGTGTTTCAGTTAACTGTTAAATGTACTTTACTGAGTAGATATTTCAGACCATTAAATGAACTGAATCGGGCATAGACACCATTTCTGGAATAATGGCAGGTAGGTAGGACAACTTCATTCTCAAAGCATCTCCTGAATTAACATGTCCTCAGTACGAGACCCAGACATGACCTAGCTCAATAATCTAAACATTTATAGCTATCTAGACAGTAAAATATACTCATAAATGCTATTAATGCCATTTTAGACTTATTCCTTTGATCACCAATACAGTCTATGTAGTCTACATATTATCTAGTATTTGTCAATAACTGAAATTTGTTAAGATTTAAAATAAAAAGTGTAATAGAACCATTTTTAATAGATAAAATTTCAGTAAAATAAAGTAATCCATAGTGAAAGAAAGATATCTTGTTCACCAACATAAATGCTTGGTTATGTTTTACTCATGATTCATAATTTGTATGTTTTACTTGACTCTATGTTAAGATTCAATGTACTATTTTATATTCACTTTAAATACTTAGATGCATAGGCAAAATCATATATATATATTAATAAATTCATCATACGGGTAATTTTTTTCTATTTTACACATTTTCATGACTTAAATGCTCCTGGCATTTAAATGTTGTGCATAGCTTGCCTAGAAGCAGAAAGAAACTTTTTTTTTAACATGGTCTTAGAACCTCCTTTTTGTGTCCCCACTATTCTGAGAAGTGATGAGAATTCTTTCTTTATATCACATTGTTTTCCATCTAGGAAGCTAAAAATGAACACTAAGATGAAAGAGTCATGTCACAATTCTCTCCCTGATCCAAGCTTTTAAATGTTGGGTTTTCCACTTTACAGCAGTGTTCTTCTATAGACCAATACAATTCATCCCACATCTGAACGTTCACTGTGGATGCACCACTGAGAACTGGTTTTATTTCAGCCTAATCACACTCTGCCCACATCACCTAGGAGAATGATTCAAGAAGACACTACATTAGTAGTATGTATGCATTTATAAATATGTATAAATCCCTTCAATTAAAACTCAGCAGGTTGTTTTTTTTTTCATGTTAAACATACAGTGCAATTGCTAGTGTCCATTTAGTGTGCTTATGAGAATATTTGTGAAAATTAAATTCTGCTTTGAAACCTCTTTTGAAATCTTACTATGTATTGTCTCACAAGAATAAAAAGGAACTTGTTACATTTTAACTGTGTCTTTCCCCTTATTTCAACAATTTCTGTGCTGTCTTTTGTCATTTTTTTTCACAGTATCATGTACACTGAAGACATTAAGATCATTCATGAAAGCAGTGGTGCACTTAAGGCTTTGACCCTCATTAATGTTATTTATTATAAACTAATCACACAACAACATCAAAATCATCTTATTATCAAACCCTTCAAATTAAATATATTAATTTGGTAGAGAAATCAATATATTTTCTATTTTCAACAATATATGTCATTTTACATTAAAACACATAACTAGTTATTTTATTTTTATACACAAAGATATAAAATTGAATGAGCACACTTTTTTAAAAATTTCAAACAAAATGTTTGGATATTAAAATCTAGGCTGGTATATATGGAATACTAGAACATAGTTTTTCTAAGTTAAAATTGGCATCCAGTTTAGTTTTGGGGAACCTTTTGATCATATTAGGATGATGGATATAAAAACTGTATAATTCAAACATTTTTTCATTGATGAAACTAATAATACCTCTGTATCTCTCACTATCACATATAAAACTAGATAGCACACATAGTTTCCATGCTTTTGTAGCTCACTAAACACCAAAATGTACATGGAAACACATATTATCCTGCATATAAATAAGTCTAAAATAGTAAAGCTTCTGATCTCTAATGAAATTCTAGTAGGAATTTTATAAGGAAGTACATGAATTTGTTTTAAAATATTGAATATTTTTACAATATGAGGATGGGAAAGGAAAAAAAACACAGTGTACATTAGAAACACAAAAAGGAAATAACACGTGTAAATAGGAAAAATAAAAAAGTGATACATTTAATAGCAATAAAAAAAACAGTTTATATTGTCACCAGAGGGTCTACTAAAAAAAAAAAATAGAGAAATTATCCAGGTAAGCTTTTAATAAAATGGTAAAATATCCTGTAAATGCCTTACACAATGGGACAAAAAAGAAAACGTATCTGAGTAACAATCTGAAAAATACAAATATGTTTCCATTGGCAGTGTTACCTTGAAATAAAGTGTAAGTAAAATTAGGCGCAGGAACAGAAAAAATTTAGGTTCATATGCTTAAGCAAATGTGCTGAGCAGGTAGAACAGATAGGATAAACATAGAGTGAAAGTGAGCCAGGACTCATTTCTCATAAGTTTTTCAGTATAACGTTTGTTGCTTGTATATCTATAAAATGTATACACTTGATAGAGTATGTCTCTGTCCTCCAAATTTAGGAGATTATATATATACATATACACATACATATATATGAATGTATTTACAAAAATTAGTCTTACACAGTGTTATAAAACTCAACAAAGTTCAAGGAATTAACATGCAGATCATTTTCACCAAGTACAATAGATTTAACTTAAAAAAGGCTAACCCATCAAATTATAGAAACTCATGCCACAGAGATAGATTGCTGTTGTAGTAAAGTACTTACAAGGTTTAATATAAAATTTTCTCTGAAGAAAACTGAGCGTTTGGATCATTGAGCCCATGGCAGAGACAAAGGGAGCTGCTCCAATATTTAGGAGTTTTTCTCCTTTCCTTGGCACTGATTATTTTTCTTTTCTTGAGTAAGTAGCTACACTGAGTACAATCCATATTGCTAATTCCCTTGTACTCAGGTATGGTTATGCAGGACATTTCTAAACATTTAAACATTAGTTTTCTTGGACAATTATTCCATAGTAAAAAAAAAAATACAAGAAAGTATAGTAGTCTAGTTTCCTGACAATTCTGACACATAGTAACATAATTCTGAAACCAATACATTCTTGGATTTGCTTAAGCCTAGGTGCTTACATGCAGAAATAATAACTTTCCATGATCATTATTTGTTTAATATTATTACTTGCTGCTATAGCTGGCTTTACTTTTTAATAACTGGAGAACTCAAAAATCAATGTAAGTGTTACACTGTCTCACAGTGATATCTCATAATCCTGATTAAGTGTGAGGATATATTATTAGCAATGATATGTCTTTAGGTGTTTTCTTCTTTATCTAATCCAGAGTGAATAAAAATGTAATATATTTACATTTGTTGAAAATAACTGTTGTATTGAAAAATAATATTGCATTTACCAAACTTAAAAATGCACTTCCACAATTGTAGTGAAAGAAAAATACAATCTAACAAAGTAGTCATGGAAATAAATTTTGCTTACACCTAAGTGTTAGCAGTTTAATCTGAGATTAAATCTTCAGTCATGGGAGAGTGTCTATTTAGACACAGAGCAATAAAAAGGATGTGAAAAAAATATTTTAAGACAAGGTATTGATTGGGAAGTGAAACAGCAGGATGTTCTAAAGGGATGTAAATTTTTTCATCCTGTGGAAAAATAGTAATCTCAAGAAGTTAACACCTCAAAATAGCTTCAGGAAGGTCCTGAAACTGACTGTTTTCAATGGTCCCCTCTCTTTCCCAAAGGATGGAAGCAGTAAAGCTTTCTGCGAATCATTCTCTGAGAAGGTGAGCTGCCCAGAACAATCTCAGACGAGATAAGCAACCTGGAAGAATTAGAAATGTTCTGAACTGACTAGAAGAAATAGACTGTCCAAGCATCATGCATAAGGAACAGAGTCATCTCTAAATGTCTTGAAATATCTGGAAAGGACACTCACTAGCTAACATGATCAGCCTCTTACAGATTGTGTTAGACAATGTGCTCCATGTTTCCAGTTTGATTGAACTGTCAATCATCTGGGATGGACTTTGATGTTACATATCTCTTTGTGTTATTTATGCTCCTCTAAGTAGCTCCAACAAAACTCATTCATTCACCATGTTGGATTTGTGTTGTATATATACATTGGTGTTCGAACAGTTTTCTATCTGGAGTGAGAAAACATCTCTTCAGGTCTCCACATGCATAGTGTCACACACTACTAAGTGATATGGTGATTTAAGAATAATGTAGCTACAGACTTATTTTTAAAGAAGTGAGCACATAGAACCCCTGCAGCTGATAAACACTTTTAGCAATGTGGCTAGATACAAAATTAATTCTAAAAAAATCAGTAGCCACTCTTTACACAAAAGATAAATATGCAGAAAAATAAATTAGGGAAATAACACTCTTCACAATAGCCACAAATAATATAAAACACCTGGGGATAACTCTAACCAAGCAATGAAAGACATGTATGACAAGAACTTCAAGTCCCTGAGAAAGAGATTGAAGAAGATATCAGAATATGGAAAAATCTCCCATGCTCAGATAGTATCAACATAATAAAAATGGCCATTTTACCAAAGGCAATATACAGACTCAATGCAATTCCTATCAAACTTCCAACACAATTCTTTACAGACCTTGAAATAACAATTCTGAACTTCATATGAAGAAACAAAGAAACCAGAATAGCTAAATCAATCATGTACAGTAGTTGAACATCTGGAAGTACCACCATCTCTGACTTCAAGTTGTACTACAGAGCAATAGTAAAAACAAACAACAGCAGCAACAAACTGCATGGTACTGGCATTGAAACAAACAGGCTAATCAACTGAATCGAATTGAAGACCCAGAAATAAACACACATACCTATGATCACTTGATTTTCGACAAAGAAGAAAAACCATAGAATGGAAAAAGGAAAGCATCTTATACAAATGGTGCTGGTCTAACTGGATGTCAGCATGCTAAAGAGTGCAAATATATATGTATTTATCACCCTGCTCAAAACTTAAGTCCAAGTGGATCAAAGACCATCACATAAAACTAGGCACACTAAATTTAAAAGAAGAGAAAGTAGGGAAAGCCTGGAACTCATTGACACAGTTAATGACTTCTTGAACAGAACATCAATAGCTCAGGCTGTAAGACCAACAATCAATAAATGGAACCTCATGAAACAGACAGCATTTCTCATTATATCAGGTTCTAATGCCAAAAATTAATAAATGGGACCTTATGGGACTGAAAAGTTGTGTAAGGCAAAGGACAATGCCATTAGATCAAAATAGCAGCGTACTATTAGGAAAGATCTTTACCAACTCCATATACAACAGAGGGCTAATATCCAAAACATATAAAGAATTCAAGTAATTAAACACTCACAAACCAAACATTCCAATGGGAAATGGAGTACAGAGCTATTCCAAGAATTCACAAAACAGGAATCTCTAAAGGCCAAGAAACAATTGCAGAAATGCTCAACATCCTTAGTCATCAGGGAAATGCAATTCAAAACAACTCTGAGTTTCCATCTCATACCTGTCAGAATAATGAAAATCAAAATCTCAACTGGCAGCACATGCTTGTGAAGATGTGTAGAAGGAGAACACTCCTCTGTTGCTGGTGTGAGTTCCAAACTTTGGAAAACAATATGGAAATATTTCATAAAATTTGGAATAGTTCTACATTAACACCCAGCCAAACCACTCTTGGGCATATATCCAAGAGATTCTTCACTAAACAACAAGGACATTGGCTCAACTATGTTCATAGCAGCATTATTTATAACACCCATGAACTGGAATCAACCCAGATGTCCTTCAACAGAAGAATGGATAAAAACAAAAACAGAAATCTGAGGTACATTTATACAATGGAATACTACTCATCTATCAAAAACAAGGAAAACATGCAATTTGCAACCAAATGAATGGAATTGGAAAAGCTCATCGTGAGTGAGCTAACTCAGACCCAGAAATATACAAATGGCATATAATCATTTATAATTGTATATTAGCCATATGGTACAGGATAACCATCCTACAACTCACAGAGCGAAACAGGAACCTAACATAACTATCCTATGAGAAACTCCACCCAGCAGTGGATCATCACAGATGGTGAGGTACACTGCCAAACATGTTGAGCTCTGGGAGTTGTGTATAAGAGAGGAAGGAGGATTAGAGAGATGTAGAGAGCTGCGAAGTGCCGCGCCCTAAAGATGGCGCTGGTCTCCGCCTTCCACCAGCCCGACGGTGAGCGCTCTCTATGATAATAAGTTCATATTTGGCAAAGACCGCTGATCTGGCTTGCTTCCGCATACGTAGGCCTCTAAGATAGCACCACTTGGCTTTACTTGACTGGCTGTTCATTTAGTATTTAGCCTGTGGGTTGGGTCTGCCCCATTATTCGGAAGACTGTTTTCAAGGGACCTGAATAAACTGCTGGAGAAGAGCTTTTGTGAGTTGCGTCATTCCTTGCTGGACAAGGGGGGACGCGACAAAGTGGTGGCCCATACGGGGACCCAGAAAAGACTCAGAACTCCTGCAGTCAGGGGCAACGCGTTGGTAAGTTCCTGGGATAAATCAGGACAATAAAGTTTCACGGAAATAGCGAACACAAGGTAAAGTTTCGCGGAGATAGCGAACAAAAGGTAAAGTTTCGCGGGAAGTTGTGAACAAAAGGTAAAGTTTCGCGGGGAAGCAGCGAACCGAAAGTAAAATTTTTAAACATGGGATTGTCTGAGTCACACCCAATTTTTTTGGCTCTTCAGGAGCTACTTTTAGCTAGGAATTTGAAGATTAAGAAGTCTACCTTAGAAAGACTTTTAAATGAATGTGATTCTGTGGTTCTGTGGTTTGCGGTGTCCGGGAATCTTACGGTATCCTGCTGGGACAAATTAGGCAGGGACTTGGATTTTGCTTGGGAGCAAGGGACTCTGAAGCATGGAGTAACACCGATTTGGAAAATGGTGAGGAGTTGTTTAGAAGATCAGAGGTGTTGTAATGCAATCAAAGAGGGAGAATCAGCCTTGGAACTGCTACAAGGGGAAAGATCTGAGCAGGTAGACAGTGAAAAGGAAAGTAACAAAGGCGAAAGATTTGAGCAGGCAGACAGTGAAAAGGGAGGCAAAAAGAAAGTTCCTCTCTATCCCGATCTTAGAGATTTTAGAGATTTTAGAGATTTGGAGGACTCAGAGAGCACGGATTCTGAAGGAGAGCTACACGCTCTAATAGAACAGTTGGAGAGGACTGTTATTAGAAAAAAGGAAAAGAAAAAAGTAAAAGAAAAGGGCATGTCGGCAGCAGTCGGTATGGGTGGAGCTGTTGCCATGGCGCCTGACACGTCAGCGGCAGTCGGAGTGGGTGGAGTCGTTGCTACAGTGCCTTCAGCCACGCTGGCGGCAGCTGGTGTAAACAAAGCCGTTGCCATGGCGCCTTCAACTCCTCCCCCATATCCAGAAGCCACTCAGACAGAGCAGCCAGTTCAGTCCCTGAAAGTAGGGAGATCTTTCTGCCCGGGGATGTGGACACAAGTAAGAACAGAATAGAACATTATCCCACTGCACTTGCTGCTTTAGCCTTGAATGGTATCCAACAATGCTTGCAGTCTTTTGGAGTTGCTCCTGCCAGTATAATAGTGCCTTATTCCAGTTATCAAATTAAGATTTTGTGTGGCACTGTAGATGACTGGGCAATATTGCAATGTAGCTTTGAAGGAGTGATTGATAACCATTACCCTAAACATCCATTGCTATTATTTTTTAAGGAGCACCCAGTGATATTCCCTAAGGTTACTTCAGCAGTACCACTTCAAGGGTCACCAAATGTGTTTACTGATGGCTCAAAGACAGGCTGTGGAGCCTATTTAATAGAAAGACAAGAGCCCGTGTTATGTCAATTTCAACCGGGCTCCCCCCAAATAGTAGAGTTGAAAATAGTAATTGAGGTGTTTAAAAGATGTCAATTTGCATTCAATTAGATTTCAGATTCAGTTTATGTGGTCAACGCAGTGAAAATATTAGAATTAGCAGGTCCTATTAAGAATAGTAGTACTGTATGTGCCTTATTACAAGAGTTACAAGTTTTAATCTGGCAGAGAAAAAGGTGTTTTTATATTCAACATATCAGAGCACATACAGGATTACCTGGACCATTAAGTGAGGGTAATGATAAAGTTGATCAATGGACCAGGATGGAATGCATTTTTTGGAGCTCATTCCTGGATCAAGCCAGACAGTTTCACCAATTATTTCATGTAAATGCAAAAAACTCTACAGCAAAAATTCCATTTGTCTAGAGCAGATGCTAGACAAGTGGTTTTGGACTGTCCTCAGTGTGTGATTCATCATCATCCTCCCAGTGTGGGAGTGAACCCTAGAGGGCTGTTGCCACTCAAAATCTTGCAAATGGACGTTACCCACATTTCAGAGTTTGGAACCTTAAAATATATTCATGTATCTGTGGATACCTGCTCAGGTATCATACATGCTACACCTATGAGTGGAGAAAAGGCTCGCAATGTCATAGGACATTGCTTAGAAGCCTGGGCTGCATGGGGAAAACCACAGCAGCTGAAAACGGACAATGGACCAGCCTATACGGCTCAGTCCTTTGTCTCCTTCTGTAATCAGATGGAGGTACAGCTTAAACATGGATTACCATACAATCCTCAAGGACAAGGAATTGTGGAGCGTGCTCATCGCACCTTGAAAAAATGCTTGCAAAAACAAAAAGGGGGAATAGGCCAAGGCCGTACCCCCAAGGAGAGAATGTCTTTAGCCTTATTTACATTAAATTTTTTCAATTTGGATGCTCAAGGCCGCTCAGCAGCGGACAGACATCAGGATTCCCATGGTTCACCTAAAAGCATGGTGAAGTGGAAGGACATTCTGACAGGCTCTTGGCGGGGGCCTGACCCCGTGCTAACATGGGCGAGAGGGTCTGTTTGTGTTTTTCCTCAGGATCAACAAGATCCAGTGTGGGTGCCTGAACGCCTTGTGAGGAAGATTCGTCATGAAGACCTTCCTAAGGATCCTGGTGATAGTAGCAGTGAGTATGTCAAGAGCACAGAGCAGTTTGGGTTCAACAAGATTATTTTTCCTTTAGCCCCATGATTAGTAATATAGTGAATAAGTCTTGTACAGGAATGCTTGATATATCTACTAGGGATCCTCAGCAGACTGGCACCAATCCTTTTGATATGTGGCTTTTGTGTGGAGTAAATGGAAGTTGCATGGATTTGGGACCTGTCATTATGCTTGGGGGAGGAATTTATCAAAGAGGTAATTTTTCCCTAGGGTCTGCTACCAGATTGGATTTCTCTAGCGGTAGTGGCTCTGGTACTTGGAATTCTTTGTTTCATTCTTACCGCAACAAGAACTTTTCAGCTTCGCCAGTATGTCTCTGGCCTCCTTTTCTGTGGATTGTAAGTAATGGGAGTGCATCCTTAGGTGAAGAAAAGTTAGTATGCACTCCAGGCACATGTTTTTATGCCCTATGCTGGAATGCCACAGCCTTTCCTGTGGCTGTGGTGACTAGAATGCCTCGATATGTACCAGTTCCTGTAGAGGCTCCTAATACCATGATGTTATTCAGATTTAAAAGAGATTTTGGCATCACTGCAACTGTTGTTACTGCTATCACTGTTGCTGCTGTGGGAGCTACTGCCTCAGCTATTGTCTTGTCTAGTTCTATACAGACTGCCAATGCCCTGAATAACATCTCAGCCACTGTGGCACAGGCATTGGATACTCAGACCTCTATGAATTCTCATCTCAAAGGAGGTCTTATGATAGTTAATCAATGCATAGATTTAATACAAGAACAGATTGATTCTCTTTGGCAACTAGCACAATTGGGGTGTGAGTGGAAATTGCAAGGTTTGTGTGTTACTTCCGTACAGTATCAAAATTTTACAAAGGCTGCTAATTTGTCTAGACAATTGTCAAAGTTCCTCTTACAGGATTGGTTGGCTGAATTTGAAAATTTGATGAGAGAGCTGAGAGCGACAATCGTACACATCAACTCCACTCGGGTGGATCTGAGCCTGGCTACTGGCTTGATTTCTTGGATACAGATGGCTATGGATCATCTTAAGGAGTGGGCGGGCATAGGCCCTTTGGTGATACTAATGATACTAGCCTCTCTGGTTTGCCTATGGTGCATCTATAAAATGAGAGCTACACAAAAGCATAATGTAGCCATGATTATACAAGCCCTTGTCGCCATTGAGGCGGGCCAGTCCCCTCAGGCATGGCTTGCTGCCGTGAAGTAAATCTTCACTAAGCATAGTCCCTGCCCACTGAGGTATTCGTTCCACGGATATTAGGGTCTGGCAAGTCAATGACGGAGTTGACGGGTAAGTCTCGGCCACCTAAGACAGGGCAGTCCCGAGTGGGGAGGCTGACCCAGAGACGGGTAAGAGTTTGAGCACCGCCCTCCTACAGTCTCAGGCCCACTGTGAGATCCCCAGATAGAGGGATTACGAAGCCTTTCCAGGGACTTTTACCAACTTTAGAAAAAATAAAAAAGGAGGAACTGTAGAGAGCTGCGAAGTGCCGCGCCCTAAAGATGGCGCTGGTCTCCGCCTTCCACCAGCCCGACTGTGAGCGCTCTCTATGATAATAAGTTCATATTTGGCAAAGACCGCTGATCTGGCTTGCTTCCGCATACGTAGGCCTCTAAGATAGCACCACTTGGCTTTACTTGACTGGCTGTTCATTTA
>CAJQZJ010031536.1:4990690-5059438 GCA_907164525.1 Lophiomys imhausi
CCCATATCCAGAAGCCACTCAGACAGAGCAGCCAGTTCAGTCCCTGAAAGTAGGGAGATCTTTCTGCCCG
This sequence comes from Lophiomys imhausi, assembly GCA_907164525.1. Taxonomy (NCBI): domain Eukaryota; kingdom Metazoa; phylum Chordata; class Mammalia; order Rodentia; family Muridae; genus Lophiomys; species Lophiomys imhausi. Next base: position 4,990,761 of record CAJQZJ010031536.1, read on the forward strand.
GGGATGTGGACACAAGTAAGAACAGAATAGAACATTATCCCACTGCACTTGCTGCTTTAGCCTTGAATGGTATCCAACAATGCTTGCAGTCTTTTGGAGTTGCTCCTGCCAGTATAATAGTGCCTTATTCCAGTTATCAAATTAAGATTTTGTGTGGCACTGTAGATGACTGGGCAATATTGCAATGTAGCTTTGAAGGAGTGATTGATAACCATTACCCTAAACATCCATTGCTATTATTTTTTAAGGAGCACCCAGTGATATTCCCTAAGGTTACTTCAGCAGTACCACTTCAAGGGTCACCAAATGTGTTTACTGATGGCTCAAAGACAGGCTGTGGAGCCTATTTAATAGAAAGACAAGAGCCCGTGTTATGTCAATTTCAACCGGGCTCCCCCCAAATAGTAGAGTTGAAAATAGTAATTGAGGTGTTTAAAAGATGTCAATTTGCATTCAATTAGATTTCAGATTCAGTTTATGTGGTCAACGCAGTGAAAATATTAGAATTAGCAGGTCCTATTAAGAATAGTAGTACTGTATGTGCCTTATTACAAGAGTTACAAGTTTTAATCTGGCAGAGAAAAAGGTGTTTTTATATTCAACATATCAGAGCACATACAGGATTACCTGGACCATTAAGTGAGGGTAATGATAAAGTTGATCAATGGACCAGGATGGAATGCATTTTTTGGAGCTCATTCCTGGATCAAGCCAGACAGTTTCACCAATTATTTCATGTAAATGCAAAAACTCTACAGCAAAAATTCCATTTGTCTAGAGCAGATGCTAGACAAGTGGTTTTGGACTGTCCTCAGTGTGTGATTCATCATCATCCTCCCAGTGTGGGAGTGAACCCTAGAGGGCTGTTGCCACTCAAAATCTTGCAAATGGACGTTACCCACATTTCAGAGTTTGGAACCTTAAAATATATTCATGTATCTGTGGATACCTGCTCAGGTATCATACATGCTACACCTATGAGTGGAGAAAAGGCTCGCAATGTCATAGGACATTGCTTAGAAGCCTGGGCTGCATGGGGAAAACCACAGCAGCTGAAAACGGACAATGGACCAGCCTATACGGCTCAGTCCTTTGTCTCCTTCTGTAATCAGATGGAGGTACAGCTTAAACATGGATTACCATACAATCCTCAAGGACAAGGAATTGTGGAGCGTGCTCATCGCACCTTGAAAAAATGCTTGCAAAAACAAAAAGGGGGAATAGGCCAAGGCCGTACCCCCAAGGAGAGAATGTCTTTAGCCTTATTTACATTAAATTTTTTCAATTTGGATGCTCAAGGCCGCTCAGCAGCGGACAGACATCAGGATTCCCATGGTTCACCTAAAAGCATGGTGAAGTGGAAGGATATTTTGACAGGCTCTTGGCGGGGGCCTGACCCCGTGCTAACATGGGCGAGAGGGTCTGTTTGTGTTTTTCCTCAGGATCAACAAGATCCAGTGTGGGTGCCTGAACGCCTTGTGAGGAAGATTCGTCATGAAGACCTTCCTAAGGATCCTGGTGATAGTAGCAGTGAGTATGTCAAGAGCACAGAGCAGTTTGGGTTCAACAAGATTATTTTTCCTTTAGCCCCATGATTAGTAATATAGTGAATAAGTCTTGTACAGGAATGCTTGATATATCTACTAGGGATCCTCAGCAGACTGGCACCAATCCTTTTGATATGTGGCTTTTGTGTGGAGTAAATGGAAGTTGCATGGATTTGGGACCTGTCATTATGCTTGGGGGAGGAATTTATCAAAGAGGTAATTTTTCCCTAGGGTCTGCTACCAGATTGGATTTCTCTAGCGGTAGTGGCTCTGGTACTTGGAATTCTTTGTTTCATTCTTACCGCAACAAGAACTTTTCAGCTTCGCCAGTATGTCTCTGGCCTCCTTTTCTGTGGATTGTAAGTAATGGGAGTGCATCCTTAGGTGAAGAAAAGTTAGTATGCACTCCAGGCACATGTTTTTATGCCCTATGCTGGAATGCCACAGCCTTTCCTGTGGCTGTGGTGACTAGAATGCCTCGATATGTACCAGTTCCTGTAGAGGCTCCTAATACCATGATGTTATTCAGATTTAAAAGAGATTTTGGCATCACTGCAACTGTTGTTACTGCTATCACTGTTGCTGCTGTGGGAGCTACTGCCTCAGCTATTGTCTTGTCTAGTTCTATACAGACTGCCAATGCCCTGAATAACATCTCAGCCACTGTGGCACAGGCATTGGATACTCAGACCTCTATGAATTCTCATCTCAAAGGAGGTCTTATGATAGTTAATCAATGCATAGATTTAATACAAGAACAGATTGATTCTCTTTGGCAACTAGCACAATTGGGGTGTGAGTGGAAATTGCAAGGTTTGTGTGTTACTTCCGTACAGTATCAAAATTTTACAAAGGCTGCTAATTTGTCTAGACAATTGTCAAAGTTCCTCTTACAGGATTGGTTGGCTGAATTTGAAAATTTGATGAGAGAGCTGAGAGCGACAATCGTACACATCAACTCCACTCGGGTGGATCTGAGCCTGGCTACTGGCTTGATTTCTTGGATACAGATGGCTATGGATCATCTTAAGGAGTGGGCGGGCATAGGCCCTTTGGTGATACTAATGATACTAGCCTCTCTGGTTTGCCTATGGTGCATCTATAAAATGAGAGCTACACAAAAGCATAATGTAGCCATGATTATACAAGCCCTTGTCGCCATTGAGGCGGGCCAGTCCCCTCAGGCATGGCTTGCTGCCGTGAAGTAAATCTTCACTAAGCATAGTCCCTGCCCACTGAGGTATTCGTTCCACGGATATTAGGGTCTGGCAAGTCAGTGACGGAGTTGACGGGTAAGTCTCGGCCACCTAAGACAGGGCAGTCCCGAGTGGGGAGGCTGACCCAGAGACGGGTAAGAGTTTGAGCACCGCCCTCCTACAGTCTCAGGCCCACTGTGAGATCCCCAGATAGAGGGATTACGAAGCCTTTCCAGGGACTTTTACCAACTTTAGAAAAAATAAAAAAGGAGGAACTGTAGAGAGCTGCGAAGTGCCGCGCCCTAAAGATGGCGCTGGTCTCCGCCTTCCACCAGCCCGACTGTGAGCGCTCTCTATGATAATAAGTTCATATTTGGCAAAGACCGCTGATCTGGCTTGCTTCCGCATACATAGGCCTCTAAGATAGCACCACTTGGCTTTACTTGACTGGCTGTTCATTTAGTATTTAGCCTGTGGGTTGGGTCTGCCCCATTATTTGGAAGACTGTTTTCAAGGGACCTGAATAAACTGCTGGAGAAGAGCTTTTGTGAGTTGCGTCATTCCTTGCTGGACAAGGGGGGACGCGACAGAGAGATCCAAAAAGTAGAAGAACTCCATGTGGCGATCAACAGACTAAACAATGTAGGCTCCTAGAAGCTTACAAAAATCAAAACACCAACCAAACAAAAAAAAAAAAAAAAAAAAAAAACGGACAAGCAAACAAAGAAAAACATATATAGACTGTGCCTAGGGACCCTACACGTATATAGATGATAGGCAACTTGGTCTACTTGCAGTTCCTTCAGCAAGTGGAGAGGGGTGCTTTCTCTGACATGGACTCTGTTGCATGTTATTGAAACACTTTACTCTAGCTGGGCTGCCATGTTGGGCTCCAGTGTATGAGGAAACTCTTAGTCCTCATGAGAATAATAAACAGATGGGTTTGATATAAGGGGGCCTCCCTTCATCTGAAGAGAAGGAGAGGAGGGAAGAAGATAGGAGGGTAGGGCCAGGTGGGGAGGTGGGAGGAAACTGCCATCAAGATGTAACTTGAATAAACAAAAAAAAAAAAAAAAAAAAGAAAAAGAAAAAAAAATGTTCTGTAATACAGTTTATCTCAGGTTCTGGAGATGGGGGAAGACTGTTGCTTAGTCTATACAATATTATAACAGTATGTTGTAATTTCTAATAACATTAAGTGTAGAAATTTCAAGGAATACACAACCTAAATGAAGCTAGAAGTTGGTTCTACCCTTATTCCTGAGGATAAGAAGTTCTTAAAAATTGACTTCTTACAAATTGTACTTTTGATACTTTTGGATATCATCCTTACTAGATTTTGGTATTTTGTGGAAGACACGGATTCCTATCTGCATATTTCCATATAAATTATTTTATCTATGACTTCATAGAAAATATATTTGTGATAAACTTAAAGGATTGATTTGTTAAAATATAAACTCTAACGTTATTGATAAAAGAAGATGAAATACTTGATTAAAATCTTTGTTAGTTTATGTCATACATGAAAGTATTATATAAATGAAATTGTTAATAGTAGAGTTAAGGGTTTTATCTAAGTCTATACTTAAGGGAAGCATAATGATTTTGATCTTAATGTGTATCAAAACAATCTTTTGTAATATGGAGAAAATTAAAAAAAAAAGAATTCTAGGGCTGGAGAGATGGCTCAGAGGTTCAGAGCACTGGCTGTTCTTCCGGGGATCCTCAGTTCAATTCCCAGCAACCATATGGTGGTTAATAACCATCTATGATGAGATCTGGTGCCCTCTTCTGGCCTACAGGCATACATGCAGACAGAACACTGTATACATAAAAAATAAAGACTTGTTTTTAAAATTTTTTTTAAAAAGAATTCCATAGAAAAATGTCACAGCATCACAATGAATGCAGAGATGATAGTGAAGTAATAGAATATAATGAGGACTTGAGTGTTCATATTTCTGTAAATGTTGTTTTTAATTCCTCATAAGAGGGGATGAATTGAGATCAGATGAGAACTATTCCCAAGCTTTAAAATACATTGCTTTGGGGAGCCCAGAACATTTCTAGCTAACTCTCTCTAGGCCTGGAAGCTTCTAGCCTCCATACAATCTAATCTTCTTCAAGTCTGGACCTTGAAGGCTTCATCTTTTAGGCTATGTTTGCTAACCTACTCTGAGACTTACTTCTGAATAAGCTCACTCTTTCTAGTTCCTTCTGAACTCAACTGTCCTGACTTAAAACTCCTCTCCAAGATGACTAATTCAAACTGGCTTCTCTTTGCTTCTCACTTAATGCTCTGCTTTGAAAAACTGCCTCTGAACTCCACTAATTTAACTGCACTAACTGCAAAAATTCAATTGAACTCAACCGCACTCAACTGAAGTGCACCAAACTGACCTCCCTCCTCTCTCTCCCTGTGCTATTCTTACGTATTATATCTTTACTGTCTATTCTAATGAGAATTGGACATATCCTATCTCTGAATCATTCTGACAAATCTTTCTCTGATTCATCACTTTGTCTGCCCCTCAATAGATGCCATTGTTTGTGATTAAAGATGTGCAATAAGGACAAGTCTGTATTTCAGCCAGAGATATTGAATGTGTATTGTGTGTCTGCATTCCAGTAAGATCACACAGACCTAGAAGGTCTTTGGATGTGATCCCTTGCCAGACTAATCATGTGGCTGTATTAAAATTCCTCTACACATTTCTTTGTAATGGAGTCCAGATACTACTAGGAAAACAAATTAAGAGCTAAGCAAAACAGAAAGAAATTATTATTAAGCCACTGGGTTGTAAATAGCCCAGGTTCTATTTCCTCCATAAAACATTATATAGCCTGAGACTATATTAGGAGACTCCCTCATTAAAACATAGAAAAAAAAAACTTAACAAAAGAATGGATTCTTCATAGAGCATATTCATTCTTACAATAATGAATAATAAAGAGGATAGTTATAATCTGTCATCCATTTACATTTCCAACAGGATCACTAAAAGAATCTTATTGTCTTGAAAATAAAATGTCTCACTGTCAAGATAATAATAGAAACTGGCAACTTGGGAATGTCTAATTTTACATCAAGTGTACAATTCATGTTCATGGGGCATTTTCTGATTGATTTAAGAAGATATCAGCTTATCAAATACTTTAGAAAATGTTTGGGAAATTACAAAAAAATTAGGTTGATTGTCTGTTTTAAAAAACCATTTGAAGTTAATATTTAAACATGAAAAATTAATAGAATAAGAGAATAATAAATAAATAATCAAATAATTATATAATAAACTAAGGGTAGCAAAATAAAAGAAAAATTGATGGAACTCATAAAAAATTAAATTCATAATATATACATAAATTTTTGGACAGAAAAAACATTATTTAAGGATTATATTTTCCAATATTCTTTACTCATATGTGTAGATGTTTTTCAGTAAATTATATAATTATGTCCATCGCAACAATAATATACATGCCAAAATACCTTAAAACAGAAAAAAATTCATCCCATATAGTTTGTCATCTTTTTGAAAGTAATATTCCTCTGTTTTCTCTTCACTATTGATAAAGAGTAAATACAATTTTTAATTAATAGCTCTTCCAAACAACTTGACTTCTCAGTCAAGATGTTGTTTGTTGGTTTGTTGGCTTTGGTGCTGTAGTTATAATATCTGTTGCTCTTGGGAAGAATACTATCAACCCAAATGGGAAAATGTCATTTTATATATGTATATATGTTGTTATATATATATATATATATGTATCAACTTATGCACATTAAAGGTATTATTTTTTGCACATATTTAGCAGTACATATTTCTTTTCAGAAACTTAGTGAAACTTATACTCTTCCCTCATTCTTCTGTATTTATCTCACCAGTCTACATATATAGAGCCAACTCATTCCATTTCCCATTTCAGAGCTTTTGTACTATGCTATTCCCATCTTTACTGCTCCCTCCCTCCTCCCCCCCTAGTGAACCATTTTAACTTCCCTAGTTTCTCCATTTACTCCAGGATACACACTAACATCTACAGATTTGGACTCTGCAAACAATATAGGTTTTGCCATTGTCCTTGCTTGCCCCTGGAGGTAGACAGTTAGCCCCTGTTCCAGAAGATACCAGGTACTTACTTCATAAGCATGGCTTAAAGGTTGCCCAACTTGATCTGAGCTGAGAGCCTACTCTCTGAGGAAGAGTTCCATGCAAGTTCCCAAAGGAGGGAAGCTGACAGTGGTCATAGCCAGCTATGCTGTATGCAAACCACAAAATTAACCATCTTAGCATGGTAACTCCGTGGGTATAGCAGTGGCACTTCTACCTCGACAGCTGCCAACATATCTCTAATTGGACTTAAGTCCTGCACAACAGGAGGGAAATAATATTTGTAATGGAAACCTGAATTGATGTAGTCATGGAATTTGAGGGAGACACTAAAATCTACAGTTTATTGGAGCTGTGTTGTGTTATTTCTGGTTATCTTATCACTATTTGTCCTTAAAAATTTGACTAGACTCAAGGAGAGAATTTAAAATACACAATGTAAGGAACTTTATGATAATGATGAGATATCTCCCCCTGGAAAATGATCTCCATTGACACACATTGTAGAACCATTAACATTATCTAACATTGCCCATGTGCTGTGGCTTGTATCTGTAATGTCAGCTTTAGGAGGCTAAATCAGGGAAGTCACTGTGGGCTATAAGAAATCTTGTCACAACATAACCCGAGGAAACAAAATTCGTTCTTAAAAGTTTGGGAACCAACTAGACTCGTCTGCTTCTGTGAAGTATATATGTTTGATGATCATAGGAAATAGCTCTTTCTACACTTTTTTCTTCAAAACAACATAGACTTTGGCATAGTTAGCATGTGTGTCTCACAGTGATATGATGAGGCTTAAGCAAGTTGCACCCAGAAAACCTAATACATAATATATGTTTCATAAATGCTTTCAATCAATTATATGTTAGGAATACGCATAACAAATTGTGAAATAATATTCATGTAACATAACTGATGGTGACATAAATAGAATATTCATTCATACATACACACACACATGCATACATATGTACAAATCTTCATAGGTGAGAGAGTATATGTACATATATATGTATTAGTAAACATGTTATTTCATTACATTTCTTATAATTTTGAATATCTTCCTTCCATTACTAATTTAGTCCATAATTTACTGTAGAATTTTCTTTCATTTAAAACCTTTATTGTATACATTCCAAGAGTTATGACAATTCCAGTGTAATTACCAATGTCTTTTTTTACCTATAAGCCTACCATGTTCTTATTTCTTGTCAATGCTCTATTTAAGTGTCCCTACCAATTTAGTGTGGAGAATAGCTTGTGTTTTGCTGGCCTATTTCATACTACTACTTGAGAAAAAATGTATTCTTCTTAATTGCACCCTCCTAGTCAGATTACTAGTAACTTCCAACTTTCTTTTAGATTTTTTTTACTGTATTTTCAAATTTGAAGAAGGATAACAGTCTCACATTATAGAATATTATAGAATTGGTGTTCCAGTGGACCTCACAAGTGAGGTGGGTTAGAAGACATTCCATCATTTCTAGTACATCTGTCCCTTTCTAACATGGTATGACCCATCCTACCAACTACATGTCCAGAACTGACAAAACTTAATCTTCTTCTCTATTGTCTTCCTCTTCCCCATGTCTTTTCCTTTTCTAGAGCAAACATATGCAAACATCTGACTCTAACTAGTTTGCCACCTGACCTGTATGTAACCACTGATCAAACCTTCTTTTCAGAGATTTTGTTATGATGTTTTAAGCATTTTAATATGCATATAATGCCAGAATCACTCATTAGCTATAGTATGAATGAGCTATTGGGCAAGAATACACTTTGATCTTTATACTTTCCCAAAAATACTGACCCATAATTTTGGTTCAAACATATTTTAAAATCACATGATTATGGAAATATACTCTGATGGGACCAGTTTTAAGAAAGTTATATATGCATATATGTGGAAATATGTAAGAGAAAGGAAAAATAGTTAATTACAGTTTAAAACAAGGTAATTAATAAGCATTTAAATACTGGCCTCAGTAAAGAACTCATTACCATATAGAGACATTTAACAGTCAGTTTATCCCAAAGGCCCACTTAATTCAGCAATGATTCTTAAAATGAGCTCTTTCATATTGAAGTCCTTTTTAACTCAGAAAACCCATTTCAATGAAGGAAGACAAAAACAAAATGCTATTTTTCATTCTTTTTGGAATAAAATTTTGGTTTGTAACTGCATTCTGTTTTCAGCATATAAAGAAATTCCAAACATTCCTGTTGTTGTTTAGAAGGAATACTAACCCTAACTTCCAACGTATATGCCAATTTTAGAGAACCCTATTTCAGCCAAGGGTAAGTTATGGTTCTGAACTTCTGGTTAACAGAGTGTTCACTTTCCCATTCACAGTTTGCTTATTTTGAATCTCTGAATTCCTCTCTTTTCAGCACAAATACTCCACAACTATTAAAATTAAATCTTAACTCACAGTACTGCCTAAAACACCTCATTTTTGTCAGTAAGTCAAAGATTGAAGATTCATTGAAGTGGACTTTTATGTTTCTTATTCATTTAATTTCTCAGGAAAATGTAATTTGACATTGAATCATTTGTCCTAACATATCTTAATGAATTATTCTTTGATATTATTTGTTCTATTCACTGAAGAGTAATGTGTCAGTCCCACCAGCAGAATATGGCTTCACTGTGAATGAAATCTATTTAGAACTATTAATTATTTTATTCAGAAAATGATTTCTCAGTCACTTCTTGTATTACTAATCTGTATCAAGTACTACAAATAATGCTGGAGCACGTACAAAGGAAATGAGAGAACTTTCTAAAATTTAAAACAGAAAACAGAAATGAATGCATTAGACTTTGGATAACTGAATAAAACATGATAAAAACAGAACATTTAATATAAAAAACAAAGTAATATTAAGTAATATTTCAATCAGAGAAAAGAGAGAGGCTGAGATATTGCTGTTAGACTAGGAGATGGTGGAATACAAGAACAGGTAACTGGGTCCTTCCAAGAAAATGACAGGATGTACAAAAATGACCCAAAATACCTGACAAATTTCCCAACGGTAGGCCGACTTATAATAAGGAGATCCACATATTCAACAGTACACTTACTGAATAAATACTTGCGATTTATGTTTGGAATGACTACTTTAATTATGTGCTTATGTGTGTGTGAGGATATGGGCAAAAGCAGATTTCTCTGAGTTGTAAAAATACCTTTTCCATATAGTGCTACATTGTGTTCTCTGAGGTTTCCAGTAAGGAGAGTGTGTGTGGCCAATCCTGCCTAGTGGTCACAAACTCTTCAGATCTTCAGATCTTCTTTTATTCTTCACAGAGGTAAATAATCTTTGTGATTTTTCTAAAGCTCAATGTCTACATAGGTGAAGTAAAATAAGTATGTTCTAAATGCATTCATGAGCTATAATTTAGTGTTTGCAAGTTTTTTGTCTTTTTATAAAAATGTTTTAATGCACAGGCACCGCTTTAGATTAAGTTAGTCCACATATGTATATCTACCTGCATTTTAAAAACTACTTATGTAAAGTAGCATATGTTTGTTAAACCTACACTTATTGTTAAAATTCCACAAATTCATCTATTTCTAATTTCTAAAGTGAATAGTTTATGTCTTTAATAATTATGAAATTATGTCATTCGTATTAAAGGAAGCTACATTTTACGTTACAGTGAGGAAAAATACATAATTATAAGTTTAAAAAAACAAACTTCTCTTTTTATGAACCCACATACCATACACAAAATAGAGAGTTGAAATGTTTTATAAATGGTAAACATTTTATAGATAATATAAAAAGAAACACATATAAAAGAAATTTTAATATTTTGTTCTGCTCTATACACTGGGAGTGAAAGAGAAAACATCTTTTCATTGCTTTTTAATTGTGACTGAGATTTAATGTAAAAAAAAAAAAAAAACAATGTGCCAGGGAAAGGCATGAAAAATACTAGCTTTTTCTTGAAAGAAATTAATACCACATTGTTAGTAGGGAATTAACCTTTAGTGAGGTTTAATTTTGATCTCAGTTTAAGGCCATGTCTATAGCAATACATGTTTCTGCCTCAAGCACTGTTTTTGTGAAAGAGTTTGTGATTTTTTTTTTTTGGTAGAATCTTTTGGATCAATGATTGACTTCCAAATTCCAAATGAAAAGGGAAACAATGTTTGTGTCTGCATGAATTTCCATGAGGAATTACAATGTAAGATTGATAAGAATGTGGTGAGCAAACTCCAGTAACATTTTAGACACTACTATCAAGTGAATTTTCAAGTGAGGCAAAATTGCAACAACACCATCTATGATCTGAAGAGAAGATGGCTATGCATTCCTTTTGAATGCATCCTTAGTTCAGTCTTGTACTTTTTCATTTAAATAAAAATATAAAACTGAATATAAATCTGATTATCACACAGTGTTCTACCTAATTATCATACATGAGGCTAGGACCCCATATTTGTAGCCATATGGACTGAAATTAGAGTGACTCTTGAATGACTCTGCTTACATCCACTTTCTGAGGATGATGGGCACTTTAACTGGATAGTTCCTCAGAGGCAGGCACTTGTCTAAATTAATTGTTCAATTGCTATAGTCTTTATTATATGCTGAAAGGTTAGCAAACATCCATTGTTAAGTATAGTGGTCAAAGATGTGAGAAGCCTTGAGTCCCATTTAAGTAATCATATTCAGAAATGAGAATACAAGCATATAGTTAAGACTAAGGCTAGGGTCAGATGTTGCAATGAATGTGTTAAATTCTACTTGAGAAAGATCAAAGATGTAAGACAGAATTTCTTTTTTTTTTCCTATGTTTATTACTTCATTACATCTCCATTGCCACCCCCTCCCTCCATCTCCTCCCGGCCCTTCCCGCCCACCATCTACCCCCTCTCCCACCCATCCCATCCATCCTGTGTGGGGTGTCTCCATTTATCAACCCCATGTTCATTAGTCACATGAGGTCTAAGAGTTTCCTCTTGCAGAGGAGGCATACAAGGCAGTTCCACTAGGGTGGAGTATCCCACTAACAGGTAACCAAGTCCATGTTTTTGCTCTTTTGGTTCTATTGATTGTAGGATGGTTATCCTGTACTATAATGGCCAAAATCCAGTTATAAGTAAATATATGCCATGTGAATTTTTCTGAGTCTGAGTTAGCTCAATCATGATGAGCTTTTCTAGTTCCATCCATTCAGTTGCAAATTTGGATGATTTCCTTGTTTCTGATAGCTGAGTAGTATTCCATTTTGTGAATGGACCACAGATTTTTTTTTAATGTATTCTTCAGTTGAAGGATATCTGGGTTGTTTCTAGTTTCTAACTATTACAAATAAAGCTGCTATGAACATAGTTGAGGAGATGTCCTTGTGGGTTTGTGAGGAATCTTTTGGATATATGCCCAGGAGTTGTATGGCTTGGTCTTGAGGTAGAGCTATTCCAAGATTTCTAAAACATCACCAGGCTGATTTCCATAGTGATTGTACAGTTTTCACTCTCACCAGCAATGTGGGAGTGTTCCCGTTCTCTGCAGCCTTGCCAACATATGCTGTCTTTTGAATTTTTGATCTTAGCCATTCTGGCAGGAGTGAGATGGGATCTCAGAGGCATCTCGAGCTGCATTTCTCTGATGATTAAGGATATTGAGCATTTCTTCATGTGTCTCTTGGCCATTTGAGATTCCTCTTTTGTGAATTCTCTGTTTAGATATGTTCCCCAATTTTTTGATTGGGTTACTTGGTTTGTTGGTGTTTAATTTCTTGAGTTCTTTATAGATTTTGGATATTAATCCTCTGTCAGATGTGGGGTTGGTGAAGATCTTTTCCAAACTATAGGCTGTTGTTTTGTTTCAATGACAGTGTCCTTTGCCTAATACCTGGGGGGTAACTCTAACCAAGCAAGTGAAAGACCTGTACAACAAGAACTTTAAGACCTTGAAAAAAGAAATTAAAGAAGATATCAGAAGATGGAAAGGTCTCCCATGTTCATGGATAGGTAGGCTCAACATAATAAAAATGATCATACTACCAAAAGCAATATATAGATTCAATGCAATTCTCATCAAATACTAACACATTCTTTTTTTTTTCAATTTTTCTTTTTTATGTCTATTTATTACTTCAAGTTACATCTCCATCACAGTGCACTCTTTCCAGCCCTCCCAATATCACCCTCTCACCCTCTACCCCTTCTCCTTTCTATTCTACTCCTCCTGAGTGGGGTGTCCCTACATATCAGTCCCCTGCTCCAGTTCAGCAGTCATATGAGGGGTAAGAGTTTCCTCATATACTGGGGGCCTACATGGCAGCACCACTAGGGTAAAGTGTCTCATTAATAGGTGACAAAGTCTATATTCCTGTTCATTTTGGTGCATTGGTTGTAGTATAGTTATCCTGTATTATAGGTCTAAAATCCAATTATAAGTGAATAGATGCCATGTGTATCGTTCTGAGTCTGGGTTAGCTCACTCAGGATGAGCGTTTCTAGTGCGCTTCATTTGACTTCAAATTGCATGATTTCGTTATTTCTGATAGCTGAGTAGGATTACATTGTGTAGATGTACCACAGGTTATTTTTTTTATCTATTCTTCAGTTGAGGGACATCTGGGTTGTTTCCAGTTTCTAGCTATTACAAATAAGGCTGCTAAGAACATAGATGGGGAAATATCCTTGAGATTTGGTGAGGAATCATTTGGATGTATACCCAGAAGTGTTATGCCTGGGTCTTGAGGTAGAGCTATTCCAAGTTTCTAAGATATAACCAGACTGATTTGCATAGTGGTTGTACAAGTTTGCACTCCCACCCCATTGTTTATTCCAAGTCTGTAAAGAATTTCCAACACAATTCTTTACAGACTTTGAAAGTTATCTCTCACTTCATATAGAAAAAAAAAAACCCAGAATAGGTAAATCAATCCTGTACAATAAAACAACATCTGGAGATATCACCATCCCTGATTTCAAGCTATACTACAGAGCAATAGTAGTAAAGACAGCATGGTACTGGTATAGAAACAGACAAGTTGATCCATGGAATCAAATTGAAGACTCAGAAATAATGCCACACACCTACACTCACTCAATTTTTGACAAAGAAGCCAAAACCATACAATGGGAAAAAGACAGTATCTTTAACAAATGGTGCTGGTCTAACTGGATGTCAACATGTAAAAGAATGCATACTTATCACCTTGTATGAAACTTAAGTCCAAGTGGATGAAAGACCTTAAAAAAAACAGACACACTAAATCTAATAGAAGAGAAACTGGGGAAAAGCTTGGAACTTATTAGCATAGGTAACAACTTCCTGATCAGAACACCAATAGCTCAGGCCCTAAGACCAACAATCAATAAAAGGGGCCTCATGAAACAAACAGCATTTCTCTTTATGTCAGCTCTCACTAGCAAAGAAAAGACAATGTAAATTCAGACAATATCAATGAATATTTATCTGTGGCATCTTTCATCATGTGTAGAGTTCAGAGAATGATGAAGCACATGATAAACAGGACTGGCGTGGGTTAAAGAAGGTTCTTTTCTGTTCCACATAATTTCTCATGTGGTTTGCAAATTCCAGTGCTCTATTCAAGCAAGCGCCACATATTACACTGATCTTTGACAATGTTGAATGTCTGTTGTAATAGTAATGACTGCATTTTTTAGCTTTTCTAAGCACTCTGAGAATATTTTCAATGTTGTAATTGTGTTCTTCATCTCAATAATATGTTCTCATATGCATATCTTATAATGCTCAATAGGTTTTTTGAGTGCCACAGCTCTGTCTTTGAGACAATAAGTTTATGTCATTTTCTTTTAGATGTTGTCTGTGTATACCTAAGCCTGGGAACCTCTAAGCTTTCTCCAGTACTGCTTTACTTTATCAAAGGTCATGTAAATTTAAGTGTCCTTTCTGTATACAAACTACCAGGTCTACACTATGGGATAAAGAAAACAAAAACAATAAACAACAGAAAAGGTGGGCTGGAGAGATGGCTCAGTGGTTAAAAGCACTGGCTAGTGCTCTTCCAAAGGTCCTGAGTTAAATCCCCAGCAACCACATGGTAGCTCATGACCATCCACAATGTGATCTGATGCCCTCTTCTGGCTGCAGCTGTACTCAAATGCATAAAATAAATAAATAAATCTTTAAAAAAAAGATTTTTAAAATGACTTCCTGCTGATTTGGGTCATAGTAAACCTGTTTGGGGCCCAAACCAAAATGGAAAAATGGTTAAAAATGTTAGTACAATCCTATAATGTTCAGTCCTTCTGTTCTCAGCTATTTAGATGACCTTAGGAGTTTGTAGGCAGAAGCTGAACTTCCAGGCTTTACTGAGGTTCTGGCTGGGGCATTGTGTAGGGCTGAACGGTTGTGGTTGTAGGCTTTTGATGGAGACATCTATTGAGGGAGTCTGTCAGGCTGTATCATCTGGGTCACTCGTCTTCTTTTGGTGTCTGATTCTGATTGCTGCTGAGGTTTCCGTTGTCCAGTTGTCCCTGGGTTCCTTGAATGGATGCTTTGATTCTCCTGGAATGATAAGAACAGAGCCCTGCCCTATTCCTCACTCAGGGACAATCGCCCTCTTTTTTTTTGGGGGGGGGGTAGGTAATATTTCTCCTGAAGCAAATTTGGTTTTTGACAATATATAAAGTGTTATCTTTCAATCTGGTTTAAAGAAGAAATTATTTTGTTATTTAGGAGCTAAACCAGCTTTAGTGTATATATTTTGAGGTCTCGAAGGACATTTGTTTGTGTTGTGTGGGCCTTTTGTAAGTAGCTTTTAAACTTAGGTCCTTCCAAATCCTATGTGTGTGTCTTTGCATTCTAAATATTGGGATCCAAGACCTGTGTTTCCCATGTAAGGGGATTAAAGATGTGTTCCACCACTCCTGGATCAAAGTTTTTCTTTATTTAGAGTTTGTTTTGTATCAGGCTGACCTTGAGCTTTGAGATCTGCCTGTTTCTGTCTCTAGTGTGTTGGGGTTAAGGGTGTACTCTTCTTGAATGATGGGATTAAGGGTGTGTACCCTCACCACCCTTTTCCGTGTAACTCTAGAATTTATAAGTCCACTAACACTTTGGTGCTCCTCCCGTCTCTGCTGAAGTTAAAGGCATGGGTTAACACCACATTTCTCCTGTATTTCACCTTAGCTCTACGTTTTTTCGACACTTGGAGGTTCATAAAACCAGGTTGAACGGCTGTGTCCTTTATTTTATTTACAGTGTATTAACGTTGTTACCTGCTTTTTTTTTTTAAATTAGTAAATTTATTTGTTTGTTGCTACAGGTTACATCCTTGACATATTGTCCTCTTTTCCTGCTTCCCAGGCCCACCCTCCCATGCTCTACTCCCGGGGAAGAGATTACAAGTTGTTAAATGGTCCTGTTTAATGGGTTTTGGAGATTAGACCCAGGGTATTCCTTCTTTCCCTTTTCTGTATCCTTCTTTATCTCCTATGTAGGAATGCACGGATGAGAGAAAAATCGAGACACAGCACAGGAAGGATCAAGAAGAAAGGTCACATTATTGAATATGCCCTTATACCCTTGTATATTGATACAAAATTAATAGTATATTTGGCTAAAGTGGTATTGACCATTGTTTATTGTGCAAAAATAAGATTGTATTGGTCTACGTCAGTATTTATATTTGTATATTGATACAAAACTAAGATTATAGTTGGCCACAATGGTATTGACCCTTGTATATGGACGCAATATTAAGATTGTATTGGGCCGCATAGGCATTGATCTTTGTATATTGATACAAAATTAATAGTATATTTAGCCACATTTGAATAGATCTTTGTATATTGATGCAAAATTTAAGGTAACGCTTCCTAATGGTATCGTAATTAGAGATACTTAAAAATGAAATGTGAAGTTCTGGCCTCTTGACACCAACCATCTTAAACTGTTTAGGATAGTTAAGAAAAACAAACTCCTAGTCATGCATGCATGTCACCTTGTTAGCTACTAAGACAGTCTATCACAGATATTCTCTAAGCTACTCAGTAATCAAGTTGTTAAGAGACAAGCAACATTTGCTTATCTAAATACAAGAGATAGATAGGGCATCTTCAAAAACCCCAAGAGATCTGCAGAATATGGCATTCAAAGATGTGGTCTTAAATTAAGATTTTTTTTTGATATCGTGACATATCAGCTCCTGACAGCACCCCCTATTCTACTCCAAGTAGAAGAAAAGCATCGAAGAATCTCCAATGTGAGATGGTTGAATTAGTGGCAAGCCTATCTCTTGACATGTAAAAACTCCTTGCTTCAACTGCAGACAGACTGCTGTCCAAAAAGGACAAAACTTGGTAGCAGGGAAGTCGACAGCCTAGCTCTGCCAAGACAGGGTAGGTTAGTCCTTCACAATCCCTGCTCTACAATAAATGTCTGTCAGAGAAACAGGACCAAAAGGCTGAAGACTGATGCTGGAATGTATGGAGAGAAAATGGGAACTGTCCAGGTAGTCACTGGTTTGTCATTTCTTAGTATTGGAAGCTGCAGGCCCTGCACTTCCTATACAATCAGATATATTTATCCTTCTCAGCTCTCTGAGGTGGTTGAAGAATAGACAGCTTGAGTCTCATAGCTAAATTTTGAGTTGTTTAGGAATCAAGAGGGTGTTCTAGATCTAAGAAGATGGTTATAATAGTGATGCAAGTTAGTATGAAAACTAAGTCAGTTATAGAACTTTAAACTCATGGAGATGGTTAGAAGGTAGAAGGTTAAAGTCAGGGGCCAAATATGTATGAACTGGACATTGGGAAGGTATACCGGGCCATTTAACTCTCATAAATGTGGCATATTTAATTCTGCTGTTTTGTATAGAATTTACTGTTACAAGAGAAAGAACCATTTGTTGGAATGAAAAGAGAAGCTGTTGGGGGGGGAAGAGGGTGGAAGGGTGGGACAAGAAGGGGGAATAGGGAAGGGTTTGCGACTGAGATGTAACTTGAAAAAATAAATAAAGTACTTATTAAAAAAATTATAAACATCACACAATGCATGCATGTACCTCAACACCATATACTATTATGTTAATGTCTACACGCTTTATGTTTTTTAATTAAAATACTGCAAAATTAAAAAAAAAGATTTTTAAACAACATAAAAGGTAACAATCTATGACATCTCTAATAAGCCTTTTTTTTTTTTTTTTTGGTCAGTTATATCACCTTTGTCCTTTGCCTACATCCTGGTTGTCTCCTTTCACTTTGGTGATGCTACTATGATATTTGATGTAGATCTCTCTTATTGGGTGTTACCTACTTATGTGGCTCCTCTCTCCTCACTGTGTGTTCGCAGTGAACATTAACGGATAGTATGCAACATTGCATCTTCAGCAACCACAGGGTTTGGCATGTAGTTAGCATGTGCCTCTACTATACAGCCTGAGACTTAAAATAAGAGCTTGTGGTACTGTTTTTCTCATTTTCGTTTCAACACAATTTCTGGTAGAATCATATCACAAAGCAAGGTTGATGGCTTTCTTTGTTTTGAAGACACTCTGTGGATGAGGGTCTTTAATAATACATAATATATTTTCACTTAAAATATGAAGTTACAATTCACAATGACTATTCTTCATACTTCCAATTATAGCTATGATAAATAGTACAGAAAGCAAAAAATCCAATGTTACAATATCATGGAAGAATAAAAAGCCTGCAACTGACACAAATACATATAGGTCAAAGAAAAATACAGTTTTTTTTAAAGCTAAGTGAAGCTTTAAAAAAAGTCCTTTAAATGTCATGCTAAATAAAAGTGTATATAGATGTTATCTTCATCTACTTCATGTTCATGTCCCCATGAAGCAGATGGATATGTATATTCACTCAGGAAGCTGTGTACTTGCATATCAAGTATGACACAAAAATGAGGATGCTGATGAAAATAACTGCTCTCTAAGGGAAAAACTCTAAATATGATGCTAAATTTGTTTTTCTTCCCATGTGTGTTTACATACCTTGAGTTGTATATGGGAAAGCATACAATTCTGAAGCTTCTATTCCTGTTTCCTCACTGATGCAGAGAATTATTTTAAAATATTACCCCACATGAAGTCTTGCTTCAGCGGAGGCGTCCCTTTAAATATAGCTGGTAAACACTGAAGATCATTTTGCAGTAGGTGGCCAATATAACTCAACATGTCTCTATAGTAACTCTGAAGTTCAGAAAATATAGCATTACAATATTAGCGTAATTGCCTTTTTTTCTCTCTAAAAGGAGTATGGGGTTTCAATCTTAAATAGCTTTGTTTTAAAAATGCAAGATATGCTCATTTCAGACAATTTTACAGTTTACAAAGATACAAGAAGTAGAATGGAGTGAAAATAAAAACAACTCTTGATGTTTAGAGAGATGGCAAAGTGGTTCAGAGAACTTGCTATTTTGACAGAGAACTGAGGTTTGATTCCCAGCAGAGATATGCTGATTCACAATGATCTGTAACTCCAGTTCAATTAGTTTGGGTAGTTCCAAGGGAGTCATTTCTTTCTTGTGACCTAAAGCGAGTATCAACCATCTACATAGAATATATGTATATACATATATACTTGTATATATGTGTGTATGCAGGCAAAACACTGTGCACATTAAATATAATAACTCTATAATAAAATAAAGCAAACCTGTTTTTCTACACATTCAATCAAACATGTATCATGTCAATTTTACACAAAACACATGTCATACAACACTATGTGAGAAAGGTATAAAGTAAGAAGTTTAACATGCATTAACAAACTGCAATGAAAACAGAGAGGCTAGTTAAATAGTTAACTGGGATATGAGTATGAACATAAGCTTTATGTGTGTGTATAAAAATACCATAACAATGAGCAGAGGGATGATATATAAGTAAAGCACATATCACACAAGCATGAGACTGGGGTCCTGAGTTTGATCCCTAGGATCAATGTAAACATAAAAACAACTCCAGAAAGGTGTCCTTTGACTTCCACTGACACAAATACAATTTATGAATTGAATATATATATACATATCTATATTCATATATATTATGAACAGACACACACAGAGTTTACAAATTTATTTGAAATTTCATAATGATATACACTACAATTTGTAATTAACATGCTAATTCATACTTAAAGAAACAAAATATAAATAATAATAATATTAAACAGTCCAGTTTCTTTTATCTTTTTTATCTGTAAAAGTGTAAAGTAGGTATTTAAAAGATTATATGGAGTATTAAGTCTAAATCATGGACAAGATACAATATTTTTGATCTGTGATAAAGAGGTGATGAGATACATCTATTTGTGACATCCTGCAATAATATATTGATACGTTTTGACAGCAGAGAGTAGAAAATGGTAAAGAAAATTTTCTTAGTCTTACTGCTACATATATAGTGGTTATAATTACAGCTTTTGCCTTTAACCTTGTTGAACATCTTTGAATTTAAGTTCAAGAATAATGTTTCTGTACATTCTTTTTACTGCCAAAGAAAAACAGTGTCATACATAATTATAAATGAACTCAGAAAAAAGTACAAAAGGCCATCTGTGAGTAGAGCAGTGTAGCTTTTCAAAATATTTTGTTCACTTCAAAGTAGAGGGTTCTGAAGTTTAAGTAACTGCTATGCAGCTACTGAAAAAGTAGACAATGCAATTAAATATAGGAATTATTGTGTCAAATTTTGGTCATTTTAATGTTCTTTCTTGAAGCTGGTAGCATTGCTCAGATGTAACCAGCACTTGCTGCTCATCCTAGAACTAGAGTTCAGTTCCTTGCACCCACATGGTAACTTGAAACAGTGTATAACTTCAGGTTCAGGTGATTAGACATATCATATCTCCTGATATGATATCCATATCATATCCAGGAGATATGATATGTCTCCAAGGGCACCAATACTCATGTGCACATGCCCACATGATGACACATAAAATACATATATTTAAAAAAAACTTTAAATAAAAAGTTATTCATTTATTTATAAAATTGATTTCCTTTAAAAAAGAAAAAGTGGGGGACTAGAGAATGGATCAGTGTTGACGAGCCCTCACGGCTCTTGCAGAGGACCACAGTGCTACTCTTGCATCTACATTCAGTCACAGACAACTGTCTGTAACTCTAGTTCTAATTAATGCGATGACCTTTTTTTGGCCTCCATAGAAAAATACTTGAATATTACATGTGTTTACATGTATAAATAAAATGAAATATATCAACTGATGAAATATATCAAATAATGAAAATATTCTACATACACCATGAAATTGTATTCAACTCCCAGAAAATGGAAATCTCACAGCATGCAAGTGAATGAACACTGGAAAATATACTGAGTGAGGTAACTCAGTCCCAGAAAGACAAATGTCACATGTTCTCTCTTATTTGTGGGGCTTAGCTCCAAATCTTTAAAATGTTAGTATGTGACTTGAAGTAACTACAGAATCCAGTAAAGTAGAAAGGAACCATGTTAAGTGGGGAGGGGGATTGGTAAGGAACTCTAGAGTGTTGGACAGTAGAACATAGATGATTGAGAATATACTTTTCTTAAAGAGAATCAGAGTTCAGTTCTCAGAAACCTTGTCAGGCAGCTCTGGAGGAATGCAGGTTTCTGTGAGTTAAAGGCCAGCTTGGTCTATAAAGTAAGTTTCAAGACAGCCAGGAATATCACACAGAGAAACTATATCAAACGAAAAAGTGAAATTAAACCAATACTACAAGAAAATTTATGAATTTGGAGAAACTCTGAATAGAATAAAAGAAAATTAAATAGAAACATAAAGATTATTTATTTAGAAGTTTGTTTTCTATAATATAGTTAAGTTTCTTGAAACTCTGATCCTAGACAGAAATATCAGCAAGATGGTTTGAATAAGGTAAATTTA
Source organism: Lophiomys imhausi (assembly GCA_907164525.1). Lineage (NCBI taxonomy): Eukaryota > Metazoa > Chordata > Mammalia > Rodentia > Muridae > Lophiomys > Lophiomys imhausi. The sequence continues at coordinate 5,012,501 of CAJQZJ010031536.1, forward strand.
TTCAAAGTTGGCAAAAATGTTTTCTTTTCTTTCTTTATTTATTTGCTTGTTTGTTTGTTTTTTTATGTTTAATTCTACAGAATCCTTTTTATACTACCTGCCTTTTGGTGTCTTCTTTTTGAGATTCCTTTGTTTTTGAAGATTAAACAGAGGGGTAGTGAGTGAATCTGCAGAAAAGGGGAGGTGTCAGGGAGGTAGAAGTGGAGGGAGGAGAAACTGTGGTTGGGATGTATTGTATGAGAGAAGAATCCATTTTCAATAAACACCAAAGGAGCAAAATAAAACAAAACAAACAAACAAAAAAAGGACAGTGCTCACTCCTTTCTTCAGGATTTGGCATTCTATCAATGTTAGCATCATGATCATATATGGAAGAAGGGAGGATAGTTGATAAATTTGAAGACATTTCTTCAGGAATTTGAAATATGTATCACATGTTAATGCTATTAAGATTATCATATTTTATGGCAGCACAATTTAAAAATTTCACTTTGTTTATTAAACTAATACTGACCTTTTGGAAAGAATTTTTAAAAAATTCTCCTTGCTTCTGTTTCTAAATTAGAAAGATTATTGGAGATTGATATTGATTATTCTTTAAATATTCATTAGAAGTCATTATTAAAATACTAGAAGTACATTCATTTTAAATGTTTAAAATGTGTAAATTTACTTTTATTAATAGATAGAAGGCTACTTCTGATGTCTATTTTCCTTCTTCAAGTTTGCCTAATTTTTATCTTCAAATAATTGGATATGTGGAAATTATTAAATTTGTGATCATAAATTTCCATTGCATTTTCTCATCATTTTAAAATTTATGGTAAAATATTGTTGAGAACATATAACTAATATCCTTTTTGTCTTGTTTCTATAACTTTCTCAGATGCATACATAGTCAGTTTTTTACCAATCATTATAAAATTAAAAACAATGAAAGATTTATTGTTAAAAATTGGAAAGGCTAAAATCCAGTTATAAGTGAATAGATGCTATGTGCATCTTTCTGGATGTGGGTTAGCTCACTCTGGATGAGTTTTTTCTAGTTCCATACATTTCAGTGCAAATTGCATGATTTCCTTGTTTGTGATAGCCGAGTACTATTCCATTGTGAAAATGTACAACATTTTTTTAAACTTATAACTGGATTTTAGGCATATAGTACAGGATAACTACCCTATAATCAACAGACCTAAAGGGACAGGAACATTTACTTTGTTACCTGTTAATGTGACACTTTGCCCTATTGGAGCTGCCATGCAGTCCCCCAGTGTAAGAGAAAGCTCTTAGCCCTCATATGACCTACAAAACAATGGAGGCTGAGATGTGGGGGCACCCCACACTGGAGGAATAGAATAGGTGGGAAAGGAGATAGAGCGGGGAGGGTGGGAGCAATAAGGGTGGACAGAGGTTGCTGTGAGGGAGATGTAACACTACACACTACAGCTTCCACAATGAGATTTTTTTCTTTCTTTTCTTCTTTTTTTTTTAATATGGGAGGATTTTGCAAGGGTGGACGTAGGTCTGAGGGCAGGTGGGAGAGGAAAGGGAACAGGGTGCATGATGTAAAATTCACAGAATAAAAAAATCAATAAAAGGAAAAAAAAAGATAGTAAGAACCAAATCAAACTAATCAAAATAGGACAAAAGAAACAAACAGAAGAGTCTAGGAAAAGGCACAAGAAACAGATATAGATGCAGAGATTCACTCTTTGCATACCCAGGAATTCCATAAAAACACAAACCACAAGCTATACTATATGCTAAGGACCCAGAGGAAAGGGAGAAAAAAGGAAAAAAGAAAAACCAATGACACACAATTTTGAGAATGCTGCTGAGCTTGTTTTCTATTAGCGGTCTACTGATGGACATGTGGCCTACACTTAAAAGTAATTTTCTCAGTGATATTTTGTTGGGAAAAAAATCAAATTTTCATTTGCAAGTGGTCATCAATAAGAGATGGTTTATGGGTTAAGGATTGGTGCATGTGTCCACTTCTTACATCTCGAGAATCCTATTGGTACAGACCCATGCAGGCCCTGTGCTTTTTGCCTCAGTCTTTCTGAGTTCATATGTGTGTTGGTCCTGCGGTGTTTATAAAGCCTTGTTTTCTTGGGGTCCTCCATTCCCTCTAGCACTTACACACTTTCTGCCTCTTCTTCTTTTAAGATTTCATGAACGCTGATAACAGGGATTTGATGGCGACACTGCATTTATGGGTGAGTTTTTCAAAGTCTCTCACTCTCTGCAAATTGTCTGTCTATGGGTCTCTGATTTGACTTAAGGCCATTCCATGAGTTGGAACCCACAAAAGATGCTCCTTGGATGACCAGGAACCTGAGACTAGATAGCCTTTGGACCTAGAGTAAACTGAAATACTATTATTCAAATGAAGAAGTATAGCAATAAAATGATCCCTGATGACATTTTGCTATGCTCATTGATCAGTGTCTTTCTCAACAAACACAGAGAATCTTCTTCCTGTTCTATATAGGGTATTACCTTTTTAATGCTATTGTACATCTGCCCAAATGTCTAAACCAAAATTTATCCAGAATTCTTTTAAAAATTAATACTGGAATAACTACACCAAGGTCTATGACTAAGCTCAAGCTTTGATATTATATTGGACTAGTTCAGAATACAGAGCATAATAAGATTACTATTTAAATATTCAATTATTGCAGCTATTTACTATGTCACTAACAAATTAATTAACAAATTTCCTATTCTGAAAACTTATCTTAAAAACCAGTATGTGTATTTGAAATCCATGCTAGGCTTATAAATATTAAGTTGAATAGTTTTTTTTTAAAGATTAGAACTATTTGAACAAGATAGCTCATAAGATAAAATTCCTTGCTCTAAAAGCTTGTAAACAGGAGTTTGATTCTATTACACCCAGTGGAAGGAGAGATTTGACTCCAAAAAAATATCCTGGTGTAGGAGGAACAAGGCTTGCTGCTAAACAGTGCATGAGTGACTAGGCTTCTGAATGGATCCAGCCTTAGACCTGCCCAAGCATGCCCAGAAACACCCAGTCTGAGAACTGCCAAGATCTGCCTGGAGTCATGAGCCAATGAGGAAAGAAGAGCCACAGGAGCCTGCAGTTTGGAAGCCAGTGGGAGCCAGTGGGACTCTGGGGGGAGAGTATAAAGGGGGCATCCTGATTCTTGAAATAAAAGGTTCTGCTTTTGCTACTTACCAACCACCAGAGTATGGGTCATTGACTGTATGCCAGCTCACCCCTGAGCCCAAGAGCCCTGGGCCTTGGTTCAAGCAACATCTTGTAACCTCTACATATGTGCTGTGGCACATATACAGTGTCTCACAGCAATACATTTAAATACATTTAAAACACTATCCCCCCACACATTATAATCACATACTTTGAACTGTTTAAATAGTTTGTTTTAAAACGAAAGTTTTTTTTTAATAGAATTAGCAGAAGTTGTTTTGCTGTATTTAAGTACATTGAGTCAAACTTGAGATAATTCTTTTAATATAATTTGTAAAGGTCTGTTCAGGAGAGATTATTGTTTTTGATTCTGCAGTTGCCTCCTTTTTTAAGAATAAAGTTCCCAACAAAAGTGAATAGGATCTTAAAAATATCCCTTATATGCACACAGAAAGTTTTATATTATTAGAAACACAGTATATGTGTTGGAGTCAGCATTTTTTATGTTACAGTTTGCTTTTATCGAGAGATGATATGTTGGAACTGCTATGAGTATTTTCTTTATTTCACTTTCATCAGCATTTTCACGCCAGTATCAGATAGATTATGGGGAAAGGCAGTACAGCTTAGCGGCTGAAAGTTTAATAGCAAGAATGCTTACAAAATAGGGAAGACATAGTTGTCATAGCAACGCAATTCAGTCATATTTGCTTTATTATTTTCCCCACTAGAAGTATTTTTCAAAGCTTCACAAAACTCTTTCAATTCACATGGGATTGCATTCTGTGTGCTTTTAATATAAAATCTTAAGGTGGTGTTACTACAGTCCATATTTACGAGAAGGAACAGGATATTTGAAATTGAATTCAGAGACATCGTCACTTAGGGGAACTTTTACCAAAACCATCTCTTTGGAAAAAATGTACACTTAAGCCTAAACTTTTATTTTAATCCAAGATCTCAAGAAAAAGTATGCTATACTACTGTTGTAAAATCATCCCAAGGTTTTACTGAATCTTTTTGCTTTACTTCCCATTAGTTTTTCAGAGACTTTTATTATAAAGGGAAGGTATTACATGTCTTCTTAAAAGAGAGAATATTATAATTTCTTTGCATGTTTTTTTTTCTGAGTACAGACATTATTCTTCTAATCGTGTCCTGTCCTTGTATCTACTACATAATAGATGACGAAACTAATAATGTCTTGTAAAAATAATCCCCTTTTCTGATATCTAATTGTTTTCTATAAAATAACATCAATAAGAACAGAAATGTTTATATATAAGAACATAAGTAATTATAAATTGGGAATTTCACTTTTCATTCATTTCAGAAATAATATATTTTCGCCGGGCGGTGGTGGCGCACGCCTTTAATCCCAGCACTCGGGAGGCAGAGGCAGGCGGATCTCTGTGAGTTTGAGGCCAGCCTGGTCTACAAAGTGAGTCCAGGACAGCCAGGGCTACACAGAGAAACCCTGTCTAGAAAAACCAAAAAAAAAAAAAAAAAAAAAAAGAAATAATATATTTTCTTTACCTGCAGAATAATAGCTTTTGAAATTCCTACCATATTAATACTTCAAACTTGCACACAAATGTCGAGCATTTAATTAAAGAATGAGTATTGTTAAGAGTACAATACAAAATAAAAAGAAAACATAAAAAAAGAAAATGCACAATAAAATAAAAGAAATTTTAGTAAACTACAAGGAGTTGTACCATCACACAAAATAACTTGTCTAGGATAAAAATCCAGATCAAGCTTGTGATATGGAAACCTGAGCGTTTAAGGAATGTGATGTCATCAGTGAGTTAGACAAATGGTCCCATAAATTTGGAAAAGAATAGTGACAATAGAGATAAGGGAGAGACTGGAGGACAGAGAAAAGGGTGTACATATGAATAAAATTTATTGTACGCATGTATGTAATTCTAAAAAAAAAACATCAGTTTTTTGAATGAGCTTGTTCTGGAGGTTTTAATATGATTCAGATATATTTATGCACATATTTGAAATAAACATTAATGATTAAATAATTTTGTAAGCAGGGAATCATTTAACTACTCAGAAATGACAAGGGTCCCATGACAAATTACAAGGGACATGCTGATTTATGTTATCGTAGTTTCTCTGTGTTCATTTTAAAAGTATGAAAAAATATTCCATTCCCTTCCAAAGTGAGATACTTTTGTCTATGGCTTTAAGTAGCATTAGCTGTGATCAGCAGAAAATAAGAAACTAGATTGTGAAGAGTGTTAAAAATATACAGCAAGGATATAATCCACCAAACAAGCCCAGATGATGTGGAGTTTGATGTGAGAACATGAAACCATGAGCAACTAGAAACAACCAAGTGAGAGAGCATTGTAGAAGCAACACTCAGGAGACCTAAAGCAGGAGTGGAAACACATTGCATTGCTGATGCTGTATAACATAAGTATCTTCATTTGGCCAATTTTGTTTAATTTATGTTTTGTTCTCATTTTTTTCTACTGTTCAATATTGTTTTTGGAGATAAATATTTAGAAAGTTTAATATATATACATTTTTTTCTTAAGTGTAGTCTGGCCTGAAGACAACATCTCAGTGGTGAAGAACACCATCTCCTCTTCCAGAGGACCATGTTTGCCAAGTTGGAGAGCTTAGCTATCTAAAACAACATTTATAGGAGTATATATATATATATATATATATATATATATATATATATATATATATTTATATACTTATATATTTATAGGAGTATAAATATATATATATATTTTTAATATTTAAATATATATATAGTATAAATATTTATAAATATATAAATATATAAATATATAAATATAACTTATATATTTATAGGAGTATATTTATATACTCCTATAAATATATATATATATATAAATTCTGAAACCTCCTTCTCACCTCTGAGACACACACAAGTGCACATACACTCACACACAAACATCAAACATACACACACAGAGAGAGAGAGAATAAAAAATGAAATATAGTCATATTTATAATAGTTTATGGATGAGCAAAATTGTTATTGGTATTCAAGCAGTTCCTTTTTCATTACTTAATCCAAATAATTAATCTGGCAGCAATAAAGAAAAACACAAGAAACTGGATATTAGGAGAAATCCAAGCTAATGAAAGATGCTACCTCCTCTACTAAGCCTTATAACAATGTTGGAGAATCATAATCCCTAAAATCAAAAGAAATATTAAGAAATAATCAAAAGCATTCATTAAATGACAGATATATTTAAACTATCATCACAAAAAACAACATATGGCCGGGCGGTGGTGGCGCACGCCTTTAATCCCAGCACTTGGGAGGCAGAGGCAGGCGGATCTTTGTGAGTTCGAGGCCAGCCTGGTCTACAAAGCGAGTCCAGGACAGCCAGAGATATTCAGAGAAACCCTGTCTCAAAAAAAAAAAAAAAAAAAAAAAAAAAAAAAAAAAAAAAAAAAAAAACAAAAAACAACATATTGTTTTACTATGTAAGTCCTAACTAATTTAACTTTTTTCTCTTTTTTTATACATTTATTTATTAATTCAAGTTACATCTCAATTACAGCCTCCTCCCTCCTCCCCTCCTGGTAGGACCCTGCCACCCTCTACCCTCTCTCCCACCTATCATATTCTTCCAGTATGGGGTGCCCCCACATATCAGCCCCTCTCAGGTCCTCAGTCACATGAGTGCTAACATCTTCCTCTTGCTCTGTGGCCTCACATGGCAGTTCCACTAGGTAAAGTGTCCCACTACCAAGTAACGAAGTCCATATTCCTGTTACTTTGGGTCTGTGGGTTGTAGGATAGTTATCGTGTATTATATGGCTAAAATCCAGTTATAAGTGAATAGGTACCATGTGCATCTTTCTGGGTCTTGGTTAGCAAACTCACTATGAGCTTTTCTAGTTCCAATCACTTTGCAGCAACATGCATGATTTCGTTATTTCTGATAGCTGAGTAGTGTGTCATTGTGTAAATATACTACAGTTTTTAATCCATTCTTCAGTTGAAGGGCATCTGGGTTGTTTCCAGTTTCTAGCTAATACAAAAAAACCTGCTATGAACATAGTAGAGGACGTGTCCTTATGGACTGGTGAGGAATCGTTTGGATGTATACCCAGGAGTGGTTTGACTGGGTCTCGAGGTAAAGCTATTCCAAGTTTCCTAAGATATTGCCAGACTGATCTCCATAGATGTTGTACAAGTTTACACTCCCACGTAGAATGGCAGAGTGTTCCTCTTTCTCCACAACCATGCCAGCATGTAAGTAGATCAATGACCTAAACATAAAACCAGACACACTAAATCTAATAGAAGAAAAAATCGGGAGAAGCCTCAAACTCATTGGCACAGATGACAACTTCCTGAATGAAACACCAATAGGTCAGGCTTTAAGCCAACAATCAATAAATAGGACCTCATGAAACGGAAAAGCTTCTATAAAGCAAGGATTTTGTCATTAAAACAAAACAGCAGCCTAGAGATTGGGAAAAGATCTTCACCAACAGAGGGTTAATGTCAAAACATAGAAATAACTCAGGAAATTAAACATCAAGAAACCAAATAATCCAATAAAACCAAAATGGGGTACAGAGCTAAACCTAGAATTCACAAAAGAGGAATCTTTAGTGGTGGAGAGTCACTTGAAGAAATGTTTAACATCCTTAGTCATCAGAGAAATGCAACTCAAGACAACTCTGAGATTCCATCTCACATCTGTCAGAATGGCTAAGATCAAAAACTCAAATTTAAAATTTTTTATCTTGAATGGAATAATCAATGAAATCTCTCAAACTCGGTTATCTGTGTATATTCTATTTTATAAATAGTATTCTTATAGATTTAAGAAATTAAAATGCAAATGGAAAATGTACTAAAGCCAAAGCTGAAAGCTCTGACAGCACAGTATTATTTTATAGCAATTTTTCAAACTTTGAGATTATAATTTAATTACATTTCTCTATTCCCCTTTCTTTCCTCAAAGCTTGTCATATACTTTTTCTCACACTTTAACTTTATGGTTTAGATAGGCATGGTGGCACTTTCATTTGTCCTGAACACTTTTGGATAAGGTCATTGGGTCTCCAACTTCCAGGCTTACCTCTAAGAGCAACTTTCCAGACAATCAGGGCTATTCAGTGAAATTCTGTAATTAAAAGAGTAGAGGAGGAGAAGAGAAGAAGAAGAGAGGGAGAAAAGAGGGGAAAAGGAGGCTAAAGCAAAGCAGCCGAAGCAGCAGGAGCAGCAGAAGAAGAAGGAGAAGAAGAAGACGGAGGAGGAGGAGGAGGAGGAGGAGGAGGAGGAGGAGGAGGAGAAGAAGAAGAAGAAGAAGAAGAAGAAGAAGAAGAAGAAGAAAAATTAGAAGAAAAGTTTGGCTAGCAAACATCAGAGTATGTCAACTCCAGCTTGGTTAAACAATATTCCTCCCTATTTCTTTTTTTTTTTTTTAAATCAGAAAGTAGTAACTGGAGAGTAAGGCAGCTAGAGGATCTGGGGATGGAGTAGTTAACAAACACTCTATAGTGTACCATCAAGCCTCTATTTTCTTATGGCTCCAGTGGATATAAAGAGAAGCCTTCTGGTACAGTGAAATTTCAAAGGAAGACAAGATTTGTCTGTTCCCCTGTCTCAGAGATGCCCTAACAGCACTGTGCTTTCTGTGTGACATAGTCATCTTTGCACCAGAAATCCAATGGATCTTACGTATCTAACCTGTGTATAGTGTTTTTTTGTGGCCTTTGATAGAATAAATGCAGGTATATTAACTCTGAAGATCTCTATGCTTTCCCCCACCTGATTCCCTACCTTCAATCTCCTCCCCACTCCCTCTCCCGCTAAGTTCCCTCTCTTCATATTTTTCTGATGTTTATATTTTTCCCTTTCTGAGTGAGAATCAAGCTTCCCCTTTGGGTCCTCCTTGTTACTTAGCTTCTTTGGGTCTGTAGATTTTTGGATAATTAATCTGTACTGTACGGCTAATATCCACATATAAGTGAGTACATACCATCTGGTTTTTTTCTGGGCCTGCATCACCTCACTCAGGATGATCTAGGGGATTTGTGGAATATTTGCAGGAAGGAAAACACACTTGAAAGGAACAAGAACTACACAACACCAATACAGGCATCGAATCCAGGCACTTGGGGGCCATTGGAGACTGGACCATCAACTAAAGAGCTTGCATGGACTAAATCCGGACTCTGTACATTCATGGAGCTGAGGGCAGTTCGGTCTTTATGTGGCCCCCTGCCAATTGGAGCGCAAGACCTATCTACGCACCTACACTTTTGCCTATCTTTAGTTGGATACCTTTTCCCTAGCTGGGCTGCGTTGATTGGTTTCAGTGGAAGGGGTTGCAGTTAGTTCCAATGTTATATGAAGTACTGGGCGGAGTTGATGGCAGGATTCCTTCTCTGAGAAGGGAAAGGGACAATGGAGGCAGAAGATGAGGGAGTAGGATAGGTAGGAGAGGAGGGAAGGGGCTGTGAATTGGATGCTAAAATGAATAAATAAATAAATTAATTAAAAGGTTTTTAAAAATGTGCCTCCATGCAAGGATTTATTTACTTTGAGGAAAATTCTTTTGAAATGGTTCTAAAGGAACAATGAAAGAAGAACTAGGGTTGCATCTTCAGAGGAAGCAGTGTCTCAAGGATCTGGGAAGACTGAATATATTGAACTCCATGTCTTAAAAACAGGGAAATGAAGTCTGAAATGTAATAAAGGAGAAAATAAAAGGATTCCACATAGATTATTGTAAGAATGAAAAGACCAGGAAGCCTGTGATCTTTAGAAACTGTGGAAATGTCTTCAAGGCCTGAGAGATAAGAGGTAGGTTATTGCCAGGTGGTGGTGACACAAGCCTTTAACCCCAGCCCTCAGGAGGCAGAGATAGGCAGATGTCTATGAGTTCCAGGCCAGCTTGATGTATAGGGTGTGTTCCAGGACAGCCAGGACTACACAGAAAACCAGGGAAACACTGTCTCACCACTTTCCCAAATAAAGAAAAAAATAAAAGAATGAAAATAAGAAACAGGTTATGATGTCTTTCTAGAAATCAATTGAAATTTCTAGAATTTTCTGTATCCTCAGGTGGTAATTTATACATAAACCCAGTGGTTTCTCATATAATTAGCAAAGTGCATCACCAGATCTATTTAAGATTCACTATTAAGTTGAGAAAAGACATTGTGTGAAGGATGAGTAATCCATAGTGAGTTTCTTTGAGACATACCCATAAATCAATAGACTGAATAAAGACAATTACCATCACTAATAAGTGTGGATTTCATGTAATCAGCAAGGCTTGAATGCAACAAAAAGACTGACCCCAGCTGGGTGGAGGAGAAATTTCCTACAGCTGGACTACTTCAACACAGATGTATCAGCTCTTCCTTGGTCTCTAGACTGAGCCACTTATGAACAGCAGTATCATCATCAGCTTTCCGGGGTTTATTCCTCCAGACTTAGACTAAAACTTCATCAGCCACCTGGTCCTTAGATTCCTGATTCAATCTTTAGAATAAGTGTTTCCAAATGTCCATAATCACTTAAGGCAATCACATCGCTGTATGCACACACACAGAGACAATGAATACTCAGGCTTCTTTTTGATGTTATTTCTCAAGAGAACTCTGACTAATATGTACTAAGTAGTAATGTTTATAAGATACATTTCTTGGAGGGGGAAATCAGTATAAGCATAACAAATTGGACATAAATGGTGACAAGAAAGTGATCATACATATTGTCTCCTATAAGTGTAAAGACAAAATACTGATGTCTTCAGTTAGGAGACATTTTGAAGTTTCAAGTTCCCCTCTGTAACATAATGTGCCAAGTAATATTTTTGGTAATAAAAATTCTTCAAGGCTATTATACATGAAATGTTTTACTTATTTTACTCATACTTCACAGTAATTACATACTTTAAAATATTAACTCAATCATATTTTACATATTAAATATATATTAGCTTATTAAAGACAGTGAGACACCATAGAAAGCATTTAACTGCCTTGGAGGTTTTTTATCTATTTTTCATAAAAAAATGCATAAAGCTATATTAAAAGAGTCCAAATCTTTAATAGCCAGTGTTATTTAATACTATCTATAACTAAGGACTTGTTTAATAGTCTTGAGTAAGCTAAGTGTTTTTTTAATGTGGTATACTATATCCAATAGTTTATGCAGTTATGTTTCCATCATTACATGTTTTTTATTAAGCCTTTAAAATCTTTTCTTAAAAGTAGAATTATGGGTCAAATACTATATGTAATTGTTAATGTTTTGGATATAAAATCATTAATTGCCTTCACAAAATATGAACATCTACTGTCATAGTCACTATTACAGACAAGAAACTGTGCCTTCAAATACTCACCAATGATTATTATTAACATTGCATAAATTGCCTTATCATTACAAATATGGATTAACGGAAGGTGCCAAGATGGCGGCGACCTACACTGACGCATTTTGAATGTGGGAGAAAAGAGCCATAAAAAACACAGAGTTATTGGACACTGTGCAAAAACTGGAGGGGCTAGACCCTCCAGAAACACTTACAGCTCCCAAGGGACTGTTAAAAGTCCCAGGGTAAGGCTCTCCCCCCATCTCTCTCAGACATGGAAGCCACTAAATCCGGGATTCGGGAACTCCCATCTGGAGGGGCACCTGGTAAGATCGACCCCAACTCACAGCAGGCAGAATCAGAGGCCACATGGCGATTGCCCACTAGCCTACTGTGCTCCCCACACCTCAGGAAGACCTTATAGCTACTTAGGAATCTTTGCGAGATAGTGGAAGTCTTAGCAAGGAAGAAACAGGGCGCTCAGCGGGTGGTCCGCAGCCCCTCGAGCTGCAGAGGATCCCAGAGAGCAGGAAGCCAGCAGGCAGAGCAGTCAGGGTAGGAAGCAGGCACAGGCGGGTGGGAGGGGCCGGGACTCTGTGCACCCATGGCAGAGCAGTTGGGGAGGGAGGCCGGCACAGGTGGCTGGCAGGGCTGGGGATCCGCGCACCCACGGCCTAGCAGCTGGGGAGGGAGGCCCGCACAGGCGGTGGGAAGGTCTGGGGCTTCGGGCACCCACGGAAGAGGAGCTGGGGAGGGAGACCCACACAGGCGGCAGGAGGGGCCGGGGCCCCGTGCACCCGCAGCTGAACAGACAGGGAGGGAACCCAGCACAGGCGGGCGGGGTTGAGGGGCCAGGCCTGTGGTGAGAAGCCTAGTGAGAAACCAGAAGTCAAGGGACCATAGGTGTATTCTGGAAAATCCAGACATATTAGGTGTGGAACTGGGCCCTGTCAGCCTCTGTGATGACAAACAAAGCCCACAGAATCTGTGCCTGGGCAAACAGGTACATACCATCAGAATGATTACAGGCTGATAACTCAGTGTGCAACATAGAGAAGTCTGAATTGGGAGCAGTGAAACAATCCTGGACCATTACTCACTACCTGGGAATAGGCTGCACCAGCTCACAGTGCTTCAGGCTATTAAAACCACAGTGACCCTGAGATCCCCCTGTAAGAAACGACAGATAGCCAAGCAACTCGTCCCCAGCACCAAAGAATCCCCTGTGGATCCAAGCTCAGAAAACGACAAGAACAGACAGCTAAACGCATCCATATGGCCAAAGGTCCAAGAAAAAATAGAAATCAAGGAAATATGACTCCAACAAAGCAGAATTATCCTAGCTCATCCAATTCGGATAATCTCACACCAACAGAAACACATGAAAACGATGACAATTCTGCATTAAGGAAAGTGATAAAGTCCCTTCAAGAAGAACTTAAATCTATGAAGGAATTCAAAAAAGCCACAATTTTACAAGTCAAAACAACGAACAACACCATTAAAGAGCTCCAAGCCAAGATGACCCAGCTTGAACAGGAAAAGGACAAAGCAATGAAAGATTTTCAGACAAAAACAAGCAAGCTGGAGAAGGAAATGTACAAAACGAATAAAACCATACAAGACATGAAAATAGAAATAGAAAAAATAAAGAAAATGCAGTCAGAGTTAAAAGAGGAAGTGGAGAATCAAGGGATGAGAACAGGAATTACAGATGTGAGTATGAAAAATAGGATGCAAGAGATGGAAGACAGGATCTCAGACATGGAAGATTCGATGGAAGAAATCAGTACAACATCTAAAGAAAAAGAGAAAGCTAAAAAATCTCTCACCCACAACATCCAAGAAATCAAGGACTCAATGAGAAGACGGAACCTAAGAATTATAGGTATAGAGGAAAGAGAAGACTCCCGACTCCAAGGTCCAGGAAATATTTTCAAAAAATCATAGAAGAAAACTTCCGAAACCTGAAAAAAGAGATGCCAATAAAAATCCAAGAGGCTTACAGAACACCAAACAGATTAGATCAGAAAAGAAACTCCTCTCGCCACATAATAATTGAAACACCAAATGTACAAAACAAAGAAAGAATATTAAAAACTGCAAGAGAAAAAGATCAAGTCACAAACAATGGCAGACCCATCAGAATTACACCTGACTTCTCCTCAGAAACTTTAAATGCTAGAAGGGCCTGGACAGATATCCTACAAGTCCTGAGAGAACATAGGTGCCCAGCCAGACTACTATACCCAGCAAAACTCTCTATCAACATAGATGGAGAAAACAAGATATTTCATGACAAAATCAAATTTAAACAATATCTACCCACAAACCCAGCCCTACAGAAAATGCTAGAAGGAAAATTCCAACCCAGAGAAGAAAACTTCACCCAAGAAAACAAAGGGAATAGAAAACCCCTCAGCAACTAAACCAAAAGAGGCACAGGACCACCACCTATACCAAACTAATGGGAAATAACAACCCCAGGTCACTAATATGCATCAACATCAATGGACTCAACTCTCCAATAAAAAGACATAGGTTTACAAAGTGGATCCACAAGCAAGACCATTCCTTATACTGTATACAACAGACACATCTAACTACGAAAGATAGACACTGCCTCAGAGTAAAGGGCTGGGAAAAGGTTTTCCAAGCAAATGGACCCAGGAAGCAAGCTGGAGTAGCCATCCTAATATCAAACAAAACAGACTTCCAACTGAAGTTAATGAAGAAAGACAAAGAAGGGCACTATATACTCATCAAAGGGAATATTCATCAAGAGGAAATCTCAATACTGAACATCTATGCCCCAAATACAAAGACACCTACTTTCGTAAAAGAAACACTTCTAAAACTTAAAGCGCATGTCGATCACAACACATTAGTAGTGGGAGACTTCAACACCCCACTCACAACAATGGACAGATCATCAAGACAGAAGACAAACAGAGAAATATTGAGTCTAACAGAGATCATGAAACAAATGGACCTAACATATATCTACAGAACGTTTCACCCAAACACAAAGGAATACACCTTTTTCTCAGCACCCCACGGAACCTTCTCCAAAATCGACCACATAGTTGGTCACAAGGATAGTCTCAATAGATACAAGAAAATTGAAATAACACCTTGTATCTTATCAGACCACCACGGAATAAAGCTGGTCTTCAACAGCAAAAGAATCAACAGAAAGCCTACACACACATGGAAATTGAACAGCTCCTCACTGGATGACCACTGGGTCAGGGAAGAAATAAAGAAGGAAATCAAAGACTTCTTAAAATCCAACGACAATGAAGACACAACATACCCAAACCTATGGGATACAATGAAAGCTGTGCTACGAGGAAAGTTCATAGCACTAAGTGCTTTCAAAAAGAAAATTGTGACAGCTCATATTAGTGAATTAACAGCTAAGCTGGGTGAATTGGAAAAAAAAAAAACACTCCCAAGAAGAGCAGAAGGAAGGAAATCATCAAACTTAGGGCTGAAATCAACAACTTAGAATCAAAAAGAACTATACAAAGAATCAATGAAAGCAAGAGTTGGTTCTTTGAGAAAATCTACAAATTAGACAGACCCTTAGCCAAATGAAATAAAAGACAGTGGGAGAAAACACAAATCAACAAAATCAGAAATGAAAAGGGAGAAATAACAACAGACATTCAAGAGTTCCAGAAAATATTTGGGTTCTACTTTAAAAATCTATATTCCACCAAATTTGAAAACCTAAGTGAAATGGGCAATTTCCTCGATAAATTCCACCTACCAAAACTAAATCAAAATCAGATTAACAGCTTAAACAGCCCAATAACACCCAAGGAAATAGAAACAGTCATTAATAATCTCCCAACCAAAAAAAGCCCAGGGCCAGATGGCTTTAGCATGGAATTCTACTGGTCCTTCCAAGAGGAACTAACACCATTACTCTTCAAACTCTTCCATCACATAGGAACAGAAAGAACACTGCCAAATTCATTCTATGAGGCCACTGTCATTCTGATTCCTAAACCACACAAAGACCCAACAAAGAAAGAGAATTTCAGACCAATCTCCCTCATGAACATAGATGCAATAATACTTAGTAAAATACTAGCAAACCGAATTCAAGAACACATCAAAAGTATCATACATCATGATCAAGTAGGCTTCATCCCAGGAAAGCAGGGATGGTTCAATATATGAAAGTCTATCAATGTAATTCACCATATAAACAAGCTGAAAGAAAAAAAACACATGATAATCTCGCTAGATGCAGAAAAAGCATTTGACAAAATCCAACACCCCTTCATGCTAAATGTTCTGGAGAGAACGGGCATACAAGGACCATACCTAGAAATAATAAAGGCAATATACAGCAATCCAGTGGCCAACATCAAATTAAATGGAGAGAAGCTTGAAACATTTCCTCTAAACTCAGGGACAAGACAAGGATGTCCACTTTCACCATATCTCTTCAATATAGTATTTGAAGTCCTTGCTAGAGCAATAAGACAACTAAAGGAGATCAAAGGGATAAAAATTGGAAATGAAGAAGTCAAATTATCCCTATTCGCAGATGATATGTTAGTATATATAAGCGACCCCCAAAACTCCACCAAAGAATCTTACAGCTGATAAACAACTTCAGCAAGGTGGCTGGATACAAAATTAACTCAAAAAAATCAGAAGCCCTTCTTTATACAACAAACAAATATACCAAGAAAGAAATAAGGGAAACAACCCCCTTCACAATAGCCACAAACAACATAAAATACCTGGGGGTAACTCTAACCAAGCATGTAAAGGACCTATACAACAAGAACTTCAAGCCCCTGAAGAAAGAAATGGAAGAGGCCTTTAGAAGATGGAAAGATCTCCCATGCTCATGGATAGGTAAGAACAACATAATAAAAATGGCTATCCTATCAAAAGCAATATATAGATTCAATGCAATTCCTATCAAAATACCAACACAATTTTTTATAGACCTGGAAAAAGCTATTCTCAACTTCATATGAAACAACAAAAAGCCCAGAATAGCTAAATCAATCCTGTAAAATAAAAAAGCATCTGGAGGTATCACCATCCCAGATTTCAAGCTGTAATACAGAGCAATAGTAATAAAAACAGCATGGTACTGGTATAGAAACAGACCAGTGGATCAATGGAATCGAATTGAAGACCCAAACATGGACCCACACACCTATGGCCAACTAATCTTTGACAAAGAAGACAAAACAGCACAATGGAAGAAGGACAGCATCTTCAACAAATGGTGCTGGTCCAACTGGATGTCCACTTGCAAAAGAATGAAATTAGACCCATACCTATCACCTTGTACAAAACTTAAATCCAAGTGGATCAAAGACCTTAACATAAGGCCGGCCACACTAAATACACTAGAAGAAAAAGTAGGAGAAACCATCGAACTCATTGGCACAGGTGACAACTTCCTGAACAGAACACCAACAGCTCAGGACCTGAGATCAACAATCAAAAAATGGGACCTCATGAAACTGAAAAGCTTCTGTAAGACAAAAGACACTGTCATTCGAACAAAATGGCAACCAACAGACTGGGAGAAAATCTTCACCAACCCCACATCTGATAGAGGGCTATTATCTAAAATCTACAAAGAACTCAAGAAACTAAATGCCAAGAAACCAAATAATCCAATCAAAAAATGGGAGACGGAGCTAAATAGAGAATTCACAAAGGAGGAATCCCTAATGGCCGAGAGTCACCTGAAGAAATGCTCAACATCCTTAATCATCAGAGAAATGCAACTCAAGACGACCCTGAGATTCCATCTAACACCTGTCAGAATGGCTAAGATAAAGAGCTCAAATGACAGCACATGCTGGCGAGGGTGTGGAGAAAGGGGAACCCTACTCCATTGATGGTCGTAGTGCAGGCTTGTGCAGCCAGTATGGAGGTCTGTCTGGCGATATCTTAGAAATCTTGGAATAACCTTGCATCAGGACCCAGCCATACCACTTCTGGGTATACACCCAAAGGACACCTCACGGAGACATAGGGAAGTCTCCTCATCTATGTTCATAGCAGCCTTATTTGTAATAGCTAGAAATTGGAAACAACCCAGATGTCCCTCAACTGAAGAATGGATTAAAAAACTGTGGTACATCTATACAATGGAATATTACTCAGCTATCAGAAACAATGAAATCATGCAATTTGCAACCAAATGGATGGATCTAGAGAATCTCATCCTGAGTGAGCTAACCAAGACTCAGAAGGATGCACATGGCAGCTATTCACTTATAGTAGGATTTTAGCTATATCGTACAGGATATCTGTACTACAACCAACACACCAAAAGGAACATGGACATAAACTTTTTTTTTTCTTTTTCTTTTTCCTTTTCCTTTTTTCTTTTTCTTTTTCCTTTTCCCTTTTGTTTTTCCTCTCTTTTTTGTTGTTATTCTTTGTTTTTGTGGGTTTGTGTGTTTGTTGGTCTTTTTTTTAGTATTCTCCCAGTAGCAAGGAGACAACTTTCACTGGCAGTACTACCTCGTAGGCCCCCGGTGAATGAAGAGGCTCTTGGCCCTCATATGACTCCTGATCTGTGGTGAGAGACTGTTATGCAGGGACACTCCACCCCAGAGGAACAAGACGGAAGGGTCAGGGGGTAGAGTATTGGAGGAATTGGCTGGGAAGTGGGAAAAGAGGACAATATGATAAGGATGTAACCTGAAGCAACAAACAAATAAATTTATTAATTTAAAAAAAGCAGGTAACAATGCTAAAACACTGTAAATAAAATAAAGGATACATCCATTCAACCTGGTTTTATAAACCTCCAAGTGTTGAAAAAAACGTAGAGCTAAGGTAAAATACATGAGAATTGTGGTGTTAACCCATGCTTTTAACTTCAGCAGAGACGGGAGGAGCACCATAGAGTTAGTGGTCTTTTAAATTCTAGAGTTACACAGAACAGGGTGGTTAGGGTGCATACCCTTAATCCCATCATTCAAGAAGAGTACACTCTTAATCCCAACACACTAGAGACAGAAACAGGCAGATCTCAGAGCTCAAGGTCATCCTGATACAAAACAAACTCTAAATAGAGAAAAACTTCGATCCAGGAGTGGTGGAACACATCTATATTCCCTTCAGATGGGAACCACAAGTCTCTGATCCCAATAATTAGAATGCAGAGACACACACATAGGATTTGGAAAGACCTAAGTTTAAAAGCTACTTACAAAAGGCCTACTCAATACAAATAAATTGTCCTTTGAGATCTCAAAATATATACACTAAAGCTGGTTTAGCTCCAAAATAACAAAATAATTTCTTCTTTAACTGAGATTGAAAGATAACACTTTATATATTGTCAAAAAACCAAATTTGCTTCAGGAGAAATATTACCTAGCCCCCCCCCCTCAAAAAAAAGAGGGTAATTGTCCCAGAGTTAGGATTAGGGCAGGGCTCTGTACTTATCTTTCCAGGAGAATCAAAGCATCCATTCAAGGAACCCAGGGACAACTGGACAATGGAAACCTCAGAAGAAAACAGAATCAGACACCAAAGAAGACGAGTGACCCAGTTGATTCAGCCTGACAGACTCCCTCAATAGCTGTCTCTACCAAAAGCCTACAACCACAACAACTCAATATCGCTGAGACCGTTCAGCTCTACACAATGCCCCAGCCAGAACCTCAGTAGAGCCTGCAAGATCAGCTTCTGCCTACAAACTCCTTAGGACATCTAAACAGTTGAGAACAGAAGGACTGAACATAAAAGGATTGTACTAACATTTTTAACCATTTTTCCATTTTGGTTCAGGCCCCAAACAGGTTTACTATGACCCAAATCAGCAGGAAGTCATGTTAAGAGAGCTATGTCCCATGCCCAGAGGGTGGGGAGGGTGTTTCTCCGCGCCCCCCCCCCCCATTTGGTTATTTGAAATATAACTGAATACTCTGTTATTTAGGGGAAGAGATTACAAGCTGTTAAATGGTCCTGTTTAATGGGTTTTGGAGGTTAGACCCAGGGACTTCCTACTTTTCCTTTTCTGTATCCTTCTTTCTCTCCTATGTAGGAGTGCATGGACTTGAGAAAAATGAGACATAGACATAGCACAGGAAGGACCAAAAAGAAGGGACAGATTATTGAATATGCCCTTATACCTTTGTATATTGATACAAAATTAGTAGTATATTTGGCTAAAGTGGTATTGACCATTGTTTATTGTGCAAAAATAAGATTGTAGTGGACTACATCGGTATTGATATTTGCATATTGATACAAAATTAAGATTATAGTTGGCCACAATGGTATTGACCCTTGTATATGGACATAATATTAAGATTGTATTGGGCTACATAGGCATTGATCTTTGTATATTTATACAAAATTAAGAGTATATTTAGCCACAATTGAATAGATCTTTGTATATTGATAGAAAATTAAAGGTAACGCTTCCCAATGATATCATACCTAGAGATACTTAAAAATAAAATGTGAAGCTCTGGCCTCTTGATACCAACCATCTAAAACTGTTTATGATAGTTAAGAAAAACAAACTCCTAGTCATGCAAACATGTCACTTTGTTAGTTACTATGACAGTCTATCACAGATATTCTCTAAACTACTCAGTAATCAAGTTGTTAAGAGACAAGCAACATTTGCTTATTTAAATACAAGAGATGGATAGGGCATCTTCAAAAACCCCAAGAGAACTGCAGAATATGGCATTCAAAGATGTTATCTTAAATTAAGATTTTTTTTGATATCATGACATATCAGCTCCTGACAGCACCCCATATTCTACTCCAAGTAGAAGATAAGCATCAAAGAATCTCCAGCGTGAGATGGTTGAATTAGTGGCAAGCCTATCTCTTGGCATGAAAAAACTCCTTGCTTCAACTGCAGACAGACTGCTGTCCAAAAAGGACAAAACTTGGTAGCAGGGAAGTCGACAGCCTAGCTCTGCCAAGACAGGTTAGGTAAGTCCTTCACAATTCCTGATCTACAATCAATGTCTGTCAGAGAAACAGGACCAAAAGGCTGAAGACTGATGCTGGAATGTGTGGAGAGAAAAGGGAAACTGTCCAGGCAGTCACTGGTTTGTCATTTCTTAGTATTGAAAGCTGCAGGCCCTGCACTTCCTATATAATCAGATATATTTATCCCTCTCAGGTCTCTGAGGTGGTTGAAGAATAGACAGCTAGAGTCTCATAGTTAAATTTTGAGTTGTTTAGGAATCAAGAGGGCGTTCTAGATCTAAGAAGATGGTTATAATAGTGATGCAAGTTAGTATGAAAGCTAAGTCAGTTACAGAACTTTAAATTCATGGAGATGGTTAGATGGTAGAATGTTAAAGTCAGGGGCCAAATATGTATGAACTGGACATTGGGAAGGTATACTTGGCCATTTAACTCTCATAAATGTGGCATATTTATTTCTGTTGTTTTGTATAGTATTTACTGTTATTAGAGAAGGAAACCATTTGTTGGACTGAAAGGGGAAGCCTTTGGGGGGAAGAGGGTGGAAGGGTGGGACAGGAAGGGGGAATAGGGAAGGGTTTGTGACTAAGATGCAACTTGAAGAAAAAACAAAGAAAGTATTTAATAAAAAAAATATGGATTAACTTAAATATTGTTAATCATTATTTCTTTCTAGTAATTTTAAAATCATGATGTATGCCTTTTAGTCACTTGTTTTCCAGAAAAACTTTCTTGTTTATATTTAATGGGGAATGTAGAAGGTTGAGTCAAACAACATCATAAAGAACTGCACAGTTATTGAGGTGTACTCAAATTGTGAATGATGCTACCATCCATCTGCATTGAAACTGTTTACCTTTGTTTCTCTTACAAGCTCACAACCAATTAAAATATGTATTAATATTGACATGTTTTATGCTATGTAATTGTACTTTCTCTCTTGTCATAACAGAGTACTGCCACACTTGCAACTTGTTTAATTCTTAAGAAGGCAAGATATTTTCACTCTCTACATATTTGTCTAGAGATGTGAAAAATAATGCACACCTCATAGGATGGGTATCAGAATACATTAATCTACATATGTAGCAAATTTGATAATTGCATGCTACCACTTTATCAGTGGATAATTAAATACTAGCAAACAAAATATATCTATGTTAGCGCAAAAATTAAATATTTCTAAGTATCAGACATTTTCTGGATTATTAACCTTTCATTAAGCTGTCTGTAATCTGAACTTTACTTTTGCTCTATAATATATTCAGCACATCACTAGGCCAGGGCCTCCATTCACTCTGACCACAAATATATATTTATTGTTCTTGCATAGATGACTTTTAGTGTAAGTATACCAAATTCTCAGTTGAAAAGTGAAGCAAATAAACTCATAAATAAGCATCTCGGTGGGACTTTTAAAACTGGAACAGGTATTAAGAACCAATTTGTGAATATCTGACATGTTTTCACATTTAAATCTCGCACCTAGAAACATCAGATTGAAAATGCCCTGTTTAAATTGTGATTCTAGCAATTAAGTCATGTTCTCATAATGGCTCAGCCGTTTAAAAGGTCAAAAATATTTACACTGTGTGAAATGCAGTAATTGGGCTATGTGTGAAATATAATAATTGGTTCATCTGTCAATTAAAAATTTCAGCATTGAGCAACTAATTTCTTTAGAGCACCACTACTATGTGTGCACAGAAGAACACAATACGTATCTTTCCAGGTATGGCTTTGCTGAGTAACACCTGACAAAGTCATTTAATTCAAACACAGGCCGGCATGCTACATGACTTCCATTGGCTTAGTGTTTTTGGAGATTGGTGGTATCTAACTATCACTCTTCCAAATTCTACAACATTAACAACAACCTAAGGCCACATCCTTCAATACTGAGGACTATCATTAAAAGTAAGTATGAGAGAGACCACTGGTCAGTATTTCATGTTATATAAGCCTAACAAATATCTGCCAAAAAAGATACACACACACACACACATACACACACACATACACACACATACACACACACCCACCCCCACACACATACACACACCTATACACACACACATACACACACCCCCACACACATACACACACACATACACACATACATACACACACACCCACACACACCCACACCCACACAAACACACACACATACACACACACACACCCACACACACACACACACACACACACACATACACACGTTTCATTTTATAAAAGTAAAGGTGGTGTTGTGGTTGTGTGCATTTGGAAAATTAAAAAGAGTAACAGTAAAACATTAAATATCACAACATGCCTTTACTTTTTTTCTTTTATAAAATTTTTGGAAGAATTTGTAGAGGAATTTTAATGCAGCAACTTGGCTGCTCTGGCAAGATATCACATACATCTAAAGAGCATCTAGGTTTGTGTGATCTGACTGGAATGCAGACATAGCCTGGATTACAGTATGATCTGGTTGGAATACAGGCATGCCCTTAGTATACATGTTTAAAAACAAACAATGTAAGTAAGGTTAGCTGTAGATGGAATCTTCTCTGTTTGAAAATAATGTCTAATTCAAGGACAGACAAAGTAACGAATCAGAGAAAGATTTGACAGAGTGAGTCAGAGATAAGAGATGCCCAGCTCTCAGGAGAACAGCGCAGGAGAGAAGCATAAGGTAGAGAGAGTGTAGAGAAGAGAGTAGAATATAACAGGGTACAGTAGAGAGAAAGAGAAGACAATACAGTTGAATATATACAGTAGAGAGCTCAGCAGAGAAGACACTACATAAGAGCTTGCTTCAGTACACTACAGTACAACATAGCACAGTAGAGACCAGTTGAAGCTGAGTTCATGCAGTTTGCTGCAGTTTACTTCGAGGAGTTCAGAAGAAGAGCAATTTCAGTTAGAAGCAGAGAAAAGCCAGTTTTTTAATGTTTATTTATTACTAAAGGTTACATCTCCATCATAATGCCCTCTTTCAACCCCTCTCAGTCCTGCCCTCCCACCCTCTACCCCCATCCTTTCCATCCCACTCCTCTGGAGTGGAGTGTTCCTAAATATCAGTCCCGTCCCAGTTCAGCAGTCATATGAGGGCCAAGAGCCTCCTCATACACTGGGGGCCTACAAGGTAGCACCACTAGGGCAAAGTGTCTCATTGACAGGTAACTATACTACAACCAATGCACCAAAAGGGAACTGGAACATAGATTTTTTAAAAGCAAGTTTAAATCAGCCAGCTTTGAGAGGAGTGTGAGCCAAAACAGCTGAGGTGAACCAGCCAACCATAATTAACAAATTGCTAGAAAGGGTGAGCTTATTCAGTAGTGAGTCTCAGAGACAATTACATCAGGCAAATAAAAGCTACTTTTACAAGAACTATATTTAAAACCATGGAAAATGAGTTTGAAATTTAATATAGATAGGAATTATAAGTGTATACCATCATCACTGAATGAGAAGAGCACACAGCATACAACCACAGCAATGAACTGAATTCTTAACTTTTATGTTCTTAGTAACCTTGCCCTATAACACAGAAAATTAGTATTCCATCAAGTTTTATGGAAAACACAAGTGCAAACATTTCATACTAAATATTCAAAAAGCTTCAGATATTTACATCACTTTTTAAAAATACCTCCAATGATGACCAAATTAAAAAATATACATACTGATTTTATAATAGACACACAATACCCCTGTCCTCAGTTGAGCTGAGCAGACCTGTCAAATGCTGAGAATAGCTTAGATGCCAAGTGTACAACTTGCCTTAAGTTTCAACTATATCCCTCAGTGTCCACTTCCATTTTTCTATCCTAGATGTTTTCATATGTCTAGGGCAATGGACTTTAGCAAATTAATTATAGTAAGCATAAGTTAAAACTCAGCTTTCTAGGGAATACAAACAGTAGCTATGAAGTCCCATTTACTAATTATTGAAGGTTTTCTATCAAACAGAGGCCCTACTCATAATCACTTGTAATATTTCAAATTATTGTGATATTTAAATATTCAAAGACAATATCTAAAGTAGTTAAAATTACTACATTGGGCATTTTTTCCTTTAACAAACATTTTTAATAACTAAATATGAGTACTGAAATCTTTTGGTTTAAATATTCAATAGAATATAACAAATACATCACTCTCTTGAAAAATGAAGTACAATTTCTAGTTTCTTGAATATTTTAGTGAGGTAAATACAATTTTTTTTACTGATTTAATTCTTATATATATTAAAATGTATATTATATATTATTATATACATTTATAACATGCTATATATACACATAGTTTAAGTAGGTGGGTAGCTATGCAAACAGATTAGGAATATGCATTTCAATTGCTTATGTTTTAGTACTTCAAGAAACATCATTTTTCTTCCAAACAATGGGAGCACACTGGTATGGTTCTCATAAATAATAACACATAAATATACCATAATCGTTAAAAGCAGAGTTCATGAGAGGTTAAGGCTAAAAAAGCATGCCATCCTGCTTGCCACAGGAGGGAAAATAAAACAAAACCAGATAACTTTAAACAAAGTAACCTGTTTGATAATTTTTTAAAAAGAGAATTGTGTACAAAACCAAACAACAAGACAGAAATAAGGGACAAATATTCTGATAATATTGGCCCTGGTTTCTGTTCAGCTCAGGAAGTTATTTCTGACATTGCAATGATTTCACTGAAATATAGACGATGGTACTCAAAGTCTTCAGTAGTGGGAAGCGTGGTGTGTAAAGGAAGATGATGGAATACTGAAGACATAAATGGGAAAATTGGATGCAGCAAAGTGTTCCCCAAATATAGATAGCAATGGCAGGAAAGGAAATGAGGACCCTCATAAAGAAGTAAAGCATCGGAGAGACCTGAATGCATAAAAGAAAACAAACCAACTAAAAAATTGGACAAAAGATCAAGCCTGAAACTCTTAACGTGCTCAGTACAGAATTCTCCATGAATGTGAATGAGTATGGTCAGGGAAAGGCTATTTTCTATAATTCAAAGGCCAAATGGCACATTGTTAAGATGTGAAACAACTATCTACAAAATGCATGGAAGTCTCAGTTTCAAGTACCATATCCTCATAAAAGAAATCTCAGAGAAATATTACAAGAACTTGTATAAGCTGATAGGATGTGTTGAAACATCAGTTGGATTTACTGTGCAAATGACTCTTGCTGACTTTGTTCATTAAAAGTGCTCTTTAGTGCACTCTGAGTGTGGAAATGAACAAAACAAGAACCATTTCCCTGAAGGTTATAGTAAGCAGGGGATATTTGACTTAAGCTTATTTGTTGATGATTTCTCATAGACTCAGCTTTTCATATCAACATTACTGCCTTTGACAATGTGTGGTTAGAGGGACAGGTATGGAGAGGTATGTAAGAAATGAACTTGATTTCTGAACGCAGGGAATAGTGCTGGCTTAAGTTCCAGAAACTGTCCTTTCATGACAATGGTGAAGAATCTAAGTGATCATTTTTGGGGTTTTATGAATGAAATCAGAGCAGACATCCATCCATGCACTGCCAGGTGAGTTTTAATTTGACAGTACACATTGAAATTTTGTTCAGAAGCAATAGGCTCTACAAACTATAGACACACAAGCAGTAGCACTTTAGGGAATGAGATTTGTGTCTAAATGTCAGAAAGAAAATGAAACTGGAAAGGTACAGAGAGCTCCAGTGAAAGACAATGTCCTATTGTCTTAATAGTGGTATGTTTTATGAGGATTGGGGAGCATTTTTTATTTTCACTAATTATAAAGTCACATAATTGAAATAGAGTCGTCTAGACCTTTTCCTGTAAGTACAATATCAAAGCTCTGTGACTACCCTGAGTTCCACATCTGTCCTCTGGTACAGTCTGATGTGAGTGCCTGAACATAGCCCTCCCAAAGCACCCTAAATCCTACTGTCCACCTGCTTCAAACTTCCCAGTCTGCTGAGTCACACATGTGCTATTAGAAGTGCCCACATATAACTGCTAAGCAGAGAGGGGCTGATATGTAGGGACACTCCACTTCAGAGGCATGGGAAGGGTAGAAGAGGGAGGAGAGGGTGGGAAGGTGGAACCATGAGGGCTCTGTGATGGTGATGTAACTTGAAGTAATAAATAAACAAAAACAAAACACACACACAGAATTTCCAGATTTGCTATGGACATACATCCTGTGCACCAGCCCAGTCTTTAGATTCTTTATGATCTTAGCCAAAAACCAAGATATTCAACCTATAGGCCTAATCCATGCAGCAATCTTGTGTTCCAATGAGCCTGAAGAGTTTACTTGACCTTAGTCTCCCTATACCTTCCCCAAACCCAAGACATTGCACTAGTGGCACATCCAGTGCCAAACTCCAAACTTCCATTCCAAAACTCCTTTCTTGTAGAAATGAAAGAATGGGAAAGCTGAGGAAGCAAAACATGAAATCTTGTAGCTTCCCTCTGGGATTTGAGATTCTTGGGCGAATCATTTTATTGAAACATAATTTGGTAGACCATACCACTCTCTGCAGCTTTCCTTATCGATATTTTTTGATCAGTATTTTAATTTTTATACATTTTGTCATATTTTCCAGTCTCTCAATCTTCCTATATCATCCCAACACCCTACCCACTCAATTTTATGTTTTTCCCTCTATAGTGAGAAAATAAATCTCAAAAAAAAACAAAAGCAAGATTTTTTGTGTTGTTGTATTACTCTCAATGTCATTTCAAAAGTGTAAACTTACTTAAATATTTCATGTCATGAGATAAGTAGAGTGTGATTTTTCGAGTGCATACTTCCTTTCATTTGATATGTAGGTATAATGACATTGGTATCTATCACCAAAATAGGACAGAAACTCACTGAGCAAAGTTTAATTTGTTACTCATATAAAACAATAATGCCAGGAGTCATTTGTTTCTTAAAATGTAGAGTGATTATCATAGTACAAAATTTGCATATTTTGAGATTAAGGCACAACATGTAAAATATTTATCAGAATAATTATGCAAAATGATAAATAGTTTATCATTAAATCAATTTGAATGATTTTGAATTTATTGTCATTAACTGTGGTTAGTTTAAGATAAGATGCTCACTATTTGGTAAGAATTTGTATTTGGGTTGATATTAGTATATATCCAGACCAACTTGAAAAAAATTTCTTTGAAGGAATACATGTTTATTTTATGTTGTAGCATCCTAGGTATAGAGGAATGATAAAATATGAATGAATATATGACATTTGACCTCTGTATATGTATTTTAATATCCAGAAAGACCATTGATTATCTTCAAAGTATTAGTTATTTTTCACATTACTATGAAAAAATTCCTGACAGAAACAACTTACCAAAGGAAAGGCTTACTTTGCTCAGAGTTCAATGAGGGTACTCAATGGTCCTTATAGTTAGGGAGAATATAGAGGCAGATGACCACCACATATCTCTCATCAGGGAACAAAAAATGATGATTACTGATACTCAGTACACTTTTTGCTTTTAACTCATTTCAAAACCTAAGCCAGTGGGAAAATGCCACCAAGATTCAATATGAGTGTTTCTTTTTCAGTTAAATCAATCTAGAAAGTATCTGCACTTACACACAGACATTTGTCCATTTGGCTTTTAAATCTACTGAAACTGACCATGAAGATTAACCAAACTACTCCAATTATGTAAATAAACAACATTAAATAAATCTAAGATCATAGCACTAATTTGAATAGTAATAGTACTACAAAGTTACAATGCAAATAATACACTAAAACATGATCTTTGGTACATATTAAAATCTTTGTATAATTTGAAATTATTTTTCTTTGAAGAAATGATACTATGACATTAAGAAACCAAAAAAATATATATTGTTTGTGGCTATTGTGAAGGGAGTTGTTTCCCTGATTTCTTTCTCAGTCCATTTGTTTGTTGTATAAAGAAGGGCTTCTAATTTTTTGAATTAATTTTGTATCCAGCCACCTTGCTAAAGGTGTTTATCAGCTGTAAGTGTTCCCTGGTGGAATTTTTGGGGCCGCTTATGTATACTATCATATCGTCTGCAAATAGGGATAATTTGAATTCTTCGTTTCCAATTTGTATCCCCTTGATCTCCTTTTGTTGTCTTATTGCTCCAGCAAGAACTTCAAGTACTATATTGAAGAGATATGGTGAAAGTGGACATCCTTGTCTTGTCCCTGAGTTTAGAGGAAAATTTTCAAGTTTCTCTTCATTTAGTTTGATGTTGGCTACTGGCTTGCTGTATATTGCCTTTATAATTTCTAAGTATGGTCCTTGTATGCCCGTTCTCTCCAGAACTTTTAGCATGAAGGGGTGTTGAATTTTGTCAAATGCTTTTTCTGCATCTAGCAAGATTATCATGTGGTTTTTTCCTTTCATCTTGTTTACATGGTGAACGATGTTGATAGACTTTCGTATGTTGAACCATCCCTGCATTCCTGGGATGAAGCCTACTTGATCATGGTATATGATGCTTTTGATGTGTTCTTGGATTCAGTTGGCTAGTGTTGTATTAAGTAATTTTGCATCTATGTTCATGAGGGAGATTGGTCTGAAGTTCTCTTTCTTTGTTGGGTCTTTGTGTGGTTTAGGAATCAGGGTGACTGTGGCCTCATAGAATGAGTTTGGCATTGTTCTTTCTGATTCTATTTGGTGAAAGATTTTGAAGAGTATTGGTATTAGCTCTTCTTTGAAGGTCTGGTAGAATTCTGTGCTAAAACTGTCTGGCCCTGGGCTTTTGTTGTTGTTGTTGTTGTTGTTGTTGTTGGGAGATTTTAATGAGTGTTTCTATTTCCTTAGGGGTTATAGGGCTGTTTAATCTGTTAACCTGATCATGATTTAACTTCGGTACATGGAATCTATCAAGAAAATTGTCCATCTTACTTAAGTTTCAAATTTGGTGGAGTATAGATTTTTAAATACGACCAAAATATTCTCTGGATTTCCTCAATATCTGTTGTTATTTCTCCCTTTTCATTTCTGATTTTGTTGATTTGGGTTTTTTTCCCTCTACCTTCTAACAACGCAAGTAAAGGACCTGTACAACAAGAACTTCAAGCTTTTGAAGAGAGAAATTGAAGAGGCATCAGAAGATGGAAAGATCTCCCATGCTCATGGATAGGTAGGATCAACATAATAAAAAAAAGCAATATACAGATTCAATGCAATGCCTATCAAAATACCTACACAATTTTTTTTAGACCTGGAAAAAGCTATACTTAATTTCATATGGAACAAAACAACAACAACAACAACAAAAACCCAGAATAGCTAAATCAATCCTGTACAATAAAAAACCATCTGGGGATATCACCATCCCAGATTTCAAGCTGTGCTAAAGAGAAATAGTAATAAAAACAGCATGGTACTTGTATAGAAACAGACCAGTGGATCAATGGAAACGAATTGAAGACTCAGAAATGTATCCACACACCTATGGGCACCTAGTTTTTTACAAAGGAGACAAAGCTGCACAATGGAAAAAGGACAGCATCTTCAATAAATGGTGCTGGCCCAACTGGACGTCTACATGTAAAAGAGTGAAATTAGACCCATACTTATCATCTTGTACAAAACTTAAGTCCACGTGGATTAAAGAACTTAACATAAGGCCAGACACATTAAATCTACTAGAAGAGAAATTCAAAAAACCCTCGAACTCATTGGCACAGGTGACAACTTCCTGAACACAACACCAGCAGCTCAGGACCTGAGGCCAGCAATCAATAAATGGGACCTCATGAAACTGAAAAGCTTCTGCAAGGCAAAAAACACTGTCAATTGAACAAACTGGCAGCCTACAGATTGGTAAAAAAATCTTCACCAACCCCACATCTGACAAAGGGCTAATATCCAAAGTTTACAAAGAACTCAAGATATTAAATGTCAATAAACCAAATAATCGATTCAAAAAATGGAGAAAAGAGCTAAACAGAGAATTCACAAAGGAGGAATTCCTAAAGGCTGAGAGACACTTGAAGAAATGCTCAGCATCCTTAATCATCAGAGAAATGCAACTCAAGACGACTCTAAGATTTCATATCACACCTGTCAGAATGGCTAAGATCAAAAACTCAAATGACAGCACATGCTGGTGAGGGTGTAGAGAAAGGGGAACCCTCCTCCATTGCTGGTGGGAGTGCAGGCCTGTGCAACCATTTTGGAGGTCAGTCTGGTGATATCTTAGAAAACTTGGAATAGCTCTGACTGGGGACCCAGCCATACCACTTCTGAGTATACATCCAAATGACTCCTCACTGAATCACAAGGAAGTTGCCTCATCTATGTTCATAGCAGCCTTATTTGAAATAGCTAGGAACTGGAAACAACCCAGATGTCCCTCAACTGAATAATGGATTAAAAAACTATGGTACATCTACACAATGGAATACTACTCAGCTATCAGAAACAATGAAATTATGCAATTTACAGCCAAATGGATGGAACTAGAAAAGCTCATCCTGAGTGAGCTAACCCAGACTCAGAAAGATGCACATAGCATAAATTCACTTATAGTTGGATTTTATCTATATAGTACAACCAATGCACCAAAGGGAACATGGACATAGACTTTTGTTTGTTTTTTTGTTTTCTCTCCCTGTCATTGAGACACTTCCCTTGTGGTACTGCCTTGTATGCCTCTAGTGTATGACAAGGCTCTTGGCCCTCATATGACTGCTGAACTTGGGCAGGGGAATGTTATGTAGGGACACTCCACTCTAGAGGAGTGGGATGGAAGTGTTAGGGGGTAGAGGGTGGGAGGGCGGGACTGGGAGATGTAACCTGAAGGCATAAATAAATAAATTTTAAAAAACAAAAAATCAAAAAAACACCAAAAAACAAAAAGTCTCTTATATTCTTATTTAATATGATATTTCAAGTGTTAACATGATCTGTATGTATATTTAATTGGTGTGTGTGTGTGTGAATAAAAATTCCATTGAAGCCAGTTCTAACCAACTGAATCCTACATGACTAAATTCATTCTTAAAGATAAGAAATAAAAAAGATTTACTCAAAGAAATCAAGGGTTTAGGTTCAAAAATCCCATTAGAGACTTAATATAATAGTCATTTTTTTTTGGTATGTCAACCCTGCTTTGGGATTTTTTTCTTTAACCATTAACCTAGTTTAAGCCTGAATGGTACATATCAGAGTAAAAGGAAAGGTCTTTCTGTTGGTATTTATTATCAATCTCAAGAAATTTCTTGTTTGGAACCAGGTTTTAATCTATACAGAGTTCTAAGGATCATAAAACCTTTGTAAGTCTGTTCTTGGAGGAATGTGAATTCCACTTGAACAGATGCTTTGTTCTCTTATAAAGACAAATGGAAATCAAGAGTCATGGCAACACAGTAGTGTAGCATATTTCATATTACTATTATACTTAGTATGTCCATATTTCGTACTATATATGCATATGGATTTCAGATATATTGGCTAAATTCAGTGCAACATAGATCAAATAAAATGAGTGAATAGTAATAGATCTCTAGGTACCATTTCTACACCAGAATTTACCAAAATTCATTAATTCAATTTCCCTAAAATATCATAGAAAAATGTTGTAGTCATTTTGATCACCTTTTTCAGTTAATTGTCCATTCAATGGATGGCAAATCTAAGAAATTTTTTCTAATATTGTTCTTTTTCTTTTATAAAGAAAAATATTTTTTTCTATTTTGATGCAGAATTCATACTGACTGCTGATGTCACACCATTCTAAAAAAATACTGGATGGAAATATTTAACAAATTATTTTTCCAATATGTTTTTTGCTACAAACTTCTCAATGTTTGTGTGAACAATTATATTGGAGATCAAACATCAAAATATCTACATTCAATGAATAAGATGTAAAATATTCCCGTGGGTCAATTTTCTCTAGATATTTAAAAAATGAGGTCAAAACAATGTTAAATTTATATTCAAAACTTGTTGAGAACTCGATGGTACCAACCAGGACAATTTCATTTGCCCTTGTCCACAATTTAGGTTTCAGGTAACCTGTATCCATGATACTTCTCATCTTTTTATAGGTAAGGATATAGTATATGTCAATGATACTGTCCTGAAAAAGTATTGTCTTTTGTTCTAATCACCTTTTATTTTTCATAAAACAAGAGTTTAGTTTCTATACAGCTATGCCAATAAATTATCACTACCAGGTGGAAAGTTCACACTTTACACCAAAAAACATTTAGAGTATAAATGGTCTAGAGCTATTTCCATATCTTTTCAAAATTATGTCTCCATGTCTTGATTCAGTTCTTGAAATATAATAAAAGTTCAATAACAAAATATTGTTGAGTACAATGTTTCAATTCAATGTCAGTTCTATATTTTTAGTATATAAAAATATATATTTAGCTTGTTTCATATAGTAGAGTCATCTAACACTATTCTTAGAATAATCCTCATTATTTCTTATACTAAAATAACATAATAAAATTGTTGTAAATTATTCTCATGCTTCATTATAATGGAGGTAAATGAAAATTATAAGAGACAATAGACCATGTAAATCTTATGACTTAGCAAGAACCAACACTAGGATAATATGAGGTAATATGAGAAGTAAATGAATTCGAGCTCAGTATTTCTGTGTTCTTTTCATAATAGTACAGCTTAACAAAAATTTCGAATACAGCAATCAATTTTTCAAGATAATTTTAACACACCAAAAGGAACAGGAACATAAACCTTGTTACCTGTTAGTGGGACACTTTGCATTAGTAGAGTTGCCATTTAGGCCCCCAGTGCAAGAGGAAGCTCTTAGCCCTCATAGGGCTGATATGTAGGGGCAACCTACTCTGGAGTATAGGTGGGAGACAGGAAGTGGGTGGTAGGGTGAGACCAGGAGGGGTGAAGAGAGGGGACGGTGATGGAGATGTAACTGAAGTAATAAATAAATAAACAAAAAATAATAATATTAATCTTAATGCTTGATAATCATTGAAACTATGCATAATTATCCTATTAAATAATCCTATTTTACCTTTAGACTATATTTAAACTAGCTGTTCTATTCTATTTTCATAATGTGAGGTCAAAGGGAATACTCTAAATCATGATAAAGATGTCTTTGAAATAAACCCATAGTAATATTATGTTTAATTATAGTAAATTTCCTTCCTACAGACTCCAAATAATATAGTTTAAAGAAATTATATAATTTTACCAGCACTACTTATTTCAGGTGGCAGTGTATAATTAGGGTTGTTAATTTAGGTTCACAGTTTCTTGCAAAAAGAGCAGAGGCACATTGAAAATCTATATATAAGTGTCCCACAGTGACTATAGACTTCATTTATTCAGGTGATTATTATATTGTAAAATGTTCCACCTTTATGAACATAAATATGCACTTGAATTCCTTGGGATTGGACTCATATGTTTTACTACTCAATGGATTTACTATTTCCTAGATACATTCGCATATTGTTTTAATTTACTTTCTTATTTTTAATTGAAAATTCAAACATAAGAGTAGTCATTATAATTCGCAACCTTAATATGTGTGTGTTGAAGCTCCAATGTCTAGCAGTTAATCTAAAATTGATACCTTCAGTGTTTTGTACATTTATTTTTCATGAACCTAGACTAAGGTATTTTAATGATATATATATGTATATATATATATATGTATATATATATGTATATATACATATATATACATATATATATATATATATAAAACTCAAGAGTTTAGGACTTGTGTACAGAAAAATAAAAATTGTAAGGATGTTGAAGGTTACCAGAGCTAAGCTATGATCTAGAAAGCAAATTGATTCCACAGACAATTTCAGTCTGAACAGAAAAATGTTGTTTGCTCTTATGAATGAACAATTTATCAAGATTTATTTATTTATAGATATTCCCTGAAGCAAACAGTAAATGATTACTTGGGACTCTTATCTCTTAGAAGGCAATTTATTGAGAAAATGACAGAGTCCATTTGATACAGTAATCTTAGTTTTCAGTCCTGATCATGTAGCTATGTAAAGTAAACCGGTCTTCTTTTACAAAAAGGAATGAAAAAACTCTTAGCTCCACTGAAGAA
This sequence comes from Lophiomys imhausi, assembly GCA_907164525.1. Lineage (NCBI taxonomy): Eukaryota > Metazoa > Chordata > Mammalia > Rodentia > Muridae > Lophiomys > Lophiomys imhausi. Next base: position 5,047,074 of record CAJQZJ010031536.1, read on the forward strand.
ATTAAGGATAAGATATAAACAGTTGCAACAAAATGAATTGTCCATCTGCATTATTTTTGAGCCAGAATTTATTAGTTCAAATTATTTAAGACAAATAAATATTATTATAATATATTGTTAAAATAACGATGTTAGGAACAAAGCACACGCATACATACACAAGTGAGAATATACACACACACACCACACACACACACACACACACACACACACACACACACACAAATCCATGCTCATAAACATACTATTATGTTTATTCTGTGGTGAGTAAGCTGAGAAAACATAATTTGCTTTGACTGAATAGCTGTTTGAAGTTGAGCATTATGCTTCTCTTGATATACCAATTTCTCTCTAGAAAATTAGATTATTGAAGTCAATAATATTTTATAAGAGTTTTTTAAACATTCACATATTTTCATATGAAGAAAATTTTATTGCTCATTTACCAAACAAAATGTATTTAAATTTTATCCCTTTAAAAGTGTAAGCTCACATTGCAATGAATCTAATTACAAAATTCATCTACTAGACTGTAATATGCCTATGTGTATTCAAAATAATTTGAAATTTTGTATAATAATTATTTACAATTATTAATATTGTAATGAGCATAGGCATCTGAGTTTTAACAACTTTATGAATGTAATCTACCTTTTATTTTCATCAATTTTTCTACCTGTCTTTGTCAGTAATTACAAATTCTATAAAAAAACATAGTGTTGAGGTATTTGAGTAGCTTTTTAAGGTATCAATTGACCCGATAGACAAGTTACTTTCTCAGAGCAGTTATGATTGTGATTGACATGTCGATTTTCAGGAACTGTCTCAGTAAATCAGGTTACATCTCATCTCTAGTGTCAGGTATAAATAATAAAGTCTCTTCTGACTGCTAACTTCATAGCTGAAATGGCTACCCCTGAGTTTTAGAGCAGGTGTGGTTCGTTTATATCATAAGCATCTAGTAGAGTCTGGCTTAGAGAAGGATATGGATATTTATAGGGAAAAAAAGACATATCAATAAAATTTTGAAAGTATTCTGACAGAAGTTTTAATTCAGCCTGTCAGATTTACATAGCATGAAATATTGCAGATAATCAATTTGTATTTAATTACAACATGTTTGACACAGACATTCTTTGGAATCTTCATCCTTCAATAACTTTGCAAAACTGTCCTTTCGCTGGGAACTTTCAATTCCTTTCTGAAATAAGAAAAATGAGGTACTATCAAGAGCTTTTTTGAAGATTTAGAAAAGGTGAAGTGTGACAAATCTTTTAAATATGAAATGCTTTGAGTGAAAACGCCAGTATATAAATCAAGATGCGAAGACTTCTTCTATCTTCATGAAAGGCTGAGTGTCAATTGACTTCTCAAAACTGTCGATTGGAGTCTTCAGGATGGAGATGTGTGAAGACAAATGAGAAGTCAGGAACCTTGAGCATCATTCAGTGTGAAGTGAAATTTAATAGCAGTAAATATAATAAACACAATTATGTCCAAGTAATGACTAAATGTAATGAGTTCTGTTTGTGAAAATGTATTAAAATGAAAGACGTGATATCAAAACTATTGATATTGGCATAAATAATCCATGCTTTAATGTTAAATTTTCATCACCCATGAAATGATCACGTGTTCAAAGTTTCTGTATGTTGAGGCATCTAAGTGTATGTTACAAAGACGTGCAATTATAACACAGTTGTAAGTATTATAAATATCAATGTCAGTTACTCAAATGCAAAGGTTTGCAAAGTTCATGACATAATTCTCCTCTGACAAGAATGCACCATAATACCTAACTTATGAACTAAACTTTTCATTCATTCTGCTTTTAAGTACTTATTGAGTGCCTGGTTTTGTGAAACATTGCCTAAGCACCGAGAATGTCATGATTAACACACAGGAAGAAGATCTTTGAATCATGAAACTTATCTATGTAGAATCTATCTTTAATTAAAACTGGATTGTTTTTGATGATTCTAATTATGGTTGATGCTTCAAAACTGTTCCTCCAGCTGTTTGCTTTTCAGAAAGGCCACCAGGAAATAAATGTTAAAAAAAAAACAATCTTTATTCACTGGCACAGTGTTGGTTCAATTTGTTTAGGTTATAGTATCCAGATATTTAATCAAAAAGTGTCTACATCTTGCTCTAAGAGCTCACTGTAGATAAAACTTACATTTATAACCTGTCTCTGAGTAGAGTGCTCATCTGATCAATTGAAAGTCTGAGAATGGAGTCTTATTTTTTTCTGTGGGAATAGACAACCATTAAATTTGAAGTATAACATCAACATTTCTGTATATTTCCAGTTTTGCAACTCACTGTTCAGAACTTGGGTTCACCAGTCCACAAATTTGAGTCAATTAATTCCTTGACATAATCCTTCAGAGCACAGAAAGACATGTTCAGATCTAAGTGTTTCTGTTCCTCAGGAAAGCCTGAGTGAAACAAAGAAAAATACTAATTTGAGAGACCTAAACAAAGCATTGAAAGATGAAAACATCTGTGAAGTTAGGCAATTCAGCTGTGAATTATATAGTGTTTGTTGCATGCTCATTTTGGAGTGATAACTATCTAGAAGAAAGAATACTTAGGCAAAGTCTAATGAATAAATAACCTGCTTATCATGACAAGTAAGCTGTTTCTATTCTTTCTATATCTTCAAGAACTTTCCTGTACATTAAAAAAAAATAAAGAAAAGCAAGTTGTTTGACCTAATCTTAGTGCTACTTAGTCCCTAAATCTGAAAAAGAAAAATATGTTCCTAGGAATATTTAAAGTAAGAGTAGAAATGATGAAATATGTCTTCAAAAGTAAAGTATATATGCTATAAAAGAGATTGAAGAAAAGATATAGGAGGGATAGGAGGGGTAAAATAAATTTTTGTTAAAATCTTTCTTTCTTCCTTCCTTCCTTCCTTCCTTCCTTCCTTCCTTCCTTTCTTTCTTTCTTTCTTTCTTTCTTTCTTTCTTTCTTTCTTTCTTTCTTTTCTTTCTCTCTCTCTCTCTTTTTTGTTGTTGTAGCCTTTTTTAAGTCCATGTACATTTATTTTTGTGTTTTTTTGGGTTTGGTTTTTCAGAGACCACACAGCATTCTAGTTAGTAAAGTACACAACAGATTAACAGTCAGTCCTATTTCTGTGTTTTAACTTCAGCACTTTAGGAATCTGCAAGGCATTTGTCTTCCTTGGGTCTGACTTTTCATATCTGTCATGTGAAATCCTGTTCAGGGTGATTTAAGTAATTAATTATAACAATTTCTTAAAGATTCGCAAAAAAATAATATTGTGAACTCATATTCTGCAGGCAGGTACTGTGGAACTTTTCCCTTGGCCATGGATATTCATTTATATTTTTATAACAAAACAGCTGTATTTATGCACATGAGACTTTCACAAGAGTGGATCACCTGTAATTGTCTGCCCCACTGAACTCTGTAACAATTTACATGGCCTATGAGGGCCACTCTTCCTGAGGATACACAAGCAATAATCATTGATAGTTTTGTGGAGAAGTAAACTCTTCTTCCATAGTATAGTGATTTATGGCATGTCTATACTCTAGCAAATAACCCCTCACAGTGTGAATGTTAGAAATCCCAGTGAAACGCGTGGGGACACCAAACCAGATTTGTGTGGAATCCTTTATTTGCTCTGCTGTAGTCCCTATTTCACAAGAGTAATTAGAGACAGACTTCTAGGGAAAATTCATACAACACAGAACCACATTAAAATGAAACATAAAGGAGAAATTTTGACGGTACAATCGAAAGTAGCTGACACACCAAACATGATCAATCAATTTCAAAGCCAACCTAAACTGCATAGAGAGTACCAGGCTGGTCAGAGCTGCATGGTGTATAAACAATTGCTTTATTTTTGTTAACTGCTACAGTAATATTGATACAAAGGTGGAGATTTCCCAATGACTTCGTTTAGTCAGCTACACAAAGCACTACAACAACAGTAAATATATTATAGTAAATTATGGGTGGGATCATAAGGGGAGACAATATACACTCTATACTTGTGTTAAAGATACAAATTATAAATAAAAACAAACACCATAAACAAAAGGTAAAGGGAAGCGTTCATCAAAGACAAACAGAATTTCAAAGGCTTTCGTAGAAAACTGGTGTCAGCTGACGAGTAGAGAATGTGTTTTGGAATTCTTTATTTCACCAGATATTTTTGTTGCTGGTATTCTATGTACTGGTGTATAAAATCCTTGGCAAAAGTTTTAGTTCAAATACATGTGTGCAGAACCCTTTAGAGCAAGTGTGTAGTGATCCTCACAAGGTTACAAGGTGTGTGAAAATCCTCTATTCTTAACCTCATGACTTGATTAAGCCTGAGACTCTCACAATTGGCTCCATTATGAAATGGACAACATTCATGCTCTTTATAAAATAAATAAAACTCTAATGAGTATGCCATAAAATGCATTAATTTCATAAGATTATTGTTTCCATGTTCTGCATGGTCACAATTCTCTCATACTTGGATGGGAGGGAGCTCCTGCCCCAGATATCAGCTGTCTCTGCTATCAGTCTCCAGCACAGGTATTGTTCATTATCTTGCACTAATATCAGAGTCAGATAGCAATCTTTCCTAAACAGCAGACAGATGTATGGTGACAGAATTAATTAAAATTGATTCACACCTTGTGTCATGTATAGGTCTTCTGGGTGCTTTCTTTTCTACATCCTGCTCCACTTCATGGTGTTGTACTACATGACACAGGTGGGAATCACTGACTTAGAATACTAATTATGAACTTGAATGGGACTGTGCACCATGACTGACAGTGTGATGCATGAAAGGATTTGAGAATTTACTTCGTTTAGGATTTCATAAGGGACTGATGCTTTATTCCAAGTTCATAAGTTTGTATTCAGAGGAGGACAAAACTTATAAATCAAGGTTACTAAGGATTATCAGAAATCTTGTAAATGAATTACATATCTTAATAGTTAATTGTTCAACACAGTAAGCTTTTAAAAGCATAAGCAATAAAGATAACAGAAGCATAAATATGTTTGTATATTAATACTCTATTTTTAACAAAGAAATTGAAATAGATATATAAGATCATGAACAATAGCTGAAAATTTATAATTCTATATTTTTTTATTTTTCATGTAGAACAAATTCTATCAAAAAGTAATATTGTATTACATTTTAATTATTTTGTGGGGGTCCTTATTATTTTTTTGAATTTTATTTATTTATTATTTATTCAAGTTATATCTTAATCACAATCTCCTCCCTACTCTCCTCTCTGGTCCCACCCACCCACCCTCTTCCCCCTCACATACTTCTATCCACTTCCTTTTTTTCTTTTTTTTTTTTGGTAAAGTATATATTTCCCCACAAAAGCTCCCCCTTTCAGTACAACAAATGGCTTTTCATCTTGTAACAAAAAATACAATAAAAAACAACAAGAATGATTAGGCCACAATTATGAAAATTATAAGGCATAACATACATTCCCAATGTCCAGTACATACATATTTGGCAACTGACTTTAACATTCTACTATGTATCCATATCCATGAGTTTAAAGTTCTAAATACAACTCAGCTTTCAACCTAACTTGCACCACCAACTTAAAGCATCTTCTTAAATCCAGAACACCCTGTTAATTTCTAAACAACTCAAAATTTAACCATGATACTATAACTATCTAGTCTAAAATCACATCAGAGACCTGAGAAGGGTAAATATTTCTGATGATACAGGAAGTGCAGGGCCAGCAGTTTCTAAAACTAAGAAATGACAGACAACTGGCTGTCTGGACAGTTCCCAATTTCTCTCCTTACATTACAACATCTATCTTCAGCCTTTTGGTCCCGTTTCTCTGACAGATATTACTTGTAAAGCTGGAATTATGAAGGACTTGCCTACCCTGTCTTGGAAGTGCTGGGCTATCTACTTACCTGCTTCCAAGTTTTGTTTTGTTTTGTTTTGTTTTTCTTTTCAGAAAGCAGCCTGTCTACAGTTGAAGCAAGGGATGTTTCTTGCTGAGTGACAAGCTTGCCACTAATGCAATCATCTCCAATTGGAGATTCATTGATGCTCATCATCCACTTGGAGCAGAATAGGGAGTGCTGACAGGAGATGACATGTCTCAATATAAAAGAAATCTTAAGTTAAGAAAACACCTTTGAATACCATATTCTATAGATCTCTTGAGGCTTTTTGAAGACCACCTATCTATCCCTGTATATTTGGATAATCAAATGTAGGTTCTCCCATAGCAACTTTATTTCTGATTAATTTAGAAAACTTCTGTGATAGAGTACCCTAGTACCTGACAAAATGACATGCTTGAATGACTATTAGTTTGGATTTCTTAATTATCCTAAACAGTTTATGACAATTGCTAAGAAAAGGCAAAAACTTCACATTTCATTTTTAAGAGTTACATAGGTACAATACCTTAAAAAGAGTAAATCTTAATTTTGTATCAATATACAAAGATCTATACTGATATAGTCAAATATAATCTTAATTTTGTATCAATATACAAAGATATAAGAGCATATTCTTATTTATTTTGTCAGTCTGGAGACAGAACTTTGGACCTTGTGCATGCTAGGCAACTACTATACAATGAGGTTTTTAAAGCTGCATAGTGCTGTTACCTTTAGTGAACACAATAACTATCTATTACTGGACATCTCTATGCTTTTACTCACTAAGAGATACATAAGCTGCATTCTACTCTAATATACGATAACAGTGAACCATACACTTTTGAACAAGGTAAATATCCTACTTCATGAACACAATCTAATCACTTAAACATTAATATATCACAAGTATTACATATGATAAAAAAGTATCGACAGTTTTCAGAGCTATTCAAATATTATGCTATTTTTTCAATGACCAACTTTTATCTGCAACTTCAGGGATAATTAAAGTAACAAGCATGAAAATCAACCCAAGAGCTGAATAACCCATGATCCCTACATTGAATGACCTATAAATTACAAAAGTCACTTTATGCTCATGTTGCCAGCATGAATGCAATACTACTGCCCATCCATCTCTTACATAGAAGAAGCAGGTGATGAAGCTCACAGAGCTGTGAACACCAGTGAGGCTTGCAAAACCGAAAGTGACAGTACAAATCACCATATTGGAAGATATAATTAATTAAAGATTACTTTCTAGATCTCATGACTTTTTTTTTTTATAGTTAATAATCTGTTGAGGAGCTAGAAATTTAATGAATAAAAATAAATCTTCCTTTTCATTTTATGTGCATTAGTGTTTTGCCTCATGTATATTTATACTACAGTGTACTTGGTGTCTACAGAGGACAGAAAAGAGTACTGGACACCCTGGAACTGATTTTAAGGATGTTGTAATTTTCCATGATTACTGGAAACTGAATCCTGATCCTCTATAAAAATAGGAAGTAGTCTTGACCACTGAACCATCTCTCAAGCTCCTTCTGTTTTACAAATTTAATATTAGGGAAATAATTTATATACATATTAGTACTTGATTGTGATTAAATTAAGAACAATTGCAGTTATGCCCTCAGTTTGTTTATACATTAAACAGTGCACAATATCTTTCTGTATAAGAAAATGATTATTTCTAAAGAAAATGTGTTATTTGTTGTAATAAACACTGTTGTTTTTCACACATGATTTTTTTCACATCTACTATTTTAATGTGATTTCCACAACACTGTGAATCCCTTGAAATATGTTATCATAGCACTATAAACCTTGAGGAAAGTGCCTCACAATTACCTGTCATTTAACCATACATGTAGTCCTTTATACAGACATCTGTTAATTTAAAATATTTGCAAAACGTTTTATTATAATTAATGAAACTTTCAGAAGCAATCCATAGCACCAATACTCTTAAGAATGCCTTAGTACATTTTGATTTCGGGGTTAACAGTCACAAGGTGGCAAGTGTTGCACGACACTGTACAAAGGGCACAACCCCTTCTAAATCTCACTCAGCTACCCAAGGACCACTGAGGATCCCTGAGCAGGACGCTCCTTCCTACTCTCGGACACAAAAGGAAGCCGGTGGACCCGGGAATCGGGATCACCCATCCCCCACCGGGAGAGACTCCCTGTAAGTTCCAACCTAATACCCAGCAAGTAGATTCAGATCCCACACAGAGATAATCCCCACCCTGCTGGGCATCCCCAGGTCTCACACAGACGATCCAACTATCTGGCAAAAGGTTGCGACCCTTGGAAGTGAGCACAGCTTGGCTGCAAAGTGCCTTCAGACTGCAGATCACAGTCTGTGACCAAACTGACCAGTTTACAAGCCTCAGGAGTGGCAAGGCTATTGGAGCTGAACTGCAGATTTACCCACTACAGGAACCAACCCTGGGGCAAACTGCAAGATATTTGAAACAGTCGTATATCGGACTTTTGTACTAGTACTGGCCCTTCAGAGCTTACTTGTACACAGCTCCACCACCTGGATTAGTTAGGTCTCCACCAGGGAGGCGGGGCTGAATGACACACCTTATAAGGGTGGAGTAAGGCAACTCTACTCCTACACCAAAGCACCCCCTTTGGACCCAAATCCAGGAGACAGCAAAAAAATTCCACATAGCCGGAGGCCCCAGGCAAAAAAACAAAAAAACAGAGTGAAATGTCTCCAACAAAAGAAAGCAACACTATTCCATCCCGCCTGAACCACCTCACTACAACTGAAACACATGAAAACGATGACAACTCTACATCATGGAAAGTGATAGAGTCATTTCAAGAAGAACTTAAAACTATGAAGGAATTCAAAGAAGCCACAATTTTACAAGTCAAAAGAAGGAATAACACCATTAAAGAGTTCCAAGCCAAGGTGACTCAGCTTGAACAGGAAAAGGACAAAGCAATGAAAGATTTCCAGGCAAAAACAAGCAAACTGGAGAAGGAAATGTACAAAATGAACAAAACCATCCAAGACATGAAAATAGAAAATGAAACAATAAATAAAACACAGGCAGAATTAAAAGAGGAAATGGAGAATCAAAAGAAGAGAACAGGAGCTATGGATGTGAGTATGACAAATAGGATGAAAGAGATGGAAGACAGGATCTCAGGCATGGAAGATTCGATGGAGGAAATCAGTACAACATTCAAAGAAAAAGAGAAAGCTAAAAAAATCTCTCACCCACAACATCCAAGAAATCAAGGACTCAATGAAAAGATGGAACCTAAGAATTATAGGCATAGAGGAAAGAGAAGACTCCCGACTCCGTGGTCCAGGAAATATCTTAAACAAAATCATAGAAAAAAACTTCCCAAGCCTAAAGAAAGAGATGCCAGTAAAAATCCAAGAGGCTTACAGAACACCAAACAGATTAGATCAGAAAAGAAACTCCTCTTGCCACATAATAATAGAAACTCCAAATGGAGAGATCAGAGAAAGGATATTAAAAGCTGTAAGAGAAAAAGGCCAAGTCACATACAATGGCAGACCCATCAGAATCACACCTGACTTCGCCACAGAAACTTTAAAAGCTAGAAGGTCCTGGACGGATGTCCTACAAGCCCTGAGAGAACATAGGTGCCCAGCCAGACTACTATACACAGCAAAACTCTCTATCAACATAGATGGAGAAAACAAGATATTCCATGACAAAATCAAATTCAAACAATATCTCCTCACAAACCCAGCCCTACAGAAGATCCTAGAAGGAAAATTCCAACACAGAGAAGATAACTATACCCTAGAACACAGAGGAAATAGAAACCTCCACAGCAACTAAACAAAAAGAAACACAAGACAGCCAGCTATACCAAAATAATGGGAAATAACAACCCCTTGTCACTAATATCCATAAACATCAATGGACTCAACTCGCCAATAAAAAGACACAGACTTACAGACTGGATCCATAAACAAGACCCATCTTTTTGCTGTATACAAGAAACACACCTCACTATTGAAGATAAACACTACCTCAGAGTAAAGGGCTGGGAAAAGGTTTTCCAAGCAAATGGACCCAGGAAACAAGCTGGAGTAGCCACCCTAATATCAAACAAAATAGATTTACAATTGAAGTTAATAAAAAAAAGACAGAGAAGGGTATTACATACTCATTAAAGGAAATATCCACCAAAAGGACATCTCAATATTGAACATCTATGCCCCAAATACAAAGGCACCTACATTTATAAAAGAAACGCTTCTAAAACTTAAATCGCACATCGATCCAAACACTTTAACAGTGGGAGACTTCAACACATCACTCACAACTATGGACAGATCATCAAAACAGAAGCCAAACAGAGAAATAATTAGTCTAACAGAGATCATGAACCAAATGGACCAAACAGATATCTACAGAACGTTTCACCTAAACACAAAAGAATACACCTTCTTCTCAGCACCTCATGGAACCTTCTCCAAAATCGACCATATAGTTGGACACAAAGATAGCCTCAACAGATACAAGAAAATTGAAATAACCCCTTGTACCTTATCAGACCACCTGGAATAAAGCTGGGCTTCAATAACAATAGAATCAACAGAAAGTCTACACTCACATGGAAATTGAACAACTCTTTACTAGAGGACCACTGGGTCAGGGAAGAAATAAAGAAGGAAATCAAAGACTTCTTAAAATCCAACAAAAATAAAGACACAACATACCCAAACCTATGGGACACAATGAAAGCTGTGCTACGAGGAAAGTTCATAGCACTAAGTGCCTTCAAAAAGAAAATTGTGACAGCTCATATTATCGAATTAACAGCTAAACTGAGTGGTTTGGAAAAAAAAAGATGCAAACACTCCCAATAGGGGCAGAAGGGAGGAGATCATCAAACTTAGGGCGGAAATCAACAACTTAGAAACAAAAAGAATCAAGGAAACCAAGAGTTGGTTCTTTGAGAAAATCAACAAAATAGACAGACCCTTAGCCAAATTAACTAAAAGACAGAGGGAGAAAACACAAATAAAAAAATCAGAAATGAAAAGGGAGGAATAACAACAGACATAGAGGAAATCCAGAGACTATTTAGATCCTACTTTAAAAATCTATACTCCACCAAATTTGAAAACTTAAGTGAAATGGACAATTTTCTTGATAGATTCCACCTACCGAAGCTAAATCAAAATCAGATAAACAGATTAAACAGCCCTATAAACCCTAAGGAAATAGAAACAGTCATTAAAAATCTCCCAACCAAAAAAAGCACAGGGCCAGATGGCTTTAGCACGGATTTCTACCGGACCTTCAAAGAGGAGCTGACACCAAAACTTTTCAAACTCTTTCACAAAATAATATTTGAAAGAACATTGCCAAACTCCTTCTATGAGACCACAGTCACCCTGATTCCTAAACCACACAAAGACCCAACAAAGAAAGAGAATTTCAGACCAATCTCCCTCATGAACATAGATGCAAAAATACTTAATAAAATACTAGCAAACTGAATTCAAGAACACATCAAAAGTATCATACACCATGATCAAGTACGCGTCATCCCAGGAATGCAGGGATGGTTCAACATATGAAAATCTATCAATGTCGTTCACCATGTAACCAAATGAAAGAAAAAAACCACATGATAATCTCGTTAGATGCAGAAAAAGCATTTGACAAAATCCAACACCCCTTCAGGCTAAAAGTTCTGGAGAGAACGGGCATACAAGGACCATACCTAAAAATACTAAAGGCAATATACAGCAAGCCAGTGGCCAACATCAAACTAAATGGAGAGAAACTTGAAGCATTTCCTCTAAACTCAGGGACAAGACAAGGATGTCCACTTTCACCATATCTCTTCAATATAGTACTTGAAGTTCTTGCTAGAGCAATAAGACAACTAAAGAAGATCAAGGGGTTAAATATTGGAAACAAAGAAGTCAAATTATCCCTATTTGCAGATGATATGATAGTATACATAAGTGACCCCAAAAATTCCACCAGAGAACTCTTACAGCTGCTTCAGCAAAGTGGCTGGATACAAAATTAATTCAAAAAAATCAGAAACACTTCTTTATACAACAAACAAATGGGCAGAGAAAGAAATAAGGGAAACAACACCCTTCACAATAGCCACAAACAACATAAAATACCTGGGGGTAACTCTAACCAAGCAAGTAAAGGACCTGTACAACAAGAACTTCAAACCCTTTAAGAAAGAAATGGAAGAGGCCTTTAGAAGATGAAAAGATCTCCCATGCTCATGGATAGGTAGGATCAACATAATAGAAATGGCCGTCCTACCAAAAGCAATATATATTCAATGCAATTCCTATCAAAATACCAACACAATTTTTCATAGACTTGGAAAGAGCTATTCTCAATTTCATATGGAACAACAAAAAGCCCAGAATAGCTAAATCAATCCTGTACAAT
>CAJQZJ010031536.1:5064438-5103499 GCA_907164525.1 Lophiomys imhausi
ACTCTGAGATTCCATTTCACACCTGTCAGAATGGCTAAGATAAAAAGCTCAAATGACAGCACATGCTGGCAAGGGTGTGGAGAAAGGGGAACCCTCCTCCTTTGCTGGTGGGAGTGCAGGCTTGTATAACCACTATGGAGGTCAGTCTGGCGATATCTTAGAGTACTTAGAATAGCTTTGCCTCAGGACCCAGCCATACCACTTCTGGGTATACACTCAAATGCCTCTTCATAGAATCATAAGGAAGTTTCCTCATCTATATTCATAGCAGCCTTATTTGTAATAGCTAGAAACTGGAAACAACCAAGTTGTCCCTCAACCGAAGAATGGGTTAAAAAACTGTGGTACATCTACACAATGGAATACTATTCAGCTATCAGGAACAATGAAATTTGCAATTTGCAGCCAAATGGATGGAACTAGAAAAGCTCATCCTGAGTGAGCTAACCCAGACTCAGAAGGACACATATGGCATCTATTTACTTATAGTAGGATTTTAGCTATATAGTAGAAGGTATCGATACTACAACTAACAGACCAAAGGGAACTTGGACATAGACTTTTTATTTTTAATTTTTATTTATTTTTATATATTTTTATATTTTTTCTATTTGTTAGTGTTTTTTATCTAATTGTCTGCTTATTGGTTTTTTTGTTTAGTAGTTCTCTTTCCCAGGCAATGAGGCAATTTTCACTGATGGTACTGCTTCGTAGACCCCCAATGAATGAGGGGGCTCTTGGCCCTCATACGACATCTCAACTGAGATGAGGGACTGTTATATAAGGACACCCCACCCCAGAGAAATGGGATGGAAGGGTTAGGATGTAAAGAAAAAAAAATGAAATGTGATGTTTCGGCTTTTTAATACTAATTGCCATAAACTGTTTAGGATAATTAAGAAATGCAAACTAATGTTTATGCAAGCCGGTCATTCTGTTAGGTACTATGACAGCCTATTATAGTTATTTTCTAAGCTAATCAGAAATAAATCTGCTAAGAGACAAGCAAAATCTGCTTACCCTAATATAAGAGATACATTGGGCCTCTTCAAAAACCTCAAGAGGTCTGCAGAATATGGCAAAGATGTTTTCGTAACTTTAGATTTTTTTATATCAAGACATATCAACTCCTGACAGCACCCCCTATTCTCCTCCAAGTAGAAGATGAGCATCGAAGAATCTCCAGTGGGAGATGAATTAGTCGCAAGCCTATCTCTTGGTAGGAAAAGCCCCTTGCTCCAACTGTAGACAGAATACTGTCCAAAAGGGACAAAACATGGAAGCAGGTAAGTCGACAGCCTAGCTCTGCCAAGACAGGGTAGGTAAGTCCTTCATAACCCCTGCTCTACAATCAATGTCTGTCAGAGAAACGGGGCCAAACAACTAAAGATCGATGCTGTAATGTATGGAGAGAAAATGGGAACTGTCCAGGTAGCCACTGGTAGGTCATTTCTTAGTTTGGGAAGCTTCAGGCCCTGTACTTCCTATAAAATCAGATATATTTATCCCTCTCAGTTCTCTGAGGTGTTTGAAGAACAGATAGCTAGAGTCTCATCATTAAATTTTGAGTTGTTTAGGAGTCAAGAGAGTGTTATAGATATAGGAAGATGCTTTTAAAATTGTGTTGCAAGTTAGTATGAATGTTGAGTCAGTTATAGAACTTTAAACTCATGGATATGGTTAGATAGTAGAATGTTAAAGTCAGGTATCAAGTACATATGGACTGGATTTTGGAAATGTATGCTAAGCCATATAACCCTCATAACTGTGGCTTAATTAGCTCTGTTGTTTTCTATTGTATTTGTTATTATAAGACAAAGAGCCATTTGTTGGACTGAAAGGGGAAACTGTAGGGGGAAATAAGCTATACCTTAAACTTAAAAAAAAATAGGGGAAGAGGATGGGGAGTTGAGGGTAGGAGGGTGGGACTGGAGGGGGGAATAGGGAGGGGACTGCGATTGAGATGTAACTTGAAGAAATAAAAAAATAAAGGAAAAAAAGTTCTAACTAAATATGGTTTTAATAAAAGTAAAAACAAAAGAATGCCTTAGTAGAATTAGTAGAATCCAGGGTAAAATAATAATCATTATAATTATAAAAAAACACAATGATTATAATAATAGTAAACAGCAATATTTCTTATGTGATGAAATTATCTTTTTTATTTTAAATTATTATTCAAGTATCAACCATAATTTAAAACAAATAAAATACATCTTGAAAACTTACGAGGGTGTGAGGTAAATATAGTATACATATATAAAATTTAAAAGTAATTTGCATTGGAAAAAGTAAAAAAATCAATTAATATTGATTTCAGATTATATATGAAAGCAAATGTAAATTGGAATGTTTTATTTTATACTTTTAAGGTACACTCCTTTATTTTAAAAAATATATGTTTTAAAGATTTACTCCATACATATTTTGGCCAATCCTTAACATGTGGTCCTAACTAACATGGAAGAAAAATGATGCCAAGAATGTCCAAAAATAAATTCAGTGTTCCATTTTCTTCAGTAGTGTAGCTACTGATAAGTTCTTCTTGCTCCAGTAAATAACCATCCACACATATTCAGTCAAGAAAATCTAACTAATTTCACTGGGCCATACACAAATAAAAGGATATTAAAGTAGGCAATTGCTGGTAAGAAGGGTTTCATCAGAAGAAGGAGGTAAATGAGAATTTTAAAAAACTATAGTTCATAATTTAAATGTATTAAGCTGTGAGACAATAAAGATTTAAAAATTTGGTAAGGCCAAGAGCCTCCTCATATACTGGGGTCATACAAGGCAGCACCACTAGGGCAAAGTATCTCACTGACAGGAAAAAAGTCTATGTTCATGTTCCCTTTGGTGCATTCTTAGTAGTATAGTTTTCCTGTACTATGTGGCTAAAATCCGACTGTAAGTGAATAGATGCCTTGTGCATCTGGGGGTAGAGGATGGGAGGGTGGGACTGGAAAGAATGGAAAGAGGACACTGTAATGATGTAACTTGAAGTAATAAATAAATAAATAAATAAATTTAAAAATTGGTAAGGCAAAGGACACTCTACAGATTGGGAAAACATCATCACCAATCCTTCACCCATCAGAGGGCTAATATCCAAAATATATAAAGAACTCCAGATATTCAATACCAACAAACCCAATATTCCAATCAAAAAATTGGCTATAGAACTAAACCGAGAATTCATAAAGGAGGAATATCTAGTGGTTGAGAGGCACTTGAAGGAATGCTTGACATCTTTAGTCATCAGAGAACTGCAACTCAAGATGCTCTGAGATTCCATCTCCCACCGACCAGAATGGCTAAAAAACGTGAAGAGAAACACATGCTGACCCAGGTGTGGAGAAAAAGGAATACTCTGCTACTGCTGGTGGACATGCAAACTTGTACAGCCACTTTGGAAATCAATCTGGCGATATCTTAGGAAATTGGGAATAGCTCTGTCTCAAGACACAGTTATATTGCTCCTTGACATACATCCAAAAGACATTCCATCAAACCACAAGGACATCGCCTCAACAGTGTTCCTAGCATCATTATTTGTAATAGGCAGAAAATGGAAACAACCCAGATGTCTTTCAACTGAAGAAGGGATAAAAAAACAACAACACAACAACAAAAATCTGTGGTACATTTACACAATGGATTACTAGTTCCCTATCAGAAAAAAGGAAATCTTACAATTTGCAACTAAATGGATAGATCTAGAAAAGCTTATCCTAAGCAAGCGAACTCAGACCCAAAAACATATTCATGATATGTATTCTCTTATAAATGAATATTAACCATATAGCACAGGAAACCATTCTACAACCCACAAATCCAGACAGGAAGCTAACATAACTATCCAGCAAAAACCTCCACCCAGCAGCAAGTCATGGACCCTTTTGCTTGTTAGTGGAACACCTTACCCTAACTGGGTGGCCACATCAAACCCTTGTATAAAAGGAAGCTTGTAGCTCTCGTGTGACTGATGAACTGAGGGGGTTTGATATATGGGGCCCCCCTCATCCAAGGAGGAGAGGGCAGAGATGAGGATGAAGGAAGAAGGGAGGGTGAAATCTGGAGGGGAGGAAAGAGGGGAATTTGATTGAGCTGTAACTTGAAAAAATAAATTAATTTAAAAAATCAGTTTCTAACAAAAGTTTATACCTTGAATCAATGTACACAGTTAATTTTTTCATACATTTCTCTCCATTTAGAATTTTTTAACCTAAATTTTATTGTTACCTAATATGTTCAAAGAGTTAAAAGATTAGGAAAGTTTGTCCTGGTATAAAGTTTAACAGAACATAAATTAGATTGAGAAATAACAATCTTCAAGAATCATCAACATCATCATGTTGAATAGTTTCTAACAAAGAAATTCTTTGAAATTTGTCAGTTAGACGTACTACCACAATGCAAAAACACTGAATGCAATTTATGAATATGTGATTGTGTAATTAAATTTGAAAGTATAACAGTGGAGTGTATACATATATACACTCCACTATATACATATATATATATATATATATATATATAGTGACAAAGTGATTAAGAGTTAAAAACTAAGAGACAGTCATGTAATGTCAAAATTATATACTTCAGATGTGTCTCCTGAGTTCAAATGACTCTCCATGTAATAGCTGATTCTAAGAAGGCAATAAAATTAAACATGATTATAAATATGTAAGTTATTTACTAAAAACTCCCAACCCATTTATTTGATTTCAGACTTATACTTCTCAGACTATTTTTAGTCTGTTAGCAGAAATTCCCTTATTCTCATAGAAGGCCTAAATGGGAGGTTAATCTTATTATTAGTAACAAACTGATCTGTGTCCTTGGTGGTGTTGGATAGTGTTTGTGTGTGTGTGTGTGTGTGTGTGTGTGTGTGTGTGTGTGTGTGTGTGTGTTTGTCCCTTCCAGATCACAGTGTCTACTCTCAATTATTTTAATCCTTTGACGCTAACATTATGTTTTTGTAGTACTCCCTTTCCTATATGCTTTTAACTTTGGTATTATCATCCTGTCTCCTATTTTCCAGGATAATTCTTTTTTTTTTGTCATCTAAACATTTCTGTTTTTCAAAGATCTTAGGATACCATCACACTACTCTGTAATCCCACCCTGGTCTTTGTTTGTCCATTCTCTTGAATTATTTCCCTCAAGCCTGTAGTATCTAGGAAGTGAGACACTCCTGATACTCTTCACCTTTATTTTTAGAACAGACTAAAATAAATATTCTTTTGCAAAACATGGTAGTACCCTTTTTTTGTAAGCTGGAACATAATTTACATAATGTAATGGGTTTATTTGTCTAATTTTCTAAAACATTCAAATTGTTTGCTGGTATATTTTTACTGAGATAATTGCCCTCACAATTTGGTGTTCATTTCTTTGGTTTGATGATGGCTAATTAATAGGTTATTTTGGTCATAGAGTGACTAAGTTATTTGAAATGCTTTTGACTTCAAAAAGTCAATCTGGATGATTGCATGTAAGCAGAATGAATGTAAGGACTGCTTAATAATAGATTTTGAACTTATATAAAGAATGTAGAAGATGGTGAGCAGCTGTTCTTTCCACTAAGGGTGGAAAATGAAGAAATAAACATAGTAATTGTAATAGAAGAGATTAAATATGTTCATAGAAATTTTGAACTCTGCATCTTTTGTTGGAAATTTTTGTGGAAGACTTTAACTGAGACTTATAAAAGTGGCAATTTCTCCCAAAATTCACATGTAAAGTACCATAAGAGAGTTAATCTGGGGAATAAAGCTTTTGAGCAAATAAATTTTAAAAAGATAAAAAACGCAAATGATAGCACATGCTGGCAAGGATGCAAAAAAAGGGGTTCACTCCTCCATTGCTTGTGGGTGTGCAAACTTGTACAGCCACTTTGGAAATCAATTTGGCAATATCTCATAAAACTGGGAATAGTTCTACAACAAGACCCAACCATACCACTCCTGGGCATATACCCCCAAAAAATTCTTTACTAAACCACAAGGATATCAGCTCAACTATGTTCATAGAAGCTTTACTCATAATAGCTAGAAACTGGAAACAATTCAGATGTCCTTTAACCAAATAATGGATATTAAAAAATAATAATAACTGTGGTACAATGTAATAGTACTCAGCTATCAGAAACAAGGAAATCATGCAATATGCAACTAAATGGATGGTACGTGAAAAGCTCATCCTGAATGAGCTAACCCAGACCCAAGAAGATACACATGGCATATATTCATTGATAACTGGATTTTAGCCGTATAGTACAGAATAACTTCCCTTATAATCCACAGACCCAAAGTAACAGGAACTTAGTATAACTATCCTATGAAAACTTCCACCCAGCAGCAGACAAATCAGATGCTGATACACACAGTCAAACATTAGGTGTAGTTCTCGGAGTCCTATATAAGAGAAGGAGGAGGAATAGATAATCTTGTAGGGGACAAGAACAACACATTACGATAAACAGCACCAACCAACCATGGCCCCTCTAGAGGCCTACTGAGACTGAAACACTAACCAAATAAAGAAAGAAAGCTTAGACTAGACCTAGCACCCCTATACATATATAGATGATAGGCAATTTGGTCTTCATACAGATCCTTTAACAATTAGGGGGAGATTCTCAGTCATAGACTCTGTTACCTGTTACAGGGATACTTTACTCTAGCTGGGTGGCCATATCAGGCCCCAGAGTAAGAGGAAACTATAAGACCTTAAGTGTTTGACGAACTGAGGAGGAGTTGATATGTGGGGCGCCCCCTCACCTGAAGAGAAGGAAGGAGAGACAGGGGGAACAGAGGAGTAGTTGGGATTGGAAGGAGAGGAGAGAGGGACTGTGAACGAGATGTAACTTGAATTAATAAATAAGTGGTTTTAAAAAAGATTTAATTTAAAAGCAAAAGCATGTAATCAGCTCTTTTAGAAACTATTCCAAATCATTTATTTTGTATCTAAACTGAAACTCAGGCTTCTCACCAAGGTCTTCAGGGCTGTTTGATATGCCTCTTTCCATGTCACTGGGGTCTCTGTAAATACTTTCTCCTATTTTATGTCGCCTTGTTTCTTGAGTTTGTTAAGCTTGTTGTCTTAATTCATCTACATTGCCCCTTGAAGAGTGACAGTCTACCCAAGGCTGCCTCTTCTTACACTCCTGTCTTCACTCTGGCATTTAGCTGTACTGAAGCCACATTTACTGACGTGTTCTATTTATTATTCTCTTTGTATGTCTTCTACAAAAGTCTGTGAGCTTCAAGACATAATGCATCTTGTTTGCTTTCTTCATGACTGCAGTAACAGAACCTGAAGCAATGGCACAGGGGTAAAGAGTCCTAGCAGATTGAAGAAATAAACACAGAAGGAAATTAAATCATAATTCATGAAAGTCATTGTTTACACAGATTTCACACTTTCTGGGTTTTTGAACATTTAAATATTGGAGTCATTCTAATTTTAATATAATATATGGTACATTAAGAGTTTTCTTTTTCTTGAAATGTCCTGTGTTAATGAATATTAAAAGAAACTGTATTTTTGAGTGCGAACATTCCCTCTAATGGGACTACCCATGGAGAAAATTTTATAAATCTATGCCTGTTACAATATTGATTGTACCTGCTGTGAAGCAAAACCAAAATAAATAGCAGCTGATATTGTAATATAATACATTTAATTTTTCACATCTGGTACACAACCAGCAACCTTTTGCAGAACATCTCTACAGTGGAATAATCGTTAACTAGCTTAAACTATCCACTAATTGTGAGCTCCCCTTTTTATCCATGTAAGTGGTTACATCACTAAGAAATGAAATTTAATATGGTATCTGATGTCAACTGCTAAAAAATATGATACATATAATTATACATTATTGATCCACAAATAATCCTAATAAGTATAGAATCTTTTTACTGTTTAGAATAGAATATATAAAAATATCATGGCAAAATAACATGTAATGAATAGATGAGTTTTTGCTAAATGGCAGTATGTTCAACTAACCGCCGAAATATGAGTAAACACAAAACTGTGATTTTTAATCAGATGTATTTGAATGATCAAAACTTTCTGCATCTCTAAGAATGAAATATATGCAGGAAACAATATTCAATATAATAATGATTGTCTATTTTGAGAGAAATAACACAAGTTCAAGGATAAATGTATATCTATAATATCACATATTTCCACATGACCTCTAGAAAACTAATCTAAATTAACATTATTTGTAAAGTGAAGATGAAATTTTTAATTATTCAATATATTTATTAATAACTATAGGCTCTTATAACAAATATAAAAAAATACCTAACAACTAGCCCTATGAATGACTATAACCCCTATTACCTAAAAACTAAACCTATTAATAACTATAATAATAACTAACCTAATCTTTTAGAAGGATACAGTCTCTGAAGTAGGTCTGCAGTTGTCAGGAACACCTCAGGAGTAGCTCTTTAAGGCACTTGGTCAACAGTCTTTCTTCAGGAACATCTCAGTTGTAGGTCCTTTAGGGTAAAATGGCTATGGCAGTTTCACCTTATTTATTTTGGGGGAGGGGTTTATTCAGCTTACACTTCCACAGCACTGTTCATCATTGGGGAAAGTCAGAAAAGAAAGTCACATAGGGCAGGATTCTGGAGACAGGAGCTGATGCAGTGGTCATGGAGGAGGGATGCTTACTGGCTTGCTTCCCATGGCTTGCTCAGTGGCAGCTTCATTTTAAACAAGGCTTAAAATGAAGATGAAGAGTTTCTTCTGTCTGGAATGCCTCAGCTGTCCATAAGCCAACTGATTCAGTTTGTATTAGCCACTCTGCCTCTCTGCCTTAGTCCTTGGGGCTGGCCACAGTTCTATTCAGGTCAGTGTTTTAACTGCTCGAATCTCTCTAGGCAAAAGCTGTGCCATAGGGTTTAGTCCTTGGCCATTTTCTGCTTTGCTGAGGCCTTCTCTGCCCACCACCTTCTTTCTGCCTCAGGGAGAGCTGGCCATAATTTTTCAGCTCTGTTTAAGTTCATCTTTTCAGTCTGCTGGCATTTTCTCAATTAGATGATACAAGCTGCCCTGTATCTAATCCTCTCTAGCATGGGGACTCTCAAGCATGGGAATTCTTGAGCATGGGAACTCTCTCTCTCTGGGGCTCCATGCACTTGGTCCATAAATAGGATCTCTCCTTGTTTCACCTGGCTTCAGCCTAATCTAGGCTCTGCCCCCTCTGAAGGCTATTAGCAGCTACAAACAATGTCAAGCTTCGAACCTTGTTTTTAGACCATATGCTGCCATGCCAAGTGAACACAGGTGCCAGGCTGATGTTCAATGCCCACTTTTAAGAGATTGTATCAGAAGCCCCTGGATTCACTAAATCTAATTTATATTAATCTAACTCCTCTTACATAGTATAGTTGCATAGTTGCATCTATAATTACTGTTTCCATATGGTGTAATGAGCAATCGAACATGCTTGCTGAGAATTTAATCCAAAAGAAGATACAGTCACCAATTTTCAGGAGTTCTATCTTAGTCATCATATAAATTAGTTTGGTATTTGCTGTATCATTCAAATATTCTCCAAAGGAAAGCACTAGAATTTAATACATGAAGCCTGTCTTAGGAACTGAATTTCCAGAATCTTTATATTTCCTCAGCTGGGAATCAACTCATTTCTTTTATATCTTTTACTTTCTCCCTTTTCAATACATATTTTCCAGGTACTTCCAAACCTACTTAAAGATGTCCTATTTTGTTTTTATTTTTTTATTGTTCCTTGGGTATTTTGTAGAAATTTTACACTTTAAGAGAAACTTTGGAGTTTGAGATCTTGGTGATTTTAGAGCAAGTGGGTATTTTAGAAAAATATAGATATTTTAAGACGTCTTTGAACCTTGAAAGAGATTTTGGATGACTCTTTAAAAATATATATATATTTATTACTTCAGGTTACATCTCCATCACAGTGTCCTCTTTCCACCCCTCCTAGTACCGCACTCCCACCCTCTACCCCCTATCCCTTAAATCACACTCCTCTAGATTGGAATGTCCCTACATAACAGTCCCCCCACCCTCATTTCAGCAGTCATATGAGGGCCAAGATCCCCCTTGTACACTGGGGGCATACAAGACAGCACCACTAGGACAAAGTGTCTCATTGACAGGAAAAAAAAGTCTATGTTCATGTTCCCTTTGGTGCATTGGTTGTAGTATAGTTATCCTGTTCTACATACCTAAAATCCAACTAAAGTGAATAAATGTTATGTGCATCCTTCTGAGTCTGGGTTAACTTACTCAGGATGGCTTCTCTAGTTTGATACATTTGGCTGCAAATTCCATGATTTTGTTGTTTCTGAAAGCTGAGTAGTATTCCACTGTGTGTAGATGTACCACAGTTTTTTAATCCATTCTTTGGCTGAGGGACATCTGGGTTGTTTCCAGTTTCTAACTATTACAAATAAGGCTTCTATGAACATAGATGAGGAAACTTACTTGTGATTCGGTGAGGAGTCATTTGAATGTGTACCCAGAAGTGGTATGGCTAGGTCCCAAGACAGAGCTATTCCAAGTTTTCTAAGACATCAACATACTGACCTCCATAGTGGTTGCACAAACCTGCACTCCCACTAGCAATGGAGGAGGGTTCCCTTTCTCCACACCCTCACCAGCATGTGCTGTCATTTGAGCTTTTGATCTTGCCATTCTGACAGGTGTGAGATGGAATCTCAGAGTCCTCTTGAGTTACATTTCTCTGATGATTAAGGATGCTGAGCATTTCTTCAAGTGTCTCTCAGCCAATAGGGATTCTTCCTTTGTGAATTTTCTGCTTAGCTCTGTTCCCCACTTTTTGATTGAATTATTTAGTTTCTTGGCATTTATTTTCTTGAGTTCTTTGTAAATTGTGGATATTAGCCCTCTGTCAGATGTGGGGTTGGTGAAGATTTTTTCCCAAACTGTAGGTTGCCATTTTGTTTGAATGACAGTGTCTTTTGCCTTACAGAAGCTTTCATGGAAACAACACCCTTCACAATAGCCACAAACAATGTAAAATACCCGGGAGGTAACTCTAACAAGGCAAGTAAAAGACCTGTAGGACAAGAACTTCAAGTCCTTGAAGAAAGAAATTGAAGAGTCCATCAGCAGATGGAACGATCTCTCATGCTCATGGATAGGTAGGATCAACATAATAAAAATGGCCATCCTACCAAAAGCAATATACAGATTCAGTGCAATTCCTATCAAAATACCAACACAATTCTTCATAGACCTGGAAAAAGCAATTTTAAACTTCATATGGAATAACAAAAAACACAGAATAGCTAAATCAATCCTGTACAATAAAAAATCATTTGGAGGTATCATAATATCAGATTTCAAGCTGTACTATAGAGCAATAGTAATAAAAACAGCATGGTACTGGAATAGAAACAGACCAGTGAATCAATAGAATAGAATTGAAGTCCCAGAAATGAACCCACATACTTATGATCACTTAATTTTTGACAAAGAATACAGAACTCTACAATGGAAAAAGGACAGTATTTTCATCAAATGGTGCTGGTCCAACTGGATGTCACCATGTAAAAGAATGAAATTAGACCCATACTTATCACCTTGTACAAAACATAAGTCCAAGTAAATCAAATACCTTAACATAAAGCCAGACACACTAAACCTACTAGAAGAGAAAGTGGGGAAAACCCTCAAACTCATCAGCACAGATGACAACTTCCTGAACAGAACACCAACAGCTCAGGATCTAAGAACAACAATCAATAAATGGGACCTTATGAAACTGATTTTGGATGGCTTAACCAGATTAAAATTTAAAAGTTTGGGGGTTTTAAAGACTGTAATACTTTTAAATGTTGAAATATTTTATATGGTATTGTTGATATTAAAATGACAAATTTAGGATAAAAAATAAAGGAGAAATTATAGTTTAATGGTAATGTATTTATGGGTCAAATATGAAAGAGGTCAATGGTACTGGTTAGAGTTTTGTCAACTTGGCACAAGCTGAACTGTTTTGAATAAAGGTCTATTAATTAATTTTGTGTTGCTGTGATAAAGTACTGTAACTAAGGCAACTTTTAACAAATAAAGCATTATTTGGGCTCATGATTTCAGAGGACTGGAGTCCATCATGATGGAGTGAAGGAATGGTGGTAGGAACATGTGAAAGCTCACACTCAAATCATAAACAGAAATAGATATCACACTGGGAATAATATGAATCTTTGAAATCTCAAACCCTGCCTCTAGGAACACACATTCTCTAAAAATGCCATTACCTTCTGCCTTTTAGTTAGTTTGTCTAAGGATCTGTCTATTTTGTTGATTTTCTTGAAGAACCGACTCTTGGTTTCATTGATTCTTTGTATTGTTCTTTTTGTTTCTAAGTTGTTGATTTCAGCCCTAAGTTTGATGATCTCCTGCCTTCTGCTCCTCTTGGGAGTGTTTGCTTCTTTTTTTTCCAATTCACCAAGTTTAGCTGTTAATTCACTAATATGAGCTGTCACAATTTTCTTTTTGAAGGCACTTAGTGCTATGAACTTTCCTCATAGCATAGCTTTCATTGTGTCCCATAGGTTTGGGTATGTTGTGTCTTCATTTTTGTTGGCTTTTAAGAAGTCTTTGATTTCCTTCTTTATTTCTTCTCTGACCCAGTGTTCATCTATTAAAGAGTTATTCAGTTTCCATGTGTGTGTAAACTTTTTGTTGATTCTTTTGCTATTGAAGTCCAGCTTTATTCCATGGAGGTCTGATAAGATACAAGGGGTTATTTCAATTTTCTTTTATCTGTTGAAACCCTTAAACTCATTGGCACAGGTGACAAATTCCTGAACAGAACACCAACAGCTCAGGACCTGAGATCAACAATCAATAAATGGGACCTCATGAAACTGAAAAGCTTCTGTAAGGCAAAAGACACTGTCATTCGAACAAAATGGCAGCCTACAGACTGGGAGAATATCTTCCCCAACCCCACATCTGACAGAGGGCTAATATCCAAAATCTACAAAGAACTCAAGAAATTAAATGCCAAGAAACCAAATAATCCAATCAAAAATGGGGGACGGAACTAAATAAGAATTCACAAAGGAGGAATCCCTAATGGCTAAGAGACACTTGAAGAAATGCTCAACATCTTTAATCATCAGAGAAATGCAACTCAAGACAACTCTGAGATTCCATCTCACACCTGTCAGAATGGCAAGATCTAAAGCTCAAATGACAGCACATGCTGGCAAGGGTGTGGAGAAAGGGGAACCCTCCTCCTTTGCTGGTGGGAGTGCAGGCTTCTGCAACCACTATGGTGGTCAGTATGGCGATATCTTAGAAAACTTGGAATAGCTTTGCCTGAGGACCCAGCCATACCACTTCTGGGTATACACCCAAATGTCTCCTCACGGAATCATAAGAAAGTTTCCTCATCTATGTTCAGAGCAGCTTTATTTGTAATAGCTGGAAACTGGAAACAACCCAGATTTCCCTCAACTGAAGAATGGGTTAAAAAATTGTAGTACATCTACACAATGGAATATTATTCAGCTATCAGGAACAATGAAATTATGCAATTTGCAGCGAAATGGATGGAACTAGAAAATCTCATCCCAAGTGAGCTAACCCAGACTCAGAAGGATCCATATGGCATCTATTCACTTATAGTAGGATTTTAGCTATATAGTAGAGGATATCAATAGTACAACCAACACACCAAAGGGAACATGGGCATAGACTTTTTATTTTTATTTTTTCTATTTTTTATTCTTTTTTATCTGTTTGTTTGCTTATTTGCATGTTTGTTTTTCAGTTCTCTCCCCCAGGTAATGAGAAACTTTTCACTGGTGGTACTGCCTTGTAGACCCCCAATGAATGAGGAGGCTCTTAGCCCTCATACGACCTCTGAACTGAGGCGAGGGACTGTTATATAGGGACACTCCACTCCAGAGAAATGGGATGGAAGGGTTAGGAGGTAAAGAAAAAAAATGAAATGTGAAGTTTCAGCCTTTTGCTATTAATTCTCATAAACTGTTTAGAATAATTAAGAAATGCAAACTAATAGTCATGCAAGCCGATCATTTTGTTAGGTACTATGACAGTCTATTATAGTTGTTTTCTAAGCTAATCAGAAATAAAGCTGCTAAGAGACAAGCAACATCTGCTTATCCTAACATAAGAAAAATAGGGCCTCTTCAAAAACCTCAAGAGGTCTGCAGAATATGGCATTCAAAGATGTTTTCTTAACTTTAGATTTTTTAATATCAAGACATATCAACTCCTGACAGCACCCCCTATTCTACTCCAAGTAGAAGATGAGCATCGAATAATCTCCACTGGGAGATGAATGAATTAGTCGCAAGCCTATCTCTTTGCAGGAAAAACACCTTGCTTCAACTGTAGACAGAATGCTGTCCAAAAAAGGACAAAACCTGGAAGCAGGTAAGTTGACAGCCTAGCTCTGCCAAGACAGGGTAGGCAAGTCCTTCATAACCCCTGCTCTACAATCAATGTCTGTCAGAGAAACGGGACCAAACAACTGAAGATCAATGCTGTAATGTATGGAGAGAATATGGGAACTGTCTAGGCAGCCACTGGTAGGTCATTTCTTAGTTTTGGAAGCTACAGGCCCTGCACTGCCTATATAATCTGATATATTTATCCCTCTCAGGTCTGTGAGGTGGTTGAAGAATAGATAGCTAGAGTATCATAATTAAATTTTGAGTTGTTTAAGAGTCAAGAGAGTGTTATGGATCTAAGAAGATGCTTTTAAAATTGTGTTGCAAGTTAGTATGAATGTTGAGTTAGATATAGAACTTTAAACTCATGGAGATGGTTAGATGGTAGAATGTTAAGGTCAGGTGCCAAATACTTATGCACTGGACATTGAGAATGTATGCTAAGCCATATAACCCTCATAACTGTGGCCTAATTACCTCTGTTGTTTTGTATTGTATCTATTATTATAAGAGAAAGAGTCATTTGTTGGACTGAAAGGGGGAGATGTTGGGGGAAATAAGATATACCTTAAACTTAAAAAAAGGGAAGAGGATGGGGGCTGAGGGTGGGAGGGTGGACTGGAAAGGGGAGTAGGGAGGGGATTGCGATTGAGATGTAACTTGAAGAAATAAAAAATAAATTAAAAAAATGACATTACCTCCGAATTCTTCCCTAACAGTTACACCAACTGGGGACCAGGTATTCAAACATAACAGATTATGGGGACTAGAAACACTCAAACTACCATAATCTACCCTCTGCATCATATGGACTAATGGCTATATGCACAGGATAACCATATCACATTCCACATACTCAAAGAAGCTAAGTAACAAGGAAGGCCAAAGGGAAAAAGCTTGAAACTCACTCAAAAGGGGCAATAGAGTGGGCATCAGAAGCTGATGAGGAGAGAGAACATGGTGGGAAATTGGGTTAGGAAGAGAATAAGGAGCTAGAAGATGGAAACTTGAGATGATTGGACTGGTGGAGAGAGGGGAAACCGATGGAGTATCTCTGGGACAAGCAGGAGACCTGCATTGAGGAAGGCTCCTAGGAGGATATGAGGAGACTCTAGCTGAGACTCCTTGCAGAGGGGAATATGGAAACTGCAATGGTCAACCCCTATGGCCAGGAAGGATTTCCAGGAGAGTGAGGGGATACCAAACCAGTCACAAAATTTTCTATCCAAAATTTACCCTGCCTACAGGGTATGCAGGACTAAAGAAAAATATAGCAGAGTTTCAAGAAATGGCCTGCTGATGACTGGCCCAACTTGACAGTCATCCCATAAGGAAGAGTTAGCCCCTGACACTATTAATGATACTCTATTATGCTTGCAGATATAATCCTAGCTAACTGCCCTCTGAGAGTCTCCACCCAGCAGTGGATCAAAGCAGATCCTTAGAGCCAGAGCCAATGATTAGATGGAGATCTGGGAATTTTGTGGAGTAGTTAGAAAAAGGATAGATGAACCCAAAGGGGACAACAGCTCTACAAGAAGTCCAACAGAGTCATCTAACCTAGACCAATGAGAGATCACAGAGACTGAACCAGCAACCTGTGAGCATGCATGGACTAGACCTAGGCTCCCTACATTTATGGAGCTGATGGGTGGCTTGTTCTTAATGTGTGTCCCCTAGCAACTGGAGCAAAAGCTGTTCATGACATGGATTCTATCGCCTGCTATTGGATCACTCTCCCCTAGCTGGTCTGCCTTGTCTGACCTCAGTGAAAGAGGAAGTGCTTAGTCCTTAAACATGAAGAGCCAGGATGGGATGGGACAGGGGATATGGTACTCCCTTCTATGAGAAGAATGGGAGAGGTACGGTGGGAGATGGTGGGACAGTGGGACTAGAATGAGAGGAGAGAAGGGGTTACAATCAGAATGTAAAGTTAATAAATAAATAAAGAGGAAAATAATTCAAGATACTTTTGTTCAACTTCAAAAAGCTCTATTGTCTTTCAGTCTCAACAGTCTTTACAAAGTTAGATTTGTTTTCAGGGACTGAAGGTTATCTCATAATTGGAACCTCTCTAAAATGGAAAAGAAAATTGATAATTGTAACATACCTTGAGAGGATTACATTTTGTTACTATTTTGTTCTCCTTAGTAGCTGTTGTTGATACCCTCTTGATTTAAATTTGGTGGTTTCAATAACTCTAGAAACTCATTCATTTATTTTAGATGTTCAAATTTAATGGCATGTGGTTTTTAAAGTATTTCTTTATAATATATAAAATTTCTCTATCTGAGCTATATTTGTGCCACAGGAACTCAACCTGTATGTAGGGAATAGTGCAGGGTGAGATCATAGACTATTGTCTTGTACAGTGTGTGAACCAGTCTAGCTCTGGGGATTTGAAGTGCGTGGGTGGACTAAGGTACAGGGGATTGGAAGGATTGACTATTGAATATTTGGCCACCCACCTTCTCTAACAATTACATACCTCCTACTGCTTTCAAAAGAGTTCCACCTACTGGGGAATAATTATTCAAACATATGATCCAATGGGGACCATTCTACATGTCAATCCCCATACTACCATATATTTTTTTAAGCAAAATTCACAGTTAAGTGATTGTCATGAGTCTTAGAAAAGACTTTGGACTTCTGAACTATAAGATTATTGGGAATTTGAAGTTGAGTTGAATGCAATATATCAGTATGTGATGTGCATATGTGTACCGAGGCAGTGTCAGAGCATTATAGCTAAATGTGTGAATGTGTTTGAAAACATTCACTCCCAGCTGGTAGTACTGTTTTGGATCATGGAATTTAGGGAGGGTGGCACCAGGCAGGGAGGAGGGAGGAGGTTGTGATCAAGATGTAACTTGAAAAAATGAATTAATAATAATAATAATAATAATAAATGAAGTTTAGCTATGAAGTATGTCTCTATGGCAAAGTTTCAGAGCTATAGCTAATTCATAGTTCCAGGTTGCCTACCTCAGTGTGACATCTTTTACCATATTATGACCAATTGTAAGATCCAGGAAGTCCTAGCCACCCTGTTTCCACTGCTACTAAATAGTGAGCTAAAATAAATCCTCTATCCTATGAGTTGCCTCCCATCAGGAATTTGCTTTAAATTACTGTAAGATTAACTAAGTTCCCACTAATCGGAGAAAAAAGAAGTTAATTTCTGCTTGAGGTGTATAACTTTTGTCTCTTCAATGACAAACTGTTTATTTGTCTAATAATGTGAACTTAATTCAGATAAAATAGAAAAGATCATGAGAACAAGTGCATGGTGGCACAATCCATTCCAACTGATACAGGATGAGCAGACAGTATATTTATCCAAACTATTTGTTAAGATATATTGAACAGATCAATCTCAAAATACTTCAATTAATACTGAGAGACATGTGAGGTAGAAATGTGAAAAAAAAAAAGGTGTTGGTGGGAAAAAGATATACCTTAAACTAAAAAAAAGGGCAGAGGATCCGAGGGGGAAGAGATAGGAAGGGTGGGACAGGAGGGGGGAGTAGGGAGGGGATTGTTATTGAGATGTAACTTGAAGAAATACAAAATAATTATTAAAAAAAGAAATGTGAAAAAAGCTAGTAGACAGGATTTTCAAATATGTTACAAAATCAAATAAAAGACAATTTAGTCTCAAATTTTGTAGGTCACTAAAAATGTTAAAAGGTATGTATGCACATATATTAAACATGTTTAAAATGCATATAGACACAATATTGAAAGGAGAAAATAGACTTTTTGCTACAGTAAATTAAACTGAAAAGAGCACATAGTTGATTTCACATGGTTTAAAAAAAAAAAAAGCGTATCTGGTTTTGCTTGGTTCGATCAGTCTTGAGAGCATACGGTACACTGTACCCTTAAAATTTGTCATTGTTACATAGATGTTATAGGTTAAAGGATGTCATAATCAAACTAGACTGTTTCATTTCTAAAATCAATATATAATTGACACAAAATCATTGTCCATAGCATTAACTTAGCAGCATGATGGTTCACAATGATATACTTGAATGCTAAGTTTTAAGAATTTAGTGAAGGCAAGTAGTCCATCAACTGAACAGAGCTTAAATTTGTGCATGAATTTCTCTAAGAGATAAATTCATCTTGATTTAATTTGGAGACTTAGGATATTTACATAATTCATATAGTTATTTTTAAGTTAAAGCCAATTCAATTTTGTGACATAAAACAATAGACAATATGAATGTTGAAATAAATATAATCTATTTTTCCCCATAGTGGTATTTATATATCATCCAAGACATCAAAATTAGGTCTTCATGGAAGGTCGACAAAGGATTAAAAGGTGACTAAGATAAATAAGTAGAATATTGTTTAGCTGCAAACTAACATATAAGTACTTTATTAAATGGAACAAGTATATTTAATCACCTTGAGAATTTATTACCTTTAAAAAGAGAAAAATCCATTAAAAGACACTCAGCACATAGACAACATGGATTATTTATGAGACTCTTAGAATAGCCAAGGTAAATGACCAGAAAATATTATAGCCATTATCAAAATAAATACAGTCACACTAAAAAACAGGGTCTGAGTATTCTTTTACTTTGCATTATTACATTTGGATATTTTTACTAATTTAAAATACTTTTGGCAAACCACTGTTAGTATCTATTGCAATCATATTTACTAATGATATAATAATAGGTAAATGCTCACTATTCATCTCTAAAGGAAACTTCAGTCCTCCTATATGTGAGGATTGTGTGTGTGTGTGTGTGTGTGTGTATGTGTGTGTGCATGTGTGCAGGCCTGTGTGTGTGTGTGTGTGTGTGTGTGTGTGTGTGCATATATGAACCAAGGAGGCAATAATATCAGAATACATCACTCTCTATGCTAATTGTTCAAGCAGGGATTTGGCATGGAAAGCAGTCTTCTCACCACACTTTCTGAGAGGAATGGAGTCCAAAGGATAGATTTATTCCAAATTTATATAGAGAAATGCAAGTTTTTTTTCTGTGAGAAATGGAAAGTGTGTCTCACCAAGTTATGAGATAAGGAAGGAAATTATAGAGAGTACATTCTAAATTTACATGTAGGAACAGGACGTTTCTAGGAATAAGAAAAGGAATTATATGAGAGTTGTTAGAAATCTTAGAGACACAAAAAAAGAGGACCATATTCAAATTAGTGTGATCAACACAAAATTTGTTTAACATATAAACTTTTTAAAACAATATAAATTTTATAATACAATGGCTTTTTATTATTACCGATCTTTAAAAAATGTCACAGACTAAATAACTAAAAGTTTTCCATTAAAATCATAATGTAGGATGGATATGAACCATGCAGTCTTGTTTAAATGATATTAAACACTTGACTGAGCATGTGCTAACCACATAATAGGTAAAAGAGTAAAGAGTCTTCTACTGTACCTTAGATTGTTGTATATATGTGTGATTCTGTGTTTCTGTGTATCTTAGTATCTGATCACCATGCAATTGTAAAGGTGTTCAGAATGTCAACTTCATGCTTATGGGAAATATAAGTGTGGGATAGACTTCGTCTATAAACTACCCATGAAGAAGAAAAATGAGAGTTGTACAGAAATGGTGTAATAAAAAAACAATCTTCCAAGTAATGATTTCCTCCCACACACTGCCTTCATGTAATCTTGTATCAGAACTTTTCTTTGTCTTCTGTGAATGATACAAAGCTTCATTGTCTTACATGTTGTTTATATTCCATATTTTTAAAATTTATAATATCCTTTGTAATAAATACCTTTTCAGTCTAGCTTTTTTATTCATTTTGGATGAGGACTGATTTTTTTCACAAAAATAATTGAAATATAATTTTCATTAATTCTTTAAACATTATAAAGAGTTTATTATTAATTTATCCTGATTAGAAATTATAAACATTATTGGTTAATAATTATTTGAGTGATTTCCATCTTTCTATTAAAATAATAATGGCTAGGCATGGATTTTGAGAGTAAGAAGTATACTCAGATAAATGCCTTTTCAGGCTACTGTCTTTCAAGTGTTAGAAGCTCAAAAAAACAAACAAGATTTTTTTTCATTTTTGAAGTAATACTTAAATGTAAAGTAACCATTGTTTCCATATGAGTTTCAACTGTATTTTCACAACTTATTATATGCCCATTAAATTTATTTATATTGATTTAGCTATTGGGGTATTATATGCATTCTTTCATTAGTTCATTATATTTTTAGGAGAAATTTACAGTTAAAATGCTTAAATATTCCATACATATCTCCATTCAAAATACTGTTGTTACATCTGTTTTTGATGATGATCAATGTAGTTTAGGTCTTACAACCCTGTGGGCTTACTGCTACAACACTCTCATTAATCAAAAGATAGTAAAAGTCACTGTTAGATTTCACAGAATAGAGGTCTAGTCCATGGGGAACTGTCCTTATAGCAGTAAAGAAATAGATCATACATTTCATACACACAGATTCACCATGAAATGAAGTGTAGAAAGAGCTGCTACAGTTACTGAAAGTTATGTCCTCCTCTTGCATGCTTCTGTCACATCTTCTTATTTCACTTCCTAAAACAATTTAACAAATTATATTGCAGATGACTATAAATGCTTGTAATAACTATCAATGAAAAAAAGTGAGGCCAGAGATTTTAAAAAGAGCAAGGGGGTATTATATAAGAGGTTTTGTAGAGAGAGAATAGAAGGGATAGATGATGTAATTATTGTCTCAAAACTACAAAATTAAATAAATAGGAAGTTGAAAGTATTATATATCATGGTATTTCACATCACAGAAAGGATACACATTAGACTATGTTTGTTACCTTGGTGCTTTACTAAGTTCTGTTGTTATTTAAGCAGACAACCTACTTCAATCAACTCAAACTTAATCTCTCCTTTTAAGTCAATCTCTCATTTGGAGACCACTAAGGAAACAAGACTTTCTAAACACAACAGACTGATTCAGATATGAACTCACAGACACTGTGGCAGTTTGAACAGTGCTTGCAAAGGTCTGAGTCTTATGAAGTTCAAGGATTGAGAGTAAAAGTGGACACAAGAACATGTTCCTAACACTTAAGATATCTTGAATTGATAGCCACTCATAAACGAAAAACTAGTTTCTGTCAGTGGAGTCTCATTGGATATACAAATATCCTTTTTTATTATTAATTTATTTTTCAAGTTACACCTCGATCAAAGTCCCCTCCCTTCTCCCTTCTAAGCTCAACCCTTCCTCCCTCCCTCTTCCCCCATCTCAGTCTTCTACTTCTCCTCAAATGAGAGAAGCCTCACATCAACTCTCTCAGTACATCAGTCACATGAGAGCTAAGAGCTTCCTCCTGTACTGGAGCATGATATGGCAACCCAGGTAGGGTAATGTGTTCCACTAATGGGCAACAGGTTCCATGACTTGATGCTGGATGGAGTTTTTCATACTATTGTTATGGTAGGTTCCTATCAGTTTGAATCTGTGGGTTGTAGGATAGTTGTCCTGTGAGTAAATACATACCATGTTTATGTACTTTCTAGACATGGATTAGCTCACTTAGGATGAACTTTTCAGTTTTCATCCATATGGTTGCAAATTGCATGATTTGCTTGTTTCTGAAAACTGAGGAGTATAAATATACCTGTTTTTAAAAATTCATTCTTAAGATGCACATGGTGTCTATTTATAGTCGGATTTTAGACATATAGTACAGGATAACTATACTACACAGAATGCACAAAAGGGAACACGAACATAGTCTTTTTTTCCTGTCAGTGAGACACTTTTCCCTAGTGGTGCTGCCTTGTAGGTCCCAGTGTATGAGGAGTCTCTTGGCCCTCATATGACTGCTGAAATTGGGGGGGGGGAAATGTTATGTAGGGACATTCCACTCCAGAGGAGTGTGATGGAAGGGATAGGGGGTAGAGGGTGGGAGGGCAGGACTGGGAGGGGTGGAAAAAGGACAATTTAATGGAGATGTAACCTGAAGTAATAAATAAATAATTTTAAAAATTTAAAAATCCATTCTTTAGTTGAAAGACATTTCCTGTTTCTGGCTATTACAAATAAAGCTTATATGAACATAGTTGAGACAATATCCTTGTGGTTTTTTGGAGAATCTTTTGGATATATGCCAAGGAGTGGTATGGCTGGGTCTTGAAATAGAACTATTTCTAGATTTCTAAGATATCACCAGATTGATTTCCAAAGTGATTGTACAAGTGTGCATTCCCACCAGCAATGGAGGAGTGTTCCCCTTTCTTCACATCCTTGCCAACATATGCTATCTCTTGAGTTTTTGACCTTAGCCATTATGCAAGTGTGAGATGGAATCTCAGCGTCCTTTTTGAGTTGCATATCCCTGATGAATAAGGATGTTGGGCATTTCTTCTAGGGCCTCTTGGACATTAGAGATTCCTCTTTTGTGAATCTAGGTTTAGTTCTGTACCCCATTTTTTGATCAGATTATTTGGTTTATTGGTGTTTAATTTCTTGACTTCTTTATATATTTTCAATATTAATCCTGTTGGACTTGGTGTTGGTGAAAATCTTTTCCCAATCTGGAGGTTGCTGTTCTGTTCTAATGACAGTGTCTTTTGCCTTACAGAAGCTTTTCAGTATCATGAGGTTCTATTTATTTATTGTTGGTCTTAGAGGCTGAGCTATTGGTGTTCTGTTCAGGAGATTGTCTCCTGTGCCAATGAGATCCAGGAGCTCACTCAAATACTACCGGTACCAACAGGTACCAACATCAAGACAGCAGGAATTAACAATCATTGGTTATTATTGTCCCTCAGCATCAATGGACTCAATTCTCCAATAAGAAGAAACAGGCTAACAGAATGGATGTGAATACAGAATCCATCATTCTGCTGCTTACAAGAAACACACCTCAGCAGAAAAGAAAGGCATTATCTCAGAGTAAAGGGCTGGAAAATGATATTCTAAGTAAATGGACCCAAGAAGCAACTAGAGTAGTCATTCCAGTATCTAATAAAATAAGCTTTCAACCAATATTAATAAAAAAATGGGAAGGACACTTCATACTCTACAAAGAGAAAAATCTACCAAGGTGATATCTCAATACTGAACATCTATCTCCCAAATGCAAGGGACATTTTTAATAGAAACACTTTTAATAGAAACACTACTAAAGCTCAAATCCCACACATTAATAGTGGGAGACGTTGAAACACCATGCTCACCTATGGGCAGATCAATGATAGAGAAACCATACAGAGAAATAATGAAACAAATCATCATCTTGAATCAAATGGACCTAAATGATATCTACAGAACATTTCACCCAGACACAAGAGAATATACTTTCTTATCAGCACCTCATGGAATCTTCTCTAAAATTGGCCATATAATTGGTCACAAAGCAATCCTCAGCAGATACAAGAATATTGAAATAAACCCTTGTATTTAAATAAAGCTAGATTTCAACAATAACAGAAACAACAGAGAGCCTAAAAACTCATAGAAGATGAATAACTTTCTACTCAATGATTTCTGGGTCAGGAAAGAAATAAAATATAAGAAATACAAACCACTGTAAAGGCCAAGTCCCATGTCCAGGTGCAGAGGGCAAACACAAAAAGAACTCAATAGTATTTCTGGAGTATTGTCGTTTGTTTGGTTGGTTAGTTGTTTTGTTTTGTCTCATAATGTTTTGTCTGGATAATTTATTTTCAATTTTATTTTTATCTTATTCCACATGTGTTTTGCTTATCTATAATGGTTTAAGATTTTGTGTTTTTAGGAGACAATACCATTGTGTATGTCTCTCCAATATGTCTTGCTACTTTTTTCCTTTTAGCTTTAGAATGAATATATATTTCCGTTGTTTACAGTGTTCCACAATTATGTAGTAAGAAAAACAAAAAAATAATCATAAAAAGAGAATTTACCACCTGAAACAAGAAGTTAGTCCAGAGTAGTCCATTAAAATAACAAAGAGAACTTATGCTTTGATGGTTTATAAAAGCTGTTATGAAACACTGATCTTTGCTGCTTGGCTTCAGTTTTCCAGTGCTTTATCTTTGTCATAATTTTGAAGAGGCTTACACTACCAAGTTACTATCCACCCTGAGATCTAATGTAATGCTATTCTGAGGCCATACTTTGATATTTATCAAAGGATTCTGTAAGGAACACAGAGCAGAATTCCAGACATGACTGTCTCTAAACTGCTCATAATTAAATGTTTCAGATGTATGGGAAAAATATTACCTTATTAAAAAATGCATTTTACAAGGGAGTTAATTATGTCTGGTAATGAGTGTCATGGAGATTGTTGTCACATGTATATCATCTCAAATAAAGTAAATGAAAATTTTAGTTTAACAAAAGCAGGCAACACCATTAAAATATTTTAAGAAATCATAAGCTCGGTGTAGTGGGACTCTCTGAAACCTCCAACACTCAAGAAATGTATTAGTAGGATTCTGAGTTAAATAAATCAGAAGTGAAATAGTAAGAACTTTACTCAGAGGCAAATAGCCATTATCAAACCTTAAACTAGTAATCAACCATGTTGTTGAAGACAGAAAGCATTGTTTGCTTTCACAACTTCATTACTTCACATTGAATCTGTTTTCTACTACAAAATACCATTAATATCTGTAAGATAAATTATTATATTTATACACTCAAAGTCTATTTTCTCAGTAACAAAGCAGAAATAACTCAAAGAAAATTGCTGTTTTGGGCTGTTAGGAAATCCAAATAACTGAACTGCTTATTGGTAACACTGACACATGGCTTTTAAGATATGTGATCTATGGATAAGTATGCACTTCTAATTTTCATAAAAAGACTTTTTAGTATACTTTTGGTAGAAATGCATGAATACTTTATAAATCACAATTTTAGCAATACTAGAAACACTTCACTCTCCTCTTAACCATAATAAAAAATGATACAATATGATTTGGGGCAGAAGTAACAGTCCAGAACCTATTTTCTTCCGTTAAATCCTTTCTCTTCATTTTAAATTTGACACAATGATAAAAACAATGAATATTTAGATGAACTGTTCATGATTGTAGCCAGTCCATTTATTCGGATGCATGAGTTTGGATGTATAGCCGGAATGGACTGTAACTATAAAGTATGTTCTGATATTTTATGGCAAACAAGGTACTGCACTCAGAGAGGCTGGAATTGGGGGAAAAATGCACCTTGATTTCATTTTCAAATTCTACCAGAGCCCAAAGATGTAGTGGGAAGTTTGTTCATATCCATTATTAATCATGGCAAAGATTACTCTTGCATTTCCCAGAATCCATATAACTTTTTGGATTCATCAACAGAATTGAACCGTTGAAGTGCTTTATGTACAATATAAGAATAGCTTACTTGGTGAAATCTTCTACCTCTTTTTGTTCTATTTCGTTCCTCTGGCTTTCAGCTACTAAAGCAATCATCCCAAAATGTTCTCCCACCACTGAAATCTTCATTTCTTATTTCTTCCTTTGTTCTGACCTATTTTTGTCCTTTTTTAGCTCTAACCCAGAGCTGAAAAGCTTTGTTAGGTGTTATTCTCGGCAGCAATGTGCAGGTTTCGGTTGGAAATAAGTAACTGAAATCGCCTATGATAGACTCTGCTCTCTGTAGTTCAGAGTAATTGGCCTTATTAATTTCCCAGGCTTCTTAGACCGGAAAGAATGGGGAGGTGGGGGAGCTAAGCTTCTAGGAAGTCTTCAATAGCAGAGAAAAGCTTGGAGAAAATCATGAAGAAGGTATTTTTGGAAATGTCATATTGTTAAAAATAGATTTCTTTGGCCTTGATATTCTTATTTATCTAGGAGGATATCTATTCTCTGACAGTCCCAATTTCCAAAGTTATTTTATAATATTCTTCCTTGAAATTATAAATGAAGGACTCTGTCTAGTTGTCTACTATCTACTATTAATTACATAATTTCTTTGGAAATTTTTAGTAAGTTTTGAGGGAATGTTTAATATTATATATCCATCAAAGCTTCATGAACATATTTTAAGTCCTTACAATGAAACAATCAGATCAGATATAGTTGATTTTAACACAAATTGAGTTGCAGTTGCCAGCTTTTGTCACATTCCTACTGCTAACACAAATTAAATGAATTATCAAGCAGATCTTCTAATTTGTTGAGGATGAACTGAAATCAAATTTCTATAGCTTTAGATACATTTTTTTTCAAAATCATAGAGATATACAATTAAACATTACCATGATTGCAAAAAATATGATCTAAAATTTCAATAGTTTTTATTGCAATGTCATGGGAACATGATTACTGTGTAAGATCAGACCCACATTTTGGAAATATGTCACATATTCATATTTAAACTTCTGCTGCTTTAAATGTTTTACCAAAAGTAATATTCATAAAATACCAGAGAAGAGTTCTGTTCTGCTTATAAACACATGAGACACAATCCCAGGGAATTTATGCTGAAATTTAGCCACAGCTGTGAGTAACCAGAGGTTAATGGAATGTGCTCAGCTCAACGCCCTCCAGCCTGTTCTGAGTTCCATGACTCATTCCAGCTTTACTAACCCAAGGAGAAAATTGGGTTAGGAAAAGCTTTGTTAAACTCAGATGACTCACAGGAAATGGGTTTTCTCAGGTAAGTGAGTGAATAGTTATCATAATAAAATATGTCTACATTTATAGAGCTATCAATGACACTAGGGAGTACAGGCAGATGATATTAATTTCAGAACTCAGTGGAAAAACTGAAAAGTACAATAGAATGGTGACATATGTTAGTGTTGCTATTAATATTATTAGTGGAATATTAGAAGTGGGTTAAATGCACAGAATTCCTTGAAAATACAAATGAAAGAGAATGAAGCATCTATGGTAACTATTGATGTCTCATGTTTAAAGCATTTAATTCCAACACATAGTTATGGAATAAGCCAATGATTTCTCTTGCACTAAGATCTGACAGTGAGACTGATCGGAAAGCATCATCTGAATTATTAAGGTATGTACCCATAATAAGTCATAAATCAGCTCCTTATTTTACAGTGTTCCTCTTCAAGACTTCTGTCAAACAGACAAGGAAAATTTGTCAACTAAGTCAAAGGTCAATATATTTTTAATATTTGGAACATTTATTTCTCACTAACTAGAAGGATTTTTTCTATATTATTCCTATATGAGGATATTTCTAACTATTTCTATTAGTATATCTATATCAATAATTAAATTTTCCTTTCTAATTTCTTATTTTCACTCAATCTGAAGATATTCTGCATTAGATGTTTTATGTTAACTTATATAAATCGACATGTAATAACTGTATATCTTTAACATACACTTCAATATTTTTATACATGTACACAGTTTATAATTATCAAATCAAGACAAGCTAAAATTTATTTTCCAAGTACTCAAATCCTTTCTTATAGTTCTTTTGAAATATATTTTAATGTAAACATTTCAAATGTTATAGAGAAAGTTACTCTTTTCATCTAACCACATTTTTTGTAATCTATCTATAACTTTGTGGTTTGATAATTTTCCTCTTCCACTTCTGGGTCTCTGGTAATTTTCTTGTTGTATTATATATGAATAAAAATACTGACGAGTATGCTGAAGATATGTAGCTATTACATGTCAATTGATGTAAGTTAAAGTTAAAACAAAAACTAATGCAAAATATCTTCACATTGAATGACAATAAGAAATTAGAAAAGATGAATTAGAAAAGAAAATATATAAATATATACATTTAACTTATTATAATGTGTGTTAAATTAATATAAATATACACATTTATATTAATAATTAAATTGTATTTTCCAAAATGCATAAATTTATACATTTATATATATATATATACATATATATATATATATATATATATGTTAGCTTATGGGAGATATCTAAGATGGTGCCCCAGCCAGAAGATGAGGGGGCAGAGTTGAAGCCTGATCATGGGTATAGCTGATTGGGTGAACGAGACTTCCATGCTCATGATCAGTGCATGTCACCATGTTACCAGACATGTGCCCTGTGGGGTGATGGGATGACCTTTAATGTGATTGGCCCACGTAGCCTCATCTGGAAACATCCATTTGGTTCTGTATATAAGTCAGAGAAGGAAACACTAAAATAAGTAATGCTTAGATATCACCCCTGTCTCATTTGATTGTCGCCCCTGATGGAGGGGAGGCTGACAGAGCTGGTGGACAGCACACTCACATTTCCCTTTCCCTGAGAATCCCCTTGTGTGATGACTGCTGTGTCAGGGGTCACCACATATGCCAATACATAATCATGGAATAGATTTGATGGTTTTGCAGAGGAAATTTTAGACAGAATTGTATATAAGGATATGGACTGGTGACTGTTTACTGCTGTTAGCCAGGTTTACTTAGAAAGAAGGAGGGGTAAAGTTAGGAAAGGAATGTGAACAAATTTAGAGCCTAATGGGGAATGACAAAGTAGTTGGAAAGAAAGTGATGGCAATGGTATTCTGGAAATATATTGGAAAACTTGGAATAGTTCTACCTCAAGACCCAGCCATACTACTCCTTAGTATACAGCCAAATGATTCCTCACCAAACCACAAGGACATCTCCTTAATTATGTTCATAGCAGCTTTATTCATAATAGCTATAAACAGGAAACAACTCAGATGTCCCTCAACAGAAAAAAAATGTGGTACATTTACTCAATGCAATACTCCTCAACTAACAGAAACAAGGAAATCATGCAATTTGCAATCCAATGGATGGATCTAAAAAAACTCATCCTGAGTGAGCTAACCCAGACCCAGAAACATACACATGGCATCTAATCACTTATAACTGGATTTTAACCATATAGTACAGGATAACTATCCTCCAATCACCAGTTACAAAGGAACAGGAACCTCCAATCACCAGTTACAAAGGAACAGGAACATAGATTTTGTTACCTGTTAGTGGGATACTTCACCCTAGTGGTACTGCCATATAGGCTCCCCAGTGCAAGAGGAAGCCCTTAGCTCTCATGTGACTCATGAACTGAGGAGGCTCATATGTGGGGGTATCCCACACCAGAGGAGTAGGATATGTGGGAGAATGGGTAGAGGGTGGGAGTGTGGATCTGGGAGGGATTGAGGGAGGGGGCTGTGATGGAGATGTGACTTGAATTAATTATTAAACATTAAAAAAGAAAAATAAGAAAAGCTGTTTTTAAAATATTCATTGGAAAGGTGTGTGCTTGAAAACAATGATGCTATTGTGCACTGCTAGAAAACATACTACTTTGAGATCTTTCCCTTAAGTTTAGTTTCACATGTTCTTAGAGGAAGCTATAATTGAGAGTGAAGAGAAGACTGCATTTCAAAGTGGAACAAGAAGCTGAGATCATCAACATGGTCCTAGTTTTATACACATAAATAATACAAGTTATGGAACTATGGAATTTTCTACCAAGCTCCAGAGAAAATTGCTAAAGCTAGTGTGGAAATCTCTGCATGGAGCCCCCAGGTAGTCTGCACATGAAACTTTAAAGGTAAAATTTAATATTCAAGAGACATTCTAGAATGCTGTATACACCAAGACCACAGCTTCTGCAAAAACTACACATAACTTCTTTGTAAACCTATCCCACAACTGGGAAAAAATCAAGAGAGAGCCGTATATGCCACAGTTGTAGAGCTTGAGGAATATTTGTACCGACATCCACTGCACCACAGATGTTGTGATAATGAGATGTCAATTCTATACATAAAACTGTAAGACTGGTGCATGGGGCCTCCTTTAATATTATCTCTCCTTATCTTTTATTTCTTGCATTTCAGAATAAATATGTATATTCTTTGCACTTGTGTATTTCTTTAAGTTTCAAAACTTTTTTGAGTGGCTGGGTGTGCAGACTCAACTAAGAATCTGTTCTAAATATCATAATAGACTTTGGATTACTGAAGTAGTTGGTACTTTAGTACAAGGAGATGTTTGAAGTTTGACTGAATGCATGTTACATTAATATGATAGTCATGAGAGTAGAATAATCAGGGAAATAATATTATTGTTTAAATATTAAATATTTCTCTCTGGTATTTGGATTTGAATAGTTGTTCTCCAGGTCAGGACACACTTACAATGTAATAAATCCTTGAGGAGGAGGAATCTTGGTATAGTAGGCAAATTTTGGAATGCAGGTATAAAGAACCATAAGTTACCTCTGCTTCAAGTTGATTATCTTTCTCTGATTCCTACTTTAGCACTGAAAATGTAACATCCCTATTCTCCTACTGCCATAAGACAAAACCATCATGATTTCCAACTTTAAAACTCTGAGACAAAATAAGTTTTCCCCCATAAATTAGTTCTTTTCAGGTATCTGGTTACAGGAGCAACAACAACAATAATAACACCACAAAAATAGTTGTTACCTATACCCTCCTAACACAAATATGAATATATATATATATATATATACATCCAAACAAATTGCATATCAATAATGTATATATAAATAATAATCAGAACTGACACATGGGTTGTAATGATATTTTCAGGCTTCATCAGAAGACAAAATGTGCTGTTTTAAAATAAACAGTATGAAAATGCATACATATACTGTTCAGAAAAACATCACAGGCTGGAATTATCAGAAGAAGATTGTATGAAGTTGATATTTGCCTGGAATCCTGTAACTAAAATGTCCTTAAATATTCAATTTCTTTAGAGAGTCTAAAATTTCAGTAACATTGGGGAGTTGTTGCATGACTGAGCTGTAATCAAATCTCTTCCTTCATTGTTTTAAGTAGATATTCCTGAGTAAAATTAAAGTACATAAATTACTATATCATACAAATGATGAACAGGATGGATTCCAGACCCACCATGCTCCCACTCTGTGTGTCCGTGATGGAAATGTTGGAGAATGTTTGAAGTTATGTCTAAATATCTCTAGTCTCAGAATAAGGTATTTTATTAATTTTATTCATGAATTAGAGGTATGGGCATTAATGCCATGGAACCCTGAGCATAGAAGAATATATTTGACAAAGTCTACATGCTGTTGTTTCATACACACATGCACACACACACACACAG
The DNA here is from genome assembly GCA_907164525.1 of Lophiomys imhausi. NCBI lineage: Eukaryota > Metazoa > Chordata > Mammalia > Rodentia > Muridae > Lophiomys > Lophiomys imhausi. The sequence goes on from CAJQZJ010031536.1 coordinate 5,095,968, forward strand.
ACACACACACATCCAATATATTCAAGAGCAAATATATATTTTATAGCCCCTTCTCTCTTATTTTATTGTCATCTATTTCATTCCAGTACATTGTGTTATAAAATATTCTATTCTAATTAATTCAATTAATTTCACTCCACTTCATTACACTTAAATTAAAATACATTTGTGTAGAACTATGAAATTATATGAGTTCATTGATCTGACAGTTCCTGCCTGAACACCAACCTATCATTCATTCCACCTTCTTTATCTTACTAGGATTAGTGTCAACAGCATTTGAGTACAATGCTGTAGTGTTATTTGAGGAATACTATACCTCTAAAACTATTCATGGTAGTAATATGTTAAGTTTCTTTTGTAGTGTAACAAATTATGCCAAAATGCATTGACTTAAAATTATTAGTATTTTATTTCTTCCTTGTTCATACACTTTTCACTCTAGATCACTTTCTAGTTTCAATCAAGGTGTCACTTGGACTGAAGGCATTTCAAGTTGCATTTGGTAGATTTTCCTAAAACTTAACTAACAACAGAATAACTTGAGATTAGCCATGAGATTAGCCATCCCCTACAGAGTGCTTTCCAAGACCTTATGTTCTGTAGCTTCATGTCCATAGAGCAGGTTTACACCATAACTACTGGCTCCCTCAAGAAACAACAAGATATAAAGGCAGAAGCCAAAATTATTTTTGTAACCAAAAATGTAGTTAGTGTACTGATACTTCTGCTACTCTTCATTTGTAAGAAAGAATAAGAGCCTTCCTTGTTAAGGTATGGTATTATATGAGGGGATAAGCAACAGCATGCTCTGGTTGTTGGAATCTAACTTAGAATCATCCATAATGAGGGAGAATTAAAACAACCAATAGATTAACAGAATTTTTTAAATATGTGGTCAGTTATCCAGAGTATCATAATTTCACTATAACTTTCAATTTTTCTGAAGATATTACTTGAACAACCATCTTAGGTACCTTTAATTTTTATTAGTTTTAAATATCACTGGCGATTTGCAGCACTTTGGTCTTGAATGCAATTGTTTCTAATCACAAGCTGGCCTCATACTCATTTACAGTTTAGCCTGAAACTCTTGGTCCTTCTCCTTTATCTCCCAAGTATTGGATTATATAAATGTATGCCCCATGGTTCAATATTTGTTACAACTTCAACTATCCTCTTGGAAGTGGTAGCAGGGATGGAGATAAATTAGAAGAAATAAAATGAAGGAGAAGTAAAGATGAATGTCTATATGTGTAACTAAAATGCAACAGATGCTTCTTTACAATGTAATGTTTATGGAATTTATTACATGTATATACTACACAAATGGAAAATTAGAAATAATAGATTCACATAATTATAGTTTGCATATTTTATATAATTTATTTCATATAAATATGTTAAATTATATTTACAAGTTTATTAATTTGAAAGACATAGTAAATTTACCAACATTTATTTTCATAAACTTTTTAAAGTATGTATTATTTTTGTTATAAAACCCATAATCCTGAAGATAGATGGGTGTACATCAACAATATGAGCACCTGGATTGTCCCCTAACATGGATTCAAACATAATCCCAACCATATACAATTTTGGGGGGTTTCTGGATTTAATATGCTGACACAAATTCTCACTGTGTAGGTCAGGCTGGTTTGGATTTAATAATATTACCAAGTGTAACCTAAATCTCGATCACCTCCTGACTTAGTGACATGATCAATGCCTGCCTTTGATATGTCTGTAAGTGGAACATATTGTTTGAAAAGCCATTGATACTTTATTTGGAAATTGGTCATATGTTGAACTGTACTTCACAATTTTAGTCTCTGGCTTTAAGTGCGTGGATACAAGGAAGGCAAAATAAAATAAAAAACATTACAAATGAAATTCTAAAAAAAAAATACGAGAAAGAAATAACAGGAAAATAGTCTAAATGTTGTGAAATTCCCACTTTATTTGGTAATACATGTAAAAAGACAGGGCATTGATGGTATAACATTAATAAGCAGTCAGGCCCTGAGGGACAGCATGCTGCAACTTAGAATTAAAGTGAAAATAAAGAATAAACATTTCAAATACATCATATAATGCAATATATCACATGCATTAACACAAGTTAATCACATTCAGTGCTTTAAAGTGTAGAAGCTATATGCAATAAAACTTATTATCAGCATACAAATGCTAATACAAATTTTTCTTTTTAGTTAAAAGAGACAAATTTACAGTTATTTCACTAAACTCCACAGGATTCTGGAACAAAAAAACTTATTGAATTTAATATATTTCTAATAAAGCTGTCTCAGAAGTATTCATTTCATTCTTGACACAACTTTTCATAGGCACTGTGATTATATATTTGATTTATAACAGGCTAGTTTTGTTGGATGATAAAACCTCAAATTGCAGAGATTTTAATATTAGAAGATTTCTGTTTTAAATATAGCAAACATTTGCTGCTTCAGCATAAAAAAAAAAACTGAACCCTGAAGTGACTTCATTTTCCCATTAACAATGTTCCTATAACAGTCTGTGCTTATTTAGAAAAAAATAAATAAAATAAACCATTACTCATCTTTTAATTTATTTTTTGCAAGGGGAGGGCTTTTCTATAACATTTGAAATGGAATACCTCAGAGATCAAAAATAATTTTATTTTATTTTTTTAATAAATTTATTTATTTGTTGCTTCAGGTTACATCTCCATCACATTGTCCTCTTTTCCCTCTTCCCAGCCCTCCTCCCTCCCTCTACCCCCTAACCCTTCAATCCCACTCCTCTGGAGTGGAGTGTCCCTACATAACAGTCCCCTGCCCCAGTTCAGAAGTCATATGAGGGCCAAGAGCCTCCTCATACAGTGGGGGCCTACAAGGAAGTACCACCAGTGAAAAGTGTCTCATTGCCAAGGAGACAAAACTAAAAAAACAAACAGACAAAAAAAGTCTATGTCCATGTTCCCTTTGGTGAGTTGGTTGTAGTATAGATATCCTGTACTATATAGCTAAAATCTGACTATAAGAGAATAGATGCCATGTGCATCCTTGTGAGTCTGGGTCAGCTCACTCAGGACGAACTTCTCTAGAAGTTTCTAGAGAAGTTTCATCCATTTGGCTGCAAATTGCATAATTTCATTGTTTCTGATAGCTGAGTAGTATTCCATTGTGTAGATGTACCACAGTTTTTAATCCATTCTTCGGTTGAGGGACATCTGTTTTTTTTTTTTTTTTTCAGTTTCTAGATATTGCAAATAAGGCTGCTATGAACATAGATGAGGAAACTTCCCTATATTCGGTGAGGAGTCATTTGGGTGGATACCCAGAAGTGGTATTGCTGGGTCCTGAGGCAAATCTATTCCAAGTTTTCTAAGATATCGCCAGACTGACCTCCATAGTGGTTGCACAAGCCTGCATCCCCACCAGCAATGGAGGAGGGTTCCCCTTTCTCCACACCCTCGCCAGCATAGGCTGTCATTTGATCTTTTGATTTTAGCCATTCTGACAGGTGTGAGATGGAATCTCAGAGTCGTCTTGAGTTGCATTTCTCTGATGATTAAGGATGCTGAGCATTTCTTCAAGTGTCTCTCAGCCATTAGGGATTCCTCCTTTGTGAATTCTCTATTTAGCTCTGTTCCCCATTTTTTGATTGGATTATTTGGTTTCTTGGCATTTAATTTCTTGAGAATTTTAAAAAGTGGAGGTTCTTACACTTTCTTGTTAAAGTAAGAAACAAAAATAAAGTGTTGGTTGGGGAAAACAGCTGTTGCTAAATTTGAGCATGCACACCATATACACAGGCAACAGAATTTTTAAGTCAGGTGTGGTTCTTGAAAAAGAAAAATTTGCTTTCCTAATGTGACTGATAATGTAATTGTTATACAACCATTGACCATTTCATTGTAAGGAATAAATAAAACATGTTTCTTTAGGGGGAAGGTGACATTTAGGAGATGGTAGACATTTTCAAAAAAGAGGAAAGAAAAGGAAACAAAAGAAAAGACACATGAATAACCACCAGTAAAACATACTAAAGGGAGATGAGTTGAGCTAGTTAACATGAAGAATAATAGTCAGTGTGGGATTAAAGCTTAATTACATGTTCTTAATATCCGAGAGCACAGCTCATACCAGGGAAGAGCTTTTCTAATTTTCCTCATGCATTTTATTTGCCTGCCTATAAGTAGATGAGTCTGAAGATTTCTACTTATAAAAATTCAGCCCTTACAATTACAAATGATAATGAGGCAACATGAGAAAAGTGCCTTCCATCCTGCCTGGACAGTTGCAATGCTGTCATCTGTTTCCTAGTACTGAATAACATTCCACGGATAATAAACTTATTACCTTGACATATAAATGCATCACTGGGAATTTTTATTTATAAATGTCCTTTTATATAAGCTATTACTAGCCATAAGGCAATCCAGAATATTTTTTATACAGGAGATAAGAGTGATAACATTGTATGTCTTTTGTGTTTGACAAAATATCAAATCTTTGAAGAAATATATCTTTAGGAAATGTTGCAGAGGTGCTTATTCATGATTGATCCACTGTGCCTGTGATTCCCATTTCCCCACAACTATGTCTTACAAAATTAGATAAATTTTGGTAGCAGAAAGTTTGAAAAAGACAAACAAATTTACCTAAAGACATATTCTCCTATAATATATGAATATGGTAATTGATTGTTCTAGCAATTCAGGAATCATATTCTCCTGTCTGGAGTCAATAACTGTAGATACTGAACAGGCAGTTATTCAAAAATATTTTGAAAAATATACGAAAACCACAACTAATATAATAATAATGATAATAAAATAATAACAATAATAAATACACTTATAACATCTATGATGAACTAAACATGAAGGACTTCCTGGGTGACACTACACATAAAGGGCTTCCCAGTCTCCATCATGCATTTACAGAGGAGAAAGACATTGTCATAACCAGTATAGCTTTAATAGTGGAATGGTGTCTATATGTCCAAATGACTCAAAGAAATAAAAGAATAAGTACATTGACTAGATATAAATTAATCATATGGCTATGTCATTCTTCTTTAGTCTTGTTTTCTATAAACAGCTATTCTATGTGACTCTTCCTCATCTGATTGTGTTGTATGCAAGATGGAGTAATGTAAGATCACTATGTAAGTACCAAAGATCTTGGATCATATGAGAATGGATTGTATCCTTGTCTTGAAGAAAAATATCCTTCATTCTGGTCTAAGGTTTCACAAATCTAAAGCAGAACAAATTCAGCACTGTTTAGAGTGTAAACACAAGATGTGGACGGCCAAAGAACACAGTTGCAAAGCTAACAGAAGTATTGTCTGAGTGATCAGCCAGGAGTGAATGCTTTGAAACACTGAAGGACTTGGTTGAATGTATCGCCTCACCAGTACTTGATATCATTATTTCATTCACATAAAATCACTTTTACAATCAAGTCTAAGCTGCTACTCAATAGTTTGCCAGATAATTGAGATTTCTTTATTATTAAATATGCTACCATATACACATTTCCATAAGAACACATATCATGATCCAGGGTTTCTGTTGGCTGTTTTTTATTATTTAAAAATTTATACATGTATAAAACATATGTCAATCAAATGTACTCACTTTCTCTGTCCAGCTGCCCTGGGGACATCCTGACCTAGCTCAGAACATTTCCTCTCCCAGTTCCAGGTCCTCCTCCCTGCTCCAAGTCCAGTTAATTTATCCAATGAGCATGTGGCTTTGGGTCTGAGAAACCACCCTGGCAAAGAACGATGATTCTTTATCAGCAGCCATTACTGTAAATAGATCCTTGGCTATGGTTGGGTAAATATTGACAGCTGAAAATTTTAATTGACTTGGCTTTGTGCAGGTCTTTTGAAGGAAACCAGAATTTCTGTGTATTTATATGTGCAACAACCATGTTATGTCTGGTGATTGGCAGTACAAAGCATTCTTACTCATCCTCTATCTAAAATGTTGTCTAGTAGCTTAAAGACCCATGAAGCCATGTTCTGGTGAAGATCCAGGTTGTTATATACTCTGTTCACTTGGAAAAAGTATGTTTTGATGAAGCAAATGAGCAGTTTTTATTAAATATTTTCTTTATCTTGTATTACAGGCCTAATTTATTGCTAAGTGTTAAAAGCTGACATGGTGAAGTTCTTTGTGTTTTAATAGAAGCTGCTATTTTTTTTTGCTCTAATTTAAAACATTTATTTATTACTTCAAGTTACATCTCCCTCCACCCCCTCCCAGTCCCACCCTTCCAACCATCCCATCCCTACAGTGTGGGGTGCCTCTGTATATCAGCCTCCCTTAGTTCAGTAGTCACATGAGGTCTAAGAGCTTCCTCTTGCACAGGAGGTATACATGGCAGTTCCACTAGGGTGGAGTGTTCCACTAACGGGTGACCAAGTCCATGTTCCTGTTCTTTTGGTCTATTAATTATATGGTTATCATGGATTATATGGCTAAACTCCTGTTATAAGTGAATGTATGCCATGTATATCTGAGTCTGAGTTAACTCACTCATGATGAGCTTTTCTAGTTCCATCCATTTGGTTGCAGATTGCATGATTTCCTTGTTTCTAATAGCTGAGTAGTACTCCATTGTGTAAATGTACCACAGTTTTTTTTTCTTTTCTTTTTTCTTTTTTTTTTTAATCCATTCTTCAGTTGAAGGACATCTGGTTTGTTTCCAGTTTCCAGCTACTACAAAGTGAACATAGCAAGGAAACTGACTCTGTATTTGGAACTTCTGGAAGGAATAAATCCAGTTTTGGGACTTCTGATCTCCACCACATTAGATAATTTGTTCTCTGTTGTCAATTTTTGAAATCCTAGAGTTTACAACACTAGATATGAAAAATAATATAAATGATTGTTTAAAAACTGTCAACACAAAAACCTTATTTTTGTACAACCAAAATGTAATCCTAACTTCAAAATCAGTAGAAAAAACAAAACCAAAACAAACAAATAAAACACTCTACATCAACAGCATACTGCTTGACTAGGAACCTTCCATGGAGAAAGACACATTAATCTCTTGGAAAGGGTGACAGATTAGTTAAAGAGAAAAGAACCCAGATCAAAGATGGAGAGGTTAAGTCATATATGCATCATATGTTTTGTATGTAATCTTTCTGCTATCAGTCATCATAAGCTTTGTGTTTAATTCTGAGGAAATATCTTTTTTAAACATCTAATAGTAAATTCATTTTATAGATTTACATGTATATAAGTGTTATATGTTTGTACAATATGTTACCTATGGGTATACATATTTATTTTTGATTTATGTGTATGGATATTTAGCCTGTATGCATATCTATGTAACACATACATAAGTATATTCAGTGACCAGGTAGACCACAAAAGGGCAATAAAATATTCTGGAAATTGACTTATATACTGTTGGAAACTGCCATATAGGTTCTGGGAATAGAACTCAGGTCATTCATATATATATGATTGTGTGTGTGTGTGTGTGTGTGTGTGTGTGTGTGTGTGTGTGTGT
>CAJQZJ010031536.1:5103509-5160325 GCA_907164525.1 Lophiomys imhausi
TGTGTGTGTGTGTGTGTGTGTGTGTGTGTGTGTGTGTGTGTGTGTGTGTCATAAGGCAGTATGAGTCACATCTTAGAAAAGAAGTATATGTTTTAGAAAAATAACTGAAAGCATATCAATCTCATATTACAAGAGGAAGGGAAAGACTGTCCAATGCAAGAAACATAGGAAGTCAGATGGAGAAACAGTAAACTGATGAAAACACTTACAAATTCAGATGCTAAATTTCTCTTCACTCATGTAAATGAAGAGTAAAAAGAAGAAGCTTTGAAGAATTGGCTAGGTCAAAACAATGAATCACATGAGTGTCAGTCGACAAATGAATGAGCTTCAGAGAACTCGTCTACTTGCCAACTAACTATATAAGGATTCAATAGGGCGCTCATCTGCAAATCTCCAAGCAAATCTCATTAGATGATGAATCCAAAGTTTCTTTGATTTGAGGCAGTAAATTCCACAGTTATGAGAAAAAAATATCTTTTTTTGTATGAATCACTTAGTGTATGTTCATAATATTGATGACTGAACCAGCTAAATGTCATCTTACAAATGATAACTTGAAAGACATGTGTCTGCCCTTCTATCATATAATCAAATAATTCACGTTGTTGTGGATATAAAAGGATTTCTACTATTTTGCTTCCCCTAAATTTTATTACCATTGTTAATTTTGAAGACAATTCAATTTAAAATTTCCAATTAGAAAGTGTACATATTACACACATACACACACACACACACACACACACACGCGCGCGCGCGCGCGTGCAGAGAGAGAGAAAGAAAGACTGTCCTGCATAGTGACTAGCTTTTTTGAGGGTTTTTTTTTTGCTTGTTTGATTGTTACTGAGTGAATTTTTGCCTATTACTTTTAAGACCCATGACTCAACTTTTGGAGCTAGAAAATGATAAATCACAAATCTGGTTTAGATTAGTAATTATTAAATATTTTTATGATCTTTATAAAATGTATATCTTTGACACTTTATGCTTAAATGGGAATCACAGCAGAACTGACTCAAATTATTGCTTCTAAATGTGAACATAAAACAACCATTCTTCAGTTCTGTTATGCACATTGTTATTTACTGTTAAACAATGAACATTTTTCTCAACAGTTTGTTATAGACTGGATGCCTTAGGCAAATATATAACAAAAGAAAATATTTTTTCCCAGCCTCCTACTCTTTCCTATTCTTGCTGTAAGTTAACACATGTGTTATTCTTATTCTCTCCCTCAAAATATCCCAAAGGTGAACTTCAGAGCCACATTATAATGCTTCACCCAGTTTTGTCTTCTGGAAATAAATCCTCTATATTCAAACTTCTCACTCTAAACTTGATCCTAATCTGGCTACCCAACTTCTCATTTCCTGTACAACATCTGACCTGCAAGCCAATTAGATAAAAATATCACTGGAAACATGTGCCTTGTCCATTAGCAACACCACAATAATTTAAATACATGAATTCATCAAGGTTTATTTAAAATTCACTTATGTATGCATATTTTATATACATGTTCACTCCTTGAATTTTATTTTTTATGAAACAGGTTTCTTCTTTATAACAGGGATATAAAATATGATTCAAATCCCAAACTCATGGAACAAAATCAAAAGCACAAATAGTATAGTCTAATATAAAATACTTTTAAAAGTAAATTATATATCATTGCACAGTTTGACAGTTTCATATATTTTTATATAAATATCCTATTAAAATGAAAACACTGATATTAAATAATAATAGAAAAATTGTGACTTTATACATTTTAGAAATTAGTTCATAATAACTAAACTGAATTGCTTGCATACATTGAGCTTGTGGAGATAGTAACTTGAATATTTTCCTTCTCTACCCTGAATGAATGGTAAATAGAAATAATTGTCAGCTACTAATAAAGATTTAGAATATGCCAATAAAGCATAAGTACAGAAATAAAAAAATAAGCAACTTAGTGTTTTTTCTAAAATGGGAAGGCTACCTCAGAGGCTACAAATTAAAATGCTTCCTAAATAATTTGTATCTTCTGACTTCATAATACATAATACTGCCAATGAGTTGTTAAATTGTATAACTGCATTTGTCTTAACTTGTTAGAGTTAATGGATTGGAAAATAATATACTAAAATTGTCAAAGAGGAATTGCTGTTATACTTTTATTTGCAGATGGATGATGAGTTATTACTGCAAGAAAACTTTTACATAAAAATTTTTTTTAAAGTATCACTTTTCTTTAGTTGACTTATTGCAAGTTGAAATTACTATCTTATTCTAATCTCCAACTGATAGTTTTGTCCATTTATCATAAAGCACTCCTGGTATCATAATGATGATATAATGAATATGTTTTAAACAATTTTAGCACTTACCTTTATACTGGAAATATAAATATGCACATGTGCATGTTGGGGCTGATAACATAGCTTCTGATAGGCTGATTTCAATGCTGAGATCTGGTTACTGCCCCTTCTGAGACATTCTCTTGATTGGTTGATAAAAGTCACTTATGGTCAATTAACTGGGCAGAAAGATTATAGGGAGGTTGGACTTTGTGAGATTAGAATAGGAACTCTGCACTTCACACAGAGGATTAGTTCATTCCATCAGGATACATGGAAGCAGATAGATGTGTTTGAGGATGCTGGAAGGTAATCACAGGCACATGGTGGTTTGGGATTAGGTGATCCGGGTTAACTTAGAGTCTACCCAGCTAAGGGTTAAGCACTGAAACATTAAAAGGTCTTGGTATATTTAATTATTGGGGAAAGGACTGCGGCAATTCATAAGACATCAATCCAAGCAATCCAGGGCCTTCGGACTCCTGAATTCCAGCAAATCTCCCACTAAGCCAATGGTAATTCTACCAGCCTTATATAACAAGTTATATTACTTATAAAAGACTAGGTTACAGGTGGTGTAGGCCACCCTTAGGCTAGGGCTCTTTCCCCAGGATTAAACAGGCCACCAGTTAGGTCATGTGCAGCCCATTGGCTGCCATGATGCCCACTGCTCTGCCAAACTGTCAGCTGCTCCACTGGCCTAATCTTTCAGTTTACGCTTAATTGATAATTGATAATTAAATTGCAGTTTCACAAGCATATACTTATACATGCAGACCATACACATGCATGCCCACATAGACATATATACAGTGACATAGAAATATACACAAGCACAACCATATCCACATATAGACACAAATATATTGATCAATTTTTGAAGTACTAAAATTCTACAACCATTTTTCAGAATTAAAATCACCTACACTAACTACTCAAAATGGTAGTTTTTGATCTCTTAATCAAATTTTATAAATCATAATAAATATTTTGTTGACAATTTAAGTATAATATTGTTTTCAGTCATAAAATATTTGATTACATTTTATTGACAGACAGAACACATGAAGAATAATTACAAAATAGTTTAAATATTTGAAAAAAAGTGCTTGTGGAAAATGGCTTGGTAATTAATTCCTATGGAAACAGTAGCTAATTCAACTTGAATATTCAACTAATAGGCAATGCAAGAGAAGAGTAGATATAATATAGAGAGTTTTTAAGTTCCCAATGTTGTAACAACAGAAAATGCAATTCCAGTAAACACACTGATGCCCAAAACAAACCACTTTTTTCTTGGGAGAACATTTTCTTTCTTATTCCTATAATGGGAAACTGTTAACATTTGTCTTGAATTTTTTATCCTGAATTTTATCTCCATATAATATTATATAATTTGTCTTGCAAGTTTTAATATCAAAGAGAACTGCTACTAAACAGTTACTACATATCCATGTGTGTGCTGAGCAACTCAGATAAACACACATTGAAGTGATAGATTGGTTACAATGGACAAGGTTCTATCTGCAGGTCCTTTTCTTTCTTTTAATATTTATTTATTTTTCAGGTTATATCTCCATCACAGAGTCCTCTTTCCACCCCTCCCAGTCACACCTTCCCACCCTCTACCCATTATCCCTTCCATCCCTGGAGCAGAGTATCCCTACATAACAGTCCCTCGCCCCAGTTCAGCAGTCATATGAGGGTCAAGAGCTTCTTCATACACTGGGGGCCTACAAGGCAGCACCAACAGGGCAAAGTGTCTTATTGACAGGAAAAAAAAAAAGTCTATTTTCCTGTTCCCTTTGGTGCATTGGTTGTAGTATAGTTATCTTGTACTATATGGCTAAAATCCGATTATAAGTGAATAGATGCCAGGGGCATCCTTCGGAGTCTGTGTTAGCTCACTCAGGATGAGTTTCTCTAGTTCCATCCATTTCGCTGCAAATTGCATGATATTGTTGTTTCTAATGACCGAGTAGTATTTCATTGTGTAGATAGATGTACCACAGTTTTTTAATCCATTCTTCGATTGAGAGACATCTGAGTTGTTTCCAGTTTCTAACTATTACAAATGAACAAAAATGTGGAAACTTCCTTGTGATTTGGTGAGTAATTAAATAGCTACAAGAAATATAAAATACCTGGGGTAACTCTAACCAAACAATTAAAAGACCTGTAGAACAAGAACTTAAAGTCCTTGAAGAAAGAAATTGAAGAATCCATCAGAAGATGGAAATATCTCCCATGCTCATGGATACATAGGATCAACATAATAAAAATGGCCATCCTGCCAAAAGCAATATACAGATTCAATGCAATTCCTATCAAAATACCACCCAATTCTTTATAGACCTGGAAAAAGCAACTTTCAACTTCATATGGAATAACAAAAAAAACCCCAAAAAACAGAATAGCTAAATCAATACTGTACAATAAAAAAAAACCATCTAGGTGTATCACCATACCTGATTTCAAGCTGTACTACAGAGCAAATAATAAAAACAGCATGGTATTGGTATAGAAACAGAGTAGTGGATCAAATCCCAGCCTACAGATTAAGAAAAAAATCTTCACCAACCCCACATCTGACAGAGGGCTAATATCCAAAATTTACAAAGAACTCAAGAAATTAAATGGCCAAAAACAAAATAATCCAATCAAAAAATGGGAAACAGAGCTAAACAGAGAATTCACTAAGGAGGAATCCCTAATGGCTGAGAAACACTTGAAGAAATGCTCAGCATCTTTAATCATCAGAGAAATGCAACTCAAGACGACTCTGAGATTCCACCTCACACCTGGCAGATTGGCTAATATCAAAAGCTGAAATGACAGCACATGCTGGAGAGGTTGTGGAGAAAGGAGCACACTCCATTGCTGCTGGGAGTACAGGCCTGTGCAACCATTATGGAGGTCAGTCTGGTGATATCTTAGAAAACTTGGAATAGCTCTTCCTCAGGACCCAGCCATACCAGCAAGTCCTTTTCTTACCTCCTATAGTTATGTTGTGTTTTATATGAATTTTGGCAAAGATATAATCATTTGGAAGCATGACTGAAGTATCAAAAAAGTATTTTCATTGCTTTATCATTCTTCTCTACTCCACATTTTCTTCTTGTTATCCACTATTTATTCCCATCACTACACCATTTTATCAGATCCATAGCCTTGCCTATGTGAACATCATATTACTGAAGCCACATCAGTACATTCCTTTTCAGTTTGGCTCCATTCTTTCAGTGATGTGCCGGTAATGGTCAAACTTTTATTTCAATGGATTCCTAATTCATTGGTATTATTTCATTATATTTGTATGAGTGTTTGGTCTGAATGAATGAATGAATATATGTGAATTGGGTGTGTTCCTGACTGCTGAAGAAACCAGAATAGGGTTTGGGATTCCATGTAACTGTAATAACAATTGATTGTAATTTCAATTGGTTGTGCCACTATGTGGGTACTGGGATTTGAACCAGGGTTATCTACAAGAGTAGCCAATACAGCCACTGAGTCATTTTTCCAGTCCCAGTTAATTTAATTAAAAACTGATCAATATTCCATGGTCTGAATGTACCATATTTTATTTGTTTACTCATCAATCAATATTCTAGCTGTTTCCTGGGTTTGTCAATTGTGACAATGATGTTATCAGTAATTTTGCCTCCCCTTTTTACTCACAGTTTTTAGCCAATTTTGGTATATATCAAGGAGCCTACTAACATGTCAAAAATAGATTTAGTTTTCTAACATATTAAAGCATCTTCTAACGGAGCTAAAATCATACTTCATTCTAACTAACAACAATAAGTTGGATTCTTTCTGTGAATCATAGCCAGTTTTCATAATGTCATTTTTCTGAATCCAATTAATTGTATCAGTTGCATAGTTATTTAAAATCTTTTGTTGCAAATACTTCTGTGTATCAGATGTGGGGGTCTATGGGTAGCCTTTCCTGTCAAGGACATTAATTAGCAATTAAATGTTTTTTCAATGGAGACATGTTATATTTGAGAACATTTTCAAGAGATTTTGTATGAGATAATCAGGGTATGAATTTTCAAAAACAGACTTCATAAAAATCCATTCACAATTTTATCCCATCTCTGACTGTTTTTCTATTATTTTTGTTGGATTTTGAAATCCTAAATTATTGTTACTACAATACATCTATTTTTAATCTTAAAAAATATTTTACTTTTTTCAGTATAAAGCTTATACTGAGGATACATACCATGTGTTTATTAAATGTTGATTCTGTTAATTAAAACTATCTTGTGTGTTGCTTTTGTTTAAGATGAAGATCTTTGCTTCAAATATGTGTTTAAACTGATGATATTATAAGGAAAGCAGTTCTGCTCTTTGGACATGTATGAAAGCCATAGCAGAGGGAGAAACTTGTAACTTTGCTTTTTCTTTTGTAGAACTAGGGAGAGAACTGAGATCTCATGAATGCTAGACAGGTGCTTTAACACTGAGCAACATGTTAGCAATACTGTTGTTCAGACAGGTAGTATATTTATTGACTACTTTCCTCACCAAAACATTTTAATATCTTTCTTTTTCACCATCTTCAGGTTTTAGAAATTCTGCAACATTTCCTTTAACTACTATTTCTTCTTTTGCAATGATAGTAAATTTAAATATTTCACAGAGATTCTATTTAAAACCTTTCATTCCACACTCTTTATAATTTTATATTTGATTAACATGTATTCATCATAATACATACGTACATACATACATACATATATACATACAATGTTTACTAATCACAAATCTACTTTCAATAATTATTATGCTAAGAACATAAATACTTTGTGTTTCTCACTGATGCTGAATATACTGCATTCTGACATGTACCACAACTGTTACTGTTGTGACAATTGCTGTCATCATCACTGGCATTCTTTGCAGAAGATTTGTTAATATTGCTCAGTAATTTTTCCTGTTGTCTTCTGCTTTTTTTCTTCCTTGGTTCAACTAATACGCTTACGTCTGGGCTTTGATTAATTATTTCTTCATGAGACCTCTCAAGTAAAATTCTAAATTTAATATTCATTCATTCTGTCAGTATCATATCATTTTCTCTACATTTTCTGTTAGTTGTGGTTTGACATTGAAATTCTATCCTGATGTCGTTCATATTTTCTGAATATCACCTCATGCTAGGCTCTATGATTTATGATTTTCTAGAGTATCTTCTAAATTATTGATAGTTTCTTCATCAATGTCTGGTTTAACTTTGAAAATAAATATAAAGTTAAACTTCTAAAACCTTGTTAGTAACTAAACATATTTCATCACAGATATAAAACATAAAATAAACATATTTCTGTAGTGTAAATTCTTAATAAAAGTATCTTTTTCTTGTTCCGTTATTTAAAGAACAGAGTTTGACATTTTCTAAATAATGGGTGTCTCAACAAGAAAATCAATTATATATATATATATATATATATAGAATCACAAACATACATATTTTGTTCCTAAGTCCCTAAGGGTTATAAAGTACCAAACATTAAATATCAAAGATAAATGGTTTATTATCCTCTTCCACATGCTAAAAGTGACAAATTAGAAAACTAAATGATTTTTCTTAAAAGAAGCAGATTCTTATTATTGCTTATATTCTACATGAGAAATATTACTTTGAGCTTAGAAGTGAATTTATAAGTTTCCAGATGGTGTTTTTCTTTTTAATTTATTTATTCTTTCACATTTCTAAAAAAGAAACCAAATGTAGTTTATGGAAACTCTTTTATATAATATCACTATTGTAAGTCATGATCAAAATCTGAAGCTTGTCATTTGACAATAAATCACTAATTCAGAAAAAAATCCTAATATTTGACAAGCAATAAATTTATTTTAACTACTGCAATTATTTTGAGGTACAATGATTTTTCTTTTTTAACTTTTTATTGATTATTTTTGAATTTCACATCATGTACCACAATCCCACTCACGTGCCCATCCCTTCGTATCTGACCTCTGCCCTTGCAACTTCCTCTCAAAAGAAAAAAAAATACAAACAAAAAAGACAAAACAAATTCATGTAGTGAAAGTATACCCTTTTATCTACATATCTTTCTTAGCAAATGTTCATTGCAAGGACTCATTTGTCTGGTTTAAGGCCTCTGGCTTCTGCTACCTTATCAGTATTGGATCCTTACCAGCATTTCTCTGTGATATTCTATCATTGCCCTATATCATGGAGATCTTGCAGCTATGGAGGACTATTCCAGCACATTATCCACTAGTTCATAAATGGTGTAGAGGTTGACTGTCATGGTCAATTTCCCTATTTTAAATGCATTTGGAAGTCAGTTCCTCCCTCCAAAATGCCACATTCTGTGAGCTATGAACCTATATACGCCCTCTCTGTGTGTAGATGTGTCACAACATAACCCTAGAGGGACATCCTTAGAGTTTCTCTGTTCTACCTGTACAATAGCAAACTATTATTTGGCACAAAACAGTTAATAATAAGTAAATATTTTGTGATTTATTAAAAGCAACAATAGTTTTGCCCAAAAAAATCCCAAATTCATTGCATAACAAAGTAATTTAAATATGTAGAATGTGGTGAGCCGCAACCCTAAGATGGCGCCTGGCTTATTGCCAGAAAGCTCAAGCTTAGCTGTAAACAAGCCTTAGTTGGTAGCAGCTGCCTAGCCCGGTGTGCTTCCTCCTTTTGTGAGCCTATCTTGGATCGCTAGGTGGCATGATCTGATTGGGTTTGAGTAGGCATATAAGGGCTTGGGGGAGGAGAAGCAGAGACACAAGCAGAGAATCAGAGAGACACAAGCAGGGATTCGGAAGACTGTTTTCAAGGGACCTGAATAAACTGCTTGAGAAGAGCTTTTGCGAGTTGTGTCTTTCTTGCTGGTCGAGGGGGACACGACAGTAGAATTATCTGTATATATTGAGTACAAAAAGAGATATATAAGAGATCACTGTCATTGCCCTTTTCCCCCCATCTCCCAGGCACCATCTCTGCTTGCAACCCCAGATGCAGATGGCAATCAGGGACCACCTGGTGAGCCCCCTCCCACACCCCTGCCTACCTGGTTACATGGGCAAAACCCTGATTGGTGCAGACAGCCTCTTGCCTTCTGTGTCCCATCTCCATGGCGCTACCTCTACCTGTAACCACAGAGCCAGGCATCTTTCAGGAACCACCAGGTGATGCTCCTCCCCCAGCCCTTTGCCTGCCTGGCTGTGCAGACAAATGCTTCAGTGGAGTAGTTTGTTCTTTGACCTACCCACCCAGTCTTCCAGATGCCAGCTCTACCTGAAACCCCAGAGCCAGGCAGCCATCAAGGCCCACCAAACCCAGGCAACCATCAAGGACCACCAGAGTCAGGCAACCATAAGTGACCACCAGAGTCTGGTGCCCATCAAGATCTACCAGTTCTACCTGAAATCACAGAAGCCAACAGACATCAGAAACCACAAGAGGGTGGAAAACATCAGGGACTACCTATTCTCACTGTAGTCCTAGAGACCTGCTGCCACCCAGGAAAACCAGAGGTTTAATGCCATCCAGGCCTGCCAGTTCTACCTGCAATCCCAGAGGCCTACTACCATCAGAGAACCACTAGGCATACCAACACTAGGAACAACAAAATGGCTACAGGACAGCACAGGAAAACAAACAAAATAATCCAGAGCCATACGGCACCATTAGAACCTAGCTATTATACCACAGCAAGTCCTCGTGTAAAAAAAAATGTAATTAATTTGTTTACCAGTTTTAATATTATAGTTAATTGATTGGCAGCTGTTAATCCTTAACCAGACATTAAAAATGACCATACACAGAGACACCACATGGATTTTAACAAGCCTAGGCCTGGGTTGTGCAATCCTATTCCATCTAAGCTAGCTCATAATTCTATTACCCAAATATAACCCCATATATACATATGTCCTTTTGGACTATTATTCTTCACACTAAGCTGATGTTCCAGGCCAGGTGAAAGGATCTTCTTTAATCTACCCCAGGCATGTCTTCCTCGTTTACTCCTGGTTTCTTCTCCCTGGCAATCCTTTTACCAAGATGCTCTGTATCTCTCTAAAAGCCCATGAACCTTAGTCCTGCCTACTTCTGTCTTTGCCCAATCTCCAGGTCTCAGCATTAATTTAACCAATCAGAGTCAATTAGGTAACAGACAGCAAACAGTACCAATTAACATTAGAATGCTTAACACCACCTCATCATTTCTCTCCTTTTGTCTAATAAAAAGGATAAAAGGTACACTTCTTGAAGAAGAAAAAAATCATCTATCGTTGTGTGTCTAAAGTTCTGAACCTAAATAACTTTTGTCATATATTTTGTCTTCAACCCCATCAAAGACTTAAGAAGGGATAAAGTTTTTATTTGAGTGAATAGGATGCACAGAAAAGCAGCTTCCAAAAAGAAAAAAAATAACAGTTTGCTGCCTAGACAGTCCCAAATATCTTTCCATATCATTGGACATCATCTTCAGCCATCTGGCCAAGCATATCTCACAGACCTAATTGTGCAGCAGGAAATAAGGATTTTCCCATTCTGTCTCTGCAGAATCAGGACATCAACTTATCTCCATTTAAGCCCTGGTCCATCTTTGGACTGTGTATAGTCTGTTGAGAGAGTAGGGACATTTTGGTCCAGTAAAAATTATCTCCTGATCGGAGATTACTTTTTGAGGAATTATCTTCTGATGGAAGATTTCTTTTTGATGCTAATTGTCTTCTTCCAAGTCAAATGGGAGCTGTCAGGAGCTTACTGTCTTAAGTCAAACAATTCTTAATATAATACTATCATCTTTAAATGACATTTTCCGTATGCCTCTGGGAGTTGTGAAGAGAGCTACTATTTTATTTATTAATCTATCTACCTATCTTTGAACAAGCAAACTGTATATTTTTATCCATTGATATCTGTTTAACCTATTAAGCCTCTGTTGTGATAAATTAAGACTAGTATTTGACATGACTAGAAGCTCAACTAGCCAGTCAACTTGTATAATCTAGACTTCTAAGTAGATTCAATAGCAACCCATAAAAGGATCAGAAGTAAACCTATACTTTTTTTTTTTTTTTTTTTGGTTTTTCAAGACAGGGTTTCTCTGAATATCTCTGGCTGTCCTGGACTCGCTTTGTAGACCAGGCTGGCCTCGAACTCACAAAGATTTTTAAATGAATTGAACAGGCACAATACCTCATATAAGAGTTGAAATATACTGATTATGTGTCAAAATATAAAATTCTATACTAATGAATCAAACTTAATTTTATTTTTGTATCAATATACAAAATTCTATACCAATGTATCAAAAGATAACTTTATTTAAAGAATAACAATAGTTTTGAGTTTCAGAGCAGTTTCAATAATCTGTCCCTATATCTTATCATTTCTATATTATATACTTATATTCCCTCCTTTTATCAAGCCTTTTCCCCCTATATAAGAGAAAAAGAAGGATAGCAAAAAGGAAAAGAAATAGAAAAGTCCTTGAGTCTAATCTCCTATACCTTGTTTAATAAGACCATTTAACAATTTGTAACTAATCCCCCAAAACAACATCTATAACATATCAAATGACCAAAATATTATCCCCCCCACCTTTTGGGAATGGGGTGTCACTCTCTTAAAATTGCTTCCTGCTGAATTGGGATGTAGAAAACCTGTTTGGGGGGCCAAATAAAATAGGAAAAAATTGGTTAAGCAATTTAATAGTCCAGTCTTTATGTGCTCATCAATTTGAATGTCCTGAGCCTGTTTGTAGCCTGTTGAACTTTGGGTGAGAAAGTTTAGGACTTCATTGAAGTCCTGGCTGGAATAGTGTGCAAGCTGAACCATCTGGGCTTGTCTTCTTTGGTGTTTGGTCCCTTTACTCTGAAAATATATAATTACTCTTAATTAACACATCTCTCTATTTTTTTCTTTTGAGACAGGATTTCTCTGTATATCCTTGTTTTGGATTTACTTTGTAGACAAGGCTGACCTTGATGAAGGTCAGAGATTCACCTGTTTTTGTCTTCCAAATGTTGGGATTCAAGGCATGTACCATCACATCCAGTGATTAAGTTATCTCCCCTAGGGTCTAATATCTCTCTTGACACCAGTTTTCCAGTGGGTGTTCTGAAAAACCCGGGGGAGGGAAGTCCCTCCCCTGACTCCTGACACTCGGGGTATCATGGCCACCCAAAAACTCGCAAGAGACCTTCTTGATGCAATCCCAAGAGGTTTATTTCGGGGGGGGGGTCAGTGCACTGAGGACGCCACTCATATCCCACGCAGGGGTAGGAGTCGTGACCCCAATTTGGGGGAGAGTTGGCTATTTAAACTACAACCCAAAGGAGTGAGGGGGAATACAAGTGGAAAGTACCAGCC
Source organism: Lophiomys imhausi (assembly GCA_907164525.1). Lineage (NCBI taxonomy): Eukaryota > Metazoa > Chordata > Mammalia > Rodentia > Muridae > Lophiomys > Lophiomys imhausi. Next base: position 5,116,239 of record CAJQZJ010031536.1, read on the forward strand.
CAGCCCATTGTTTACCATAACCCAAGTCGGGAGGTGAAATATAGGTGGAATGTACCAGCTCATTGTTTACTACAACCGAAGGGGGTGAGGGGAAATGCAGGTGGAATGTACCAGCCCATTAGTTAGTCAGCAGGAAACATCCTACACCTGTTTTTCTCAGGAATGAATTTAATCTTACTTTACCATTGGCTTTGTGGTCAGCCAGTTCCTGGAGCATGGCTGGCCTGACTCCACTGCCTGTCACAGGGGTCTCTAAAATTTTTATTCCTCTCAGTTCCACATCTAAGGAGACTGGCTTGTGACCCCTTTCTCTTTATATCTTTAAAATCTCTTCCAAGGATTAAGATATATCCCCTAGGTTCTAATGTGACTCCTTTCTCTTTATATCTTTAAAATCTCTCATACCTCAGCATTGTCAAATGACAAAAACATCCTTTTTATCTCCCCATATAGGAAAATCAAAGACATCCAAACAAAATTCAAGCAAAGAAACAACATTCCAAAATCTTTGGTCTAATTGTGCCATCCTGTGTTGTAATTAAAGTTCTGTTTATTATTCTGAAATCTAGCTTTGACTGTATATATTGCTGGGCCTTTCCCAGATACTCTTGATAAATATCTAGTTCTCAGGCACTTGAGAGTTCCCGCTGATCTCTTTTGTATAGGGTCTGGCCTCCTTCCTTCCCCCATTGTTATGGTTAGCAGCTTAGCATTCTCTCTGTAAGCTCTCTTCCTTACAGATATCCTTAAGCCTGTCCTAGTAAAATCTTTCTCAAAAAATATACATAGAACCACAATTGTCAGTGTAAAAATTATTTGTATGCTAAGAGAAACAATCTCAATTGAAATCCAAACATATTGAGACATTATGAATTCCTCTATTTTTAATTTATGTGGTTAATTCCATTCTCAAGCTCTGTTTAGAAGGCTGCTGGTTATTTAGCATATAAAGAGAGCTAAGCTTCCACCTTTGCTGTAAGGCAGTAGCTTTTGTTAAGAGAGCAGCTCCCTTGAAATGTGTTCAGTTCGGCTCCTGTTCTTTGGCTAGGAAACTACTTTCTAACCAGGCATTCTCAGACTGTAAGCGTGGATTCTAATTGCCATATGCTGGGCACCATATGTAGAAAAAAATAGCTAATTAAAATATTTACTAGTATTTATATTATCGTTAATTGTTTTGGCAGTGTAAATCTTTAACCTGCTATTATAAATGAATACACACAGACACCAGGTGGATCTTAACAAGTCTAGGCCTGTTTGTGCAATCATAGCCCATCTAAGCTAGATCATAATTCTATTATCCAATTATAACCCCATATATACATATGTCCCTTTGGACTATTATTCTCCATGCTAATCAAATGTCTCAGGCCATGTGGAAGGATCTTCTTTAATCTACCCCATGGTGTGTCTTCCTTGTTTACTCCTCGCTTCTTCTCTGGCAACCTTCCTCTTCCCAACATGCCCTCTATCTTTCTATAATAGCCCTGAACCTTAGTCCTGCCTACCTCTGTGTGCCCAATCTCTAGGCCTCAACATTTATTTAACCAATCAGAGTCAATTAAGTAACAGACTGCAAACAGGAACAATTAACATTTAGAATGCTTAATACCACCCCATTATTCCTGGATATCCTAACATATCTGAAGTGCAAGAAAACAACCATAAATTTGAAGTTATGATGATTTCCTTAGTAGAGGAAATGAATAAATTCCTCAGAGAAATGCAGGGAAATACAATCATACAGATGAAGGAAATTATTAATTCTTTCCAGACATACAGGGAAAAATAATCAAACCAGAGAAGAATGTGCAAGATCTGAAAATGGAAATAGAAGCAATAAAGAAACTACAAACTGAGGAAATCTTGAAGATGGAAAATCTGAGAAAAAGAACAGGATCTACAGACACAGCATTAGCAACAGAATAAAAGAGATGGAAGAGAGAATTTCAGGTGTAGAAGATACAAGAGAAGAAACTGGTACATCAGTCAATGAAAATGCCAAATCTAAGAAGTTTCTAACACAATACATCCAGGAAATCTGGGACACTATAAAATAATCAAACCTAAGAATAATTGGAACAGAAGAAGAAGATTCCTAGGTCAAAGGCCCATAAACTATGTTCAACAAAATCATAGAAGAAAACATTTCTAACCTAAAAAAGTAAAAAACTATTGAAGAAGTTTATAGAACACGAAATAGATTAGACCCCACAAAAAATTACCACGACCACCCAAAAATGAAAACACTAAAAGTGCAGGACAAAAAAAAGAATATTAAAAGGCACAAGGGATAAAAGGCAAGTGACATATAAAAGCAGACCTATAAAAATTACAACAGACTCAACAGAGACTTTAAAATCCTGAAAGGCCTGGACAGATACTATACAGTCCAAGATCCAAGATGCCAGCCCAGAATACTATACCAAGCAAAACTGTCAATCACTATAGATGGAGAAAGAAGATATTCCATGATCAAACCAAATTTAAAGAATATCTATATGATAACACAGGCCTACAGAGGATACTAGAAGGAAACTCTAACACATGGAAGGTTACTACATCTAGGAGAACACAGTGTGAGGCTGTGGAAAAATACCACAGCCCCTCCCTAGGAAGGCCTTCCTCTCTGTTCATGAGGGCCTGACCTTATGACCTTGGAGACATTCCACAGAACTTGGTTCCCAGAACTAGTTAATTACAAGGTTGCAGCTGTTACCACAGACAATGGTCCCACCCCCATTGCCAAAGGCAATGATTGCTGAAGATTAACTGCAATGTTCCCCTGTACCCCCACCTTTTTGTGGTTATTGTGTTTAAAATCTGTCTGTAACTGTTATTTGGTGTTCACTCCTTCCCAAAGGCAGTTGAACCCCGGCGCATCAGCTTAATAAAAATCCTCTTGTATTTTGCATCGAACCTCAGTCTCTGGTGGTCTCTGGGCATCAGGACCTCGGGGGACCCCCAGGCTCCAATATTTGGTGCATTGGCCGGAAACACCTGAACTCCCCCAGACCCCAAGACTCCAGGATTCAGAGGTATGCTCAAGCTACTTTGTTTGTCTGTTCTGTGTGAATCACTGTCTGATTTGGCAGGTCGCTCCAACCTCCATAGCTATCTGATTTCAGACACTCCATAGGGGATGCCCTGGAGGTCTGTCTGGAAGGAGAGTGGGTCCTCCTTCATCCAATTCCTGTGGAACCTGTTCAGACGCTCCGGTCTGAGTCTGTTTTTGAGGCGATCTCTCAGCGGCCATTTGTGTCTTGTGTCGTTCCATCTTCTTTGTATTCTGTTTGTAACTCTTCTTATTCTCCTTTTCCCTGATGATTTAATGATGGGACAGACACTGACAACCCCCCTACCTTTGACCCTGAGCCACTGGACTGAAGTTTAAAATAGGGCACTTTACATGTCAGTTGAGATTTTAAAAAGGAGATGGCAGACTCTGTGTGCCTCAGAGTGGCCTACATTTCAGGTTGGATGGCCACCCAAAGGATCTCTTTCATTACACAAAATTAGGCAGGCTAGGTCTAAAATTTTTAACCCAGGATCCCACTGACACCCAGATCAAGTGCCCTATGACTTGGTTTGGGAGACCCTGTTGGTCTCTCAACTCTGTGGGTCTGGCTTTTTGTTCCCCCCACAGGTTTATCTCCTCCGCTCCCTCTGCCGCCCACTCTGGAAGACTCCTCTTCTGAAGTCTTCTCTCTGAAGGAGACTCTGGCCAAGAAGGAGCAGCCCATCTGAACTAAGGGTTACCCAAAGAAGATCAAGAAGATCTACGCCAACAATCAGATGGCCCTACTCCTCCTGGACCTTCCACCACCTCATCCCTAGACCCTGAGTCCCCACCCACCCCAGGGGGTCCTGGTCACTCAACCCTTGGCCCCGATGGAACCTCTGCCAGGAGCTGAGGGAGGGAGTCCTGCCACAGGGACCAGTAGTCAGAGGGCTGGCACTGCAGACTCCACTGCACTCCCTCTCAGGGAGTACAGACCCCCTGATGACCAGGGGAACCTGCCGCTTCAATATTGGCCATTCTCTGCAGCAGATCTTTACAATTGGAAAATTCATAATCCTTCTTTCTCTGAGAACCCGCAGGCTCTGACTTCCCTGACTTCTTGCACCAACCTACATGGGACAATTGTCAGCAGCTCCTGCAGACTCTCCTCACCACTGAGGAGTGGCAGTAGGTGCTACTGGAGGCCAGAAAAAAATGTGCCTGGTGAAGATGGGCAACCAACACAGGTGCGCAATGAGATTGATGCAGGCTTCTTTTTGACTAGACCCAACTGGAACTTCAATATGCCTGAAGGTAGGGAGCACTTGAAGGTTTACAGTCAGGCTCATGTGGTGGGTCTCTGAGAGGAAGCGAGATGCCCCACCAATTTGGTTAAGGTAAGAGAAGTGACTCAGGGACCAACTGAGTTGCCAACAGTGTTTCTAGACTGATTGTTGGAGTCTTTTTGGAGATTTACTCCATTTGAACCTACGTCTGAGGAACATAAGGCCATGGTAGCTATGACCTTTATTGATCAGGGAGCTCTAGTTATTAGAAAAAAAAACTGCAGAGGCTGAATATCCTACAGGGATTCTCACTCCAGGACTTAGTCAAAGAAGCAGATAAAGTGTTCAATAAAAGAGAGACAGAGGAAGAAAAAGAGTAGAGAAGATGTAGGGAACAGGATGAACAGGAGTTAAAAAGAGAAAAAAGACAGGAAAAGAATTTAAGTAAAATCCTGGCCACTGTAGTAAACGAGAGATGTCGCATCCCCCTGACAAGCAGGAAAGATACAACCATGATTCTTCTTTAAGCAGTTTATTCAGGAACCTTGTACATCCGCTTCTCTCTCCTCTCTTCCCCCAAGCCCTTATATGCCTACTCAAATCCAATCAGATCATGCCACCTAGCGATCCAAGATAGGCTCACAAAAGGAGGAAGCACACTGGGCTAGGCAGCCGCTACCAAATAAGGCTTGTTTACACCTAAGCTTGAGCTTTCTGGCATTAAGCCAGGCACCATCTTAGGGTTGTGGCTCTCCACAGAGAGACCAGAGAGACAGGTGAGGTCAGAAAGATGAGGGAAAGGGCAGAAGGCAATCGTTGGACAAGGACCAATGTGCCTACCATAAAGAAAAAGGACATTGGCTCAGGGATTGCCCCAAGAAGAAGAGGGGAAATTTCTGGCTTTGGAAGATGAAAATTAGGAGAGTTGGGGCTGAGACCCTCTCCCTGAGCCTAGGGTAACTCTCAATGTGAAGGGGAAACCAGTTCAGTTCCTGGTGGATATTGGGGCTCAGCATTCAGTCCTCCTCTGATCAGAACAACTATTATCTACTAAAAGGTCCTGGGTGCAGGGAGCCACATGGAATAGACAATATTCATGGACTGCCCGAAGAACAGTGGACCTTGGCATGGACCAGGTATCCCACTTGTTCCTTGTGATCCCTGAGTGCCCCTATCCACTCCTGGGCTGTGACTTGCTCTCCAAGGTGGGAGCCCTAATTCATTTCCAAGCTGAAGAACCATCAGTGACTGACAGAGAGGGGAGGCCACTTCAGGTCCTCACTGTGAGGCTGGAGGATGAGCATAGTCTGTTCAATAAAAACCCTCCACAGACAGCGGATATGCAGGAATGTCTGGCCAAGGTTCCCTCAGCCTGGGGTGAATTTACTGGCATAGGGATGGCCAGACATCACCCACCCTTGGTAGTGGAGGTTAAAGCTACCTCCACCCCAGTTTTGGTCCACCAGTACCCCAGGAGCAAAGAGGCCAGAGATGGCATCTGACCACATATACAGCGTCTCCTCGAGCTGGAGATCCTTGTTAAATGTCAGTCAGCATGGACCACCCCTCTGCCCCTGGTATGAAAGCCTGGGACTAATGATTATAGGCCAGCCCAGGACTTGAGGGAAGTTAACAAAAGAGTTCGTGATCTTCGCCCTACAGTGCCCAATCCTTACAACCTCCTTAGCACCCTACCCCCTCAGTGAACGTGGTATACAGTATTGGACTTGAAAGATGCCTTTTTCTGCTTGCAGCTCAGCCCTTCTAGCCAGCCTATATTTGCTTTTGAATGGAAAGATCCAGCTTCAGGATTATCAGGACAACTGACCTGGACCCGCCTGCCCCAGGAATTCAAGAACTCTCCCACCATCTTCAATGAGGTCCTCCACCAAGATTTGGCCCACTTCAGGGCCTCCAACCCCCAGGTAACATTACTCCAGTATGTTCATAACATTCATCTATCAGTGGAGACCAAAGAAGACTGCATCCTGGGAACTGAAAACCTGCTGACTGAGCTCGGATCCTTGGGATACCGGGCCTTAGCCAAAAAGGCCCAGATTTGTCCATGACAGGTCAGTTACCTGGGATATCTAATAAAAAATGGAAGGAGGTGGCTGTTGGGCGCTAGGAAAAACACTGTGGCTCAGATACCTGCCCCCAAGACTCCCAAACAAGTCAGAGAATTCTTGGGAACTGCAGGCTTCTGCCTGCTATGGATTCCAGGGTTTGCAAAACTGGCTGCCCCTCTGTACCCACTCACAAAGGAGAGTGCACCTTTTGTTTGGGGTGAGAAAAAGCAGGAGGCCTCTAAATAATTAAGCAGGCCCTGCTATTGGCCCCAGCCTTAGGGACTGCCAGATGTGACTAAGCCATTCCACCTGTATGTGGCCAAAAATTAGGGGATAGCTAAAGGAGTCCTGACTCCGAGACTGGGTCCATGGAACAGGCCCATCCATGGCATATCTGTCAAAAAATTAGACTTTGTGGCAGCAGGATGGCCCAGCTGCCTACAGATAGTGGCTGCTCTGGCAGCTTTAGGCAGAGACGCTGACAAGTTGACCTTGGGACAAATCCTTATAGTTACTGCCCCCATGCTCTAGAAAGTGTAGTGTGCCAGCCTCCTGAGGGGTGGCTGACATATGCCAGGATGACCCACTATCAGTCCCTCTTCCTGAACTAGGACTGCATCAAGTTTATGCCTGCCACAGGGCTCAACCCAGTCACCTTTCTGCCCAATCCTGACTTAGAGGGATAATCTATCATCCACGATTGCTTTAGGAGATGTTATACTAGAATTACTCACTGTAGACCCTAATGAAACAGAGTCCCCACCACAAGGTCAAAATGGTAAACAGACTATGGGTTCTAAAGAGGCAGAAGAAATGTTAAAACAGATGCACTGGTGGACACACCTGGGTACCAAAAAGATTAATCACTCTAATCAACAAGACTAACTATGAGTTTCCAGGACTTCACAAGCTAGCAGAAAATGTTGTCCTAGCCTGCATACCATGCCAGAAGGTCAATCCCAGTTGGGATAAGACAGAACTCAATAAAAGACTATGTGGAGACAGGCCTGGGGCCTACTGGGAAGTTGATTTCACTGAGGTGTGTCCTGCCAGGTATGGCCACAAATATCTGTTAGTCTTCATTGATACATTTTCAGGGTGGGTAGAAGCTTTCCCCACCAAAAATGAAGCCGCCCATACGGTGGCTAAGAAAATCCTAGAAGAAATGTTTCCCTGCTTCGGGTTCCCTATGGCACTAGGGTCAGACAATGGGCCAACCTTTACTGCCCAGATAAGTCAGGAAGTGGCCAGGTACTTGGGGGCTGATTGGAAGTTACACTGTGCATATAGATCCCAAAGCTCAGGACAGGCAGAAAGAATAAATAAAACTCTAAAAAAACCCTTAACTAAATTGTCCTTAGAGACTGATGGTACAGACTTGAAAGTGCTTCTCCCTTTGGCCCTGTTCTGTGTAAGGAACACCCCCTCTCATTTCCATCTTACTCCCTTTGAGATCTTGTATGGTGCCCCACCTCCTTTGCTCACCCTCGGACAGGGTATTGACCCTAACTGTCATCGTAATAATGATTTATATGCTGGAATAAAAGGACTCCAACGGGTTTAGAAGGAGATGTGGACACAGCTTGCTGAGGCCTACCAACCAGGAACTCCGGAGGTCAACCATCCCTTCCAGGTAGGAGACCCTGTCTATGTCCATCAGTGCTGCTCACAGAATCTTGATCCCAGGTGAAAGTGATTCTACATTGTCCTGCTTACCACTCCTACAGCCATCAAGGTCTATGGTATCTCAGCTTGGATCCACACCTCCCACATAAAGAGAGCACCTAAAGCCTCAGAAAAATGGCGAGTTCACCGCACCTCCAACCCTCTCAAGCTCAAGCTTTGGCTATCTCCAGACTCTTAAAGTCTCCTCTTGTTCATCCAGCTGACTGTGAGTTCTCCCAGCCCCCATATGCCTCAGCGCCTCACTTGGCAGGTCTTGTCCCAGACAGGAGATGTGATATGGTCCAATTCTACCATAGCTGCCCCCTGGACATGGTGGCCATCATTATACACTGACCTTTGCCAGCTGGCTGCGGGGTTAGACTCATTGGACCCCTCATCATTCTCCTTCTTCTGTTAACCTTTGTACCCTGCATCCTTAATAGATTGGTTTCCTTTGTCAGAGAGCATGTTAGTGCTGTCCAGGTCCTGATGTTAAGACAACAATACACTGAAATCCCATTGAAAGAATCAGGTCCTTGATTCTAAGATTGAAATCATTTACTTAAAGAAGAGGGGAATGTGAGCCTGTGGAAAAATACCACTGCCCCTCCCTAAGAAGGCCTTCCTCTCTGTTCATGAGGGCCTGACCTTAAGACCTTGAGGACATTCCACAGAACTTGGTTCCGGGAACTAGTTAATTACAAGGTTGCAGCTGTTACCACAAACAATGGTCCCACCCCATTGCCAAGGCAATGATTGCTGAAGATTAACTGAAATGTTCCCCCTGTACCCCCACCTATTTGCAGTTATTGTGTTTAAAAGCTGCCTGTAACTGTTATTTGGTGTTCACTCCTTCCTGAAGGCAGTTGAACCCTGACACGTAGGCATAATAAAAATCCTCTTGCATTTTGCATTGAACCTTGGTCTCTGGTGGTCTCTGGGAGTCAGGACCTCAGGGGACCCCCAGGGTCCAACATTAGGAAATAAGTAATTACACACCAGCAAAACCAAAAGAAGGGAAGAAAACACAAACACAATACTACCTCCAAAATTGAAATAACAGGAATCAACAATCTTTGGTCATTAATATCTCTCAACATCAATGGACTCAATTCCCTAATAAACAGACATAAGGAAAAGACATAAGACTAATAGAATGGATATGAAAACATGATCCATCAATCTGCTGCATACAAGAAACACACTTCAGAAACAAAGATAAACATTATCTAAGAGAAAAGGGCTGGAAAAAAGTTTTCCAGGCAAATGGACCCAAAGCAAGCAGTAGTAGCCATTCTAATATCTAATAAAATAGACTTTCCATCAAAATTAGTCAAAAGTGAACTGGAATGACATTTCATACTCATCAATGGAAAAATTCACCAAGAAGACATCTCAATTCTGAACATTTATGTCCCAAATGCAAGGGCACTCACATTCATTAAAGAAACAATATTAAAGCTTAAAACACATATCAAGCAACCCATTAATAGTGGGAGACTTCAACACCCAACTCGCTGGTCTTTATATGAGCCCCATACCAATTAGAGCAGGGGGATCTTAGACCTCATGTGACTAAGGAACTGAGGAGGGCTGATACATACACAGAGGTGCCACACACCAGAGGGATGGGATGGGTTAGAGAGGGGGTAGAAGGTGAGAGGGTGTGACCAGGAGGGTGTGGAGTGAGGGGGCAGTAACTTGAGGTAATAAACAAATGTTAAAGACAAGAAAATATACAACTACAGTTTCACCACTCAGGAAGTAGAAGCAAGAGGGTTGTGTTAAAGACTGGTGTGAGAAAGAATCTCAGAGTTGTCTTGAGTTGCATTTCTCTGATGAATAAGGATGCTGAGCATTTCTTCAAGTGTCTCTCAGACATTAGGGATTCCTCCTTTATGAATTCTCTGTTTAGATCTGTTCCCCATTTTTTTGATTGGATTATTTGGTTTCTTGGCATTTAATTTCTTGAGTTCTTTGTAAATTGGATATTAGCCCTCTGTCAGCTGTGGGGTTGGTGAAGATTTTTTTTTCCCAATCTATAGGTAACCATTTTGTTAGTATAACAGTGTCTTGCCTTACAGAAGTTTTTAAGTTTCATGAGTTCCCATTTAATGAGCTGTTGGTGTTCTGTTCAGAAAGTTGTCACCTGTGCTAATGAGTTCAAGGGTTTTCCCCACTTTCTCTCCTAGTAGATTTAGTGTGTCTGGGCTTATGTTAAGGTCTTTGATCCACTTGGACTTAAGTTTTGTTCAAGGTGATAAGTATGGGTCTAATTTCATTCTTTTACATGTTGACAACCAGTTGGACCAGCACCATTAGTTGAAGATGCTGTCCTTTTTCCATTGTATGGTTTTGGCTTCTTTGTCAAAAATTAGGTGACCATAGGTGTGTGGGTTTGTTTATGGGTCTTCAATTCGATTCCATCTCACACCTGTCAGAATGGCAAAAATCAAAAGCTGAAATGACAGCATAGGCTTGTGAGGGTGTGGAGAAAGGGGAAGTCTCCTCCATTGCTGGTGGGAGTGCAGGCTTGTGTAACCACTATGCAGGTCAGTCTGGTGATATCTTAGAAAACTGGAATAGCTCTGCTTTGGGATCCAGCCATCCCACTTCTGGGTATACAGTTAAATGATTCCTCACCAAATCACAAGGAAGTTACCTCTTCTATGTTAATAGCAGCGTTATTTGTAATAGCTATAAACTGGAAACAATCCAGATGTCCTTAAATGGAAGAATGGATTAAAAAACTGTTGCACATCTACACGATGGAATACTACTCAGCTATCAGAAACAACAAAATCATGCAATTTGCTTGCAAATAGATGGAACTAGAGAAGCTCATCTTGAGTGAGCTAACCCAGACTCAGAAGGATGCACATGGCATCTATTCACTTACAGTAGGATTTTAGCTATATAGTACAGGATAACTATAGTACATCCAATGCACCAAAGGGAACATGAACATAGACTTTGTTTCCTTTCAATGAGACACTTTGCCCTAGTGGTGCTGCCTTGTAGGCCTCCAGTGTATGCGGAGGATCTTGGCCCTCATATGACAGCTGAACTGTGGCATGGGACTGTTATGTAGGCACATTCCACTCCAGAGGAGTAGGATGGAACTGATGGGGTAGACGGTGGGAGGGCAGGACTGGGAGCGTTGGAAAGGGGACACTGTAATGGAAATGTAAACTGAAGTTATAAATAAATATTAAAAAAGAGAGTGTGAGCTACTTGGCAAATTTGTCTCAAAAACAAAAATAAACCAAATAACAAAAATATTAACTACAATAAAAATGTGCTGACTTGAATAGATATGAGAAAAGACAACTCCAAAGTTCAAATATTGTTGATTGTATATCATTAATTTTTAGTGTTTACTTGATTGAATTTTGAGTTCATGGTTAACAAATTCAGGATCATTCATTTTGGGCATAGTTAATATACTCCCTAGGTAAATCATCAAAAGGATATGTTAAAGTATTTTTCATAATACATGAAATACTACCATACATTTAAAGTGATAAAATTAGAATATTATATAGCAGTATAACTTCAATTATTGTACATCCACATCCACAGTTATTGCATAGAGTGTGAAATAATGTACAGTTATACATTAGAATGATCTTTGAGAGTTGTAATAACAAGTGAAATTTACCTAATTTTCTAAAACTCCAATTATTCTTCTAATTGTACAGTTTCTCAATGCAATGCTTATGTATTTCATACTTTAAATCATATCTAGTTAAATAAATCTCAAGCTAAGTAGCACTAGTGATGATGTCGCTTCTCTTGAAATACATATTAGAGTTGGCTGTAAGGTAAACCTATCTGAAGTAACAGATTTCTGGAGTGTCTTCAAGTGAAGTGAGTGTGCAACACTCCTGGATGTGATTACAGGAAGAATGTGAATATTGTTACAACTAATCACACTCATCCAATGTACATCACATGTCACCACACCCCATAATATACTGTCTATTAAGTATGACGAACTCATCTAAAGCACAGGTGACTAATAATTTAGACAGTAAACTGTTCCTTTATAAACTGCCTATATATCATAGTTTTAAATCATGCTTGGAGAATAAGGAAGATAGAAAATATCACCAAAGTCATTTTTCAGAGGTGTAAAGTGGTTTTTACAATGCTGAACATTGTAAAGAGGAGTTAAGTGATGTTTTAATATATTTATTATAAAATTAAGAGGCTTGTTTTAGTGTAACATTTATTATTACACTTCACAGAAATAGAAGCAAAGAGAACACTTTGAATTTAGTTGTTCGATTATACTTATCACAAATCATGTATATATACACAACAAAATAATTCCAGATCATGGCACATATGCAGCCTATAATTTTTACTAATTCTTTTCTCAAATGTGGTTGTTTTGATAATTAGAATACCAGAAATACTAAAAGAATAAAATAAGATGAATTCTTCAGAACCACATGAAAGCAGAGTACAAAAGTAATCCTAATATTGTGCAGGTACATCATTTGATTTTTGAAATGGAACATACTTTCTTTTGTGGCCTAGCTTTTGAATATACTTAGGGAATTTTAGGTATTCATTAAAATGTTTAGATTGGCAGTGGTTTTAAAGTTGACCCAAGTTTGTCTTTGTCTTGCCTATGTCAGGTATGTGATATTAGGAAAACTTAAATTTTGATTTTGAATACAGAATTATTATATCCTTATATTTCATTGAATCCAACAACACAATCCAAAGCAAATATGTAAAGGGGATTGATAAATCAAATATTCTAGGTGAATATATATGAAACATTATTTTTATAAAATTATTTCAAATGCATGCCTCTATGTACTTCAAAATATATACAATATATTCCAAGATCAATGTAAAATATTAAACTAATTCAGTATATGCCAATTTATCTGTATAAAACAGCTGATAATAAAAACAACCTCAGGAGCTTAATCTAGTTGAAACATTATGTCTTCAATATGTTCAAGAGAAAATCAGTAGGAAGGATTTATTTAAGAACCCCAAAAGTTAGATATTATTCTTTGAAGTGGATTCAGATTAGAACATATTAAAACAGGACCTATTCACTTTTTAAGGATAATAATTATACACTCTTTTTATATTCTTTCATATAAGGAAGTAGCAGAGATGCTTCAATAAAAGTATTAATGTAATATCTCTTAATGAAATGGTGTAAAATATAATAACACATTACTGCACAAGTTTGAGGATATATTCTATATATTCTTATCATATTAGTTACTTTTTCACAGGACACAGATTCACTCTTACTTTAAACTTAATAATGTTATATGATAACCATTAAAATTTATTTTACATAGATTTAGTGAACTGATACTAAGGTTATCTTGAGTATTTTTAAACACTGATTGCTACACCATTGAGCCTTTAGTTAGCATAACTAGAAAAAGACAAATCATGTTTGTATTCTCAAATACATTAGTTTATATTTGTTCAAAGACTGAAGTAGACAAAGAATATGTTGAAGCCCATAGGGCAATTATTACCTTTGATTTCAGTGATGATAAATCCCTAACAATCTTTTAATAACTTTTATTTGACAAGGATTTATCGAGAAAGGCTTAGATCCACACACTGCACTAATTCTTAAGTTTCCACAGGAGAATAAAAGATCCCTAAACTTCACTTAGTACTGAAGCTAATGTTGAATATAAAATGTAAAAACTATCAAGGTTGCAAAGCTAATTATTATCTATTGTTTAATGTGTATTTCACTTATCTGTTTTTCTACATATTTGTTCAAAGGCATATTTTACTTTTTTCTGTGAATACTAACATACATATACAGAAAAGATCCCCTAAAAACACTATTTAACTTAATTAAGACATGGAGTCATTTTTTAACCAACAGTTTTTTTGCCCTATGAAACCTAAAGAGAGAGAAGGGATGTTGTACCAATTTAGAACAAGCTGATAAGTTTATTAGGAATCCTTAAAAGTTCCAAAAATATAGAGGCATTTTTAGTAAATGTGGCTACAGAAAGTCCCTTGCTTACCAGTCAAGTGGCTATCAATGGGATTTCCCATGGTGAAGGGGCTATTCACTTGTAAGAATCATAATAGAAGATGTGATTCCCTAGGCACACTTCATGGAAATTGGGACACAAAACAGAAAGTTGAGTTCCTGTCCAAATATCATCCCACTGATTAAGGACTGTGAGAAAATTACTTCTGAATCTAGGGAATAAAAGTTTTCCATCATAATTACCTCATTTGGGCATTTATAAATTTTAGGTATTTTATTTTAATACAAAGAAAGATGTATCTACTATTTGTTCATAGGAATAGGGGTATTAGACATGGTGTAGAAGAAAACAAAGCACTTCCACTTCTGTTTTGTAAAAATTAATTATTAAGGGAATTTTTCTCTTTAAAAGAATTGTTTCACTAAGGTGGGGAATTGCACAATCACATCAGACTGGTAGTAACTCAATCAGAAATATCTCAGGATCCCAGTTACAAAAAGAGGGGGAATTCTAATAAAACTGAGAGAAGCAAATTATTTTGCTTCTCTCTAAAAAGGCCTAGTGACCGCTGAAGAGTCACTCACTGGTAGGAGAGCTCTCCATCCTATTGGCAGGCCATCCCTACCCATGCTCAATGACAAGACAGCCAAGAAAAGAGAGTGGCGAAACCAAGTAGATTGCCTAGTAGAATAATCAGTGTGACCGCAAAATGGAGAATGATGTTTAAGGGGACAATGCAAACTACACACATGAACCTGCTTCTTGTTGTGGATAGGATTTAAATGAACATTATATTCTGACAGAAAGATGGCAGATTATATCATTAATTGATAACACAAATCCTTAAATTTTATATGCTATTGCACTTCCATTTTGTGATTACTTAATCATGTACATTGGCTGTATCAACACTTTTATCATATCTAATTCCTGAAAAACCTATACCTTATATAATATTTTCATCTGTTCTTTGAACAATTCATACATTAATATAATGCATATTGATCATTTATGTCACTGACTCCCTGCTTCAATTCTCCCAAGTACTTGATCAAACACATCTCTCTTCCAATTTTTAATCTTTAATTTTTAAAAACACTGAGTCTAGTTATCATCTCCTATATGTTCCACTTGGATAGGGAAATCACCCACTGGAGCATGTTTAACCAATCAATTGGTATTCTACCACCAAGGAAAGTAACTTTCCTTCCCTCATCACTCACTGACTTCAAATAGCTCTGCAGGTAGGGGTAATGATTATCATCTTCTCCGTGTATGCTGTAATTTTTAACTGTTAAATGTGAAACCATTCAATATTTTTTCTAGATGTTTGAAATATATAGTACACAAATAATTTGGTTACTCTGTTGTTCAGTAGCATATGATAACAACTCTCTAAGTGGCAACTTTCATCTGTGATAGATCCTCCAAATCTATACATGCTCAAATCCCAAGATATTATGAACTAATGCAATGTAGTGCAGTGATTAGATAGGAATATATGTGGGAGATTAAGGTCAGCTTTAACTCTTAATTACTGATTCAGGGCCTCCTTTGTCCCCCTTACCACAACAAACATCTGTTCTTGAAATATGTATAAACTAATAAAGCACATTTTCAAACACTTAACCATCAAGACTCAGTACAGGACTAAAGGGCATTAAACTAAGTGACTAAACACTTTGAGTATAAGGCCTATACAAGCACAGAGATACATACTCAGACCCTGCCATGTTAGTTTGTTAGTGACTGAAAATGGCAAGAAAAGCAAGGATTTTCAAGTTAGGTTTTGTCACCAAAATGCATCATTGTGGGTGGAAAATGGCATAGAGATAGTGCAGGGATGTGAAGAGGATGTGAACAAGTAGAGTCTCAGTGAACGCAGAGACCAGAAGCATTTGAGAAAAAACATATGAATTGATTAAACACTATAAGCAAACAACGCAGTTTATATGACATTGTTACAAGAGAGTTCTGTGGCAAAGATAACTAACTCCCCTGGGGATGATGTGTATAGAGGGACTTGAATGAAATAGATCAAGAGTTTAGCTGAGGAGATTAAAATATTATGAACATGTGGTGGAGAGCTGATTGCTGCCATCAAGGTGAAGTATATCAAAGTCTCTTGACCTTCTCTGACTGAGAATTAGATGAGGTGTAGGGAAGAAGACATTGGTGCAGGGGCCAATTTCTTTATATATTCAGAGGTTGGTTCAGTCAGAATGCTGATACTGAGAAAAAAAGATTTCATGCACCACTAAAATGTTATGTGTATAGGATTTTAAATGACTTACAGCTCCAATGTGACTAAAGAGAGTGAAATTTATCTCATTCATGTTTGCATATCAACTGGTGGTCTTATTTTGCAAGTCTTGTTTGGGTAACCATTCTGATATGACATCTTGGGTGCAGCCTGTCTGCCATGTCTAGAAGATACTGTCCCACAGCAGTTATTCTGATCTCCTGGTTCTTACAATATTTCCAATTCTCTTTTGTGATATTTTCTTCAGTTTTAGGCCTGGAGGTTGTGTTATTAAGGCTTCATTCCTGGCTGCATCACCTCTGTCACTTATTGTCTACATTTTAACTAGTTGTGCATCTCTGCCATTAAAGTATCTAATAAAGACCAAAGTCTCAGGCATGGAAAAACCTCTCTTCGAGATTTTGTTCAAAGGACTCAAAAGGTCTCCAAAAACAATATAAGCTATTGATGTTATCTTGGTTAATTGAAAGTGATTGACAATATTCTGTTGCTGAAGACACTATGTACTTCAGACACAGGACTTGGAATCCTCAAGCTGGAATTGAGCTACAAGTGCCCTCCTTGAGGTATAACTCTCATAGGAAACAAAAGTTCTATGAAAAATGCAAGTGAAACAAGTAACCAATAGTCAAACTGAACTATACATTCTATGAATGACCAAAAAAAAAAAAAAAAGACAATCCTGGCAAGATATTTCCATTGGTGACACTTCTATCTTGCTGGCAACCAACAGCTGTTTAATTAGACTTAAGATCTACTTAATTGAAAGAAATGTATGCCTGATACTGTAAACTTAGCCAACTACTTGTGGCTGGAGAGGTTATATTCCCTAGAGTAAAACTTAACTATTGGCAGAGTCCCAAAGCAATATAGTCTCTAACTGTAAGGCAAATACTTTTATACACAGATAAATTGTTTTCATACACCAACAAAGAAGCTTCTTTATGAAAACAGGTAGAAGCTATTATTTCAAGTGTGTCAACATCAAAATTTACTTTCTTCACTTCATGGTGGAAAGGTCTACACTAGCCTCCATATATATATATGGAGCAAGCATTCACTCATTATTTGGAAAATGGATTTCTATTTCAATAGTTATAAAATTAAATCAGTCTTAGTAAATAAATTAAGGCAAATACAAACTATGAGATAAGTCTATTAAAGAGGATGATAACTGATCCATATGTTAAATAAGGTTCTAAAATTTAGTTTTAATTTTATTTACATATAAGCACAATTATCTTCAGTCATTATTTGGTTTGCTGTTCTCATTACTATATTTTCAAAATGTAATCATTGATCAATTTTATTTTTTCTTCACTTGATATAACTATAGAGATGGAATGTCATATTTATGTCTAATTTTAAAAATATCTGCCCAATAATTAATACATAATTGAAATATACAACAATAAACTAAGGCATCAACAGTATTGAAAAAAACAGAGCTTTTATTTCTAGAGATAAACAATATAAAAAATTTACAAATTATACATGATATCATGCCAGATGACTTTAGAGGGAAAATAAAAGGCTAAAGAAATAAAATATTAGAAGTGTCAAGCCTGTCAGAAAACATTAAGAGCATACCCAATGTTTTCAGCAGAGAGAATAGAGTTCAAATTTAGTTAAGAATCAGAAAAAGAAAGCCACGTCAAAATCTTCCTTAACATCCTAAAAGCTTGTGATGATAATGCATAACCCTTGATCCAACAAGGATGGGTCAAAACATAACTCATTTCAAGTGAAATGTGCTACGCACAAGATATTCTTTTGTGCAGTGGACAATTAGTGCTAAGAAATGCACCCTTTCGCCCTTGCTGGCATTCTAGTACATTGGAGTTTCCATCATCTGAGAAAACTCAGCAGAGGCCCTGAAAATAGAACAATGAGGATGACTTATAATTATGAAGTCTGTCTCTTTCTGTAACTCTAATAGAAAATGATACAAGAATTGCAAAAAAAAGTGATTCATAGAGTGATGAATGTTAGAATAGGAAGTCAGTCCTGTAAGAACGAAGTACATGAGATGGTCTATGGAGATGAGGTCTGTAAGTGATCTGCTAACTAAAAAGAAAAGATATTAGGCATTTTATAATGTTAGAAAAGAAGCGAATTGGATTCTAATTTAGGGGAAAATAGTTAAATGGATGCTAAAGTCCTTGTGATAGAGTCTATGTAGTCAGAGCTTAGAGCAAGGAGGATAATTCTGATTTCATTCCTAAGAATTCCAGGGTTTCAGGCAGAATATTCATGAAGTCATCATTGTGGAATAAAATTAGCTTTATCTGTATAGTCAGGCATCAAAAGGTAAACTTCATTTTTTTTTCTATTTTACCAGTTACTATTTTATTTGAAGAATCATTTGCAGTTTAGAAATCAGAATGCAAACTGACAATCTTATTTTTTTACAAAGGTAATTTCTATTAGCAGTCAATGAAATTGAAACATAGGAAGTTAATCTACTGTCCCAAGGAAGGGCTTGACAGGATTCAAACTGAGATTTCCCAGACTTCTTACAGTTGCATTTTGCCTGGCCTTGAGAATTTTTTTTTAACTACAATCCTCACAAGAGCTAATGTATCGATGTGCAGATCTTGGTGAATTGGTGGGACTGAAAAGGCAAATGGGAGTATTTTAGCAAGCACTTCAGGGAAGATCAATTTGTCAGACTTGACATGAATCACAAAGGAAAAGATCTACTTTCCCTGGATGATTAAGCAATATAGTTACTATTGAGTAGAGCCATTTACTTACTGCCATGCAAAACAGATGGATTAATGTATTCACATTCAATCCATGTTATAAAAATTAATTAAACATGACAACATGTTTAATTTGCTAAGAATCTTAGCAAACCTGGTTCTAGAGGAATCATCATTACCTTGAATTCTTGGATTCCACTTCATCACACACTTTATCTAGAATTAGATCGTGTCGTATTGAGCCAATTCACTTATATTTTCATGGAGTTTGGGTTTTTAATGCTAGATTAAGAAACAAACAGAAGAACCAATCATGTTCACGTGTTTTTAGTCACATACATAGGATTAGAACTGATAGTCATTTCTCTGGTGAGAATGTTTGAATAACAACACTAGTCATTCATCTTTTCAACACTTCTTGAAGGGAACGATTTCCTTTTGATATCTAACTTGTCCTGTTTTTATCTAATTTAAATGGCATCTTCCTAGGTTCTTCTGTTCACAAAGACAATGGTTTTATTTTTTCTTATAATTCTGCTGATGATTTCTAAATCAGTTTATTTATTTATATTGGAAACATTATGTCTATTATTACATTCCATAACTAATTGCTATATTGCTCATATTTACTCATAGAAAAACAAAATATGGAAAATATGTCTAAATTATAATAGACTTTGTGTTGTTACTTATTATAAAATTAAATTATTTGCATAAACTACAAAACTGATATAATTTCTAGAAGCTTTGATGGCTGTCTAATTTCAAGAAATTCATCAAGGTTCACAGTTTTAAATAACAAATTTTAAGTAAGTAATTACATGTAAAAATATTCAAATTAGCTGGAGAATTTACTAAATCAGAACAATTTTAGAAATATATTAATTTTATACATAAATATAATAATTTTATATGCATATAGTATTTCAACTTATATAATGATATATTCATTAGTTATACATTAAATTTTCATCATTAACTCAAGATTAAAATATATTTAATTCTGAATTTCAAGAGCAGAACATCAGTCACAAAATATAAAATTATAAAACAACACATCCTAAAACCAATAGTACTTTGACATATAAACAATCATTTAGTTTTCCTGATATTTTTAACACATCTTTTTGATGTTATTCCAAGTATGTTATTAGGAGGTTAGTTTACAATTTGTGAAATACTGTGCTGATAGGAATCATCAGAGAGCTGAAGGTTGCAAAGAGGGACATGGTAGCACTAGCCAATTTCCTGGGATCCATTTGACCTTAAAACTTATTCATTGTCAAGGTGTTTGAAGGAATGTTGGTATAAAAGGAATGAAGATGGTGGAAGAGTAATATAAGACTCACAAGCCAATAATATAATCAAAAAATGAGGTACAGAGTTAAACATAGAATTCACGAAAGAGGAAATTCTAATGGCCAAGAAGCACTTAAAGAAATGCTCAATATCCTTAGACATAAGTGAAATGCAAATCAAAATGGCTCTGAGATTCCATCTTACATCTATAAGAATGACTAAGATCAAAAACTAAAGTGACAGCACAGGCTGGCAAAGATGCAGAGAAAGGGGAACACTCCTCCATTGCTGGAGGGAGTACAAACAAACTTGTACAACCACAATGGAAATCAATCTGGAGGTATCTCAGAAAATTTGGAATCATTATACCTCAAGTCACAGATATACCAATCCTGGGCATACACCCAGAAATTGCTCCACCAAACCACAAGGATATTGGCTCACCTATACTTGTAACTAGCTTTATTCGTAATAGCCAGAAACTGGAAACAACCCAGGTATCCCTCAACTGAAGAATGGATAAAGAAAATGTTGTACATTTACACAATGGAAAATCATTCACTATTAAAAACAAAGAAATCATGCAATTTGCAGGCAAATGGATGTAACAAGAAATGATCAGTCTGAGTGCGGTAATCCAGAACCAGAAATATATACATGGTATGTACTTACTTATAAGTGGATATTAGCCATATAATACAGAATAACTATCCACAGATCCAAAGAAGGTAAGTAACAAAGAGGGCCCAAGGGACCGTGCTTTAAGTTCATTCAGAAAGGAAATAGAATGACATGCGAAGTGGGTGTAGAGTGAGAAGAGAGTGGGAGAGGATATGGGAAGGAGAATGATAGTGAGGATCAGGCAAGCTGAGAGCACTAGTGAGAGGTGAGAGAGTTGTGAGAGAGAAGGGAAACAAATGGGGAAGGCACCTCTGAAACAAGCAGGAACCCTACCAAAGACTATGCGCCTGGGAGGATATGGGGATGGGATGACTCTAGCTGAGACTCCTAGAAACCTGTGAGGGTGCAATACTCTTAAAGATAAAAAGGTCTGTACATAGAAATAAAAAAAAATAAAATAAACTAGAAATAAAATAAAAGTATTCTTGGTATTAATTGATTTTTATCTGTACACACATAAGTAAACAAGCATCTGCAAAATGATAATGCTATCTGCAGAAACTCACATTCATTTATATGGTCAGTTAGTTCTTCTGATGAATTAATAGTTTAAAAAATTAACCAGTAACTGAGTCAGTTCTAGCAAAAATCAAACAGTATATCATGCTCATTTGTGTGGTAAGTGTAATCAGAAGCTAATTTAATCTGACAAGAATTTGGAATAAAATATATTTCATTATGTAAAGTTATAAATTCTTCCTATTTTATAACTATTGCAAGGATTAAAGACTTTTGCACAGTCTCTAAAATATTTATGCAAAAGTGCATATTAACAAGGAAATGCTCAAATTGAAGATGTATATTTTGATTTTATGTCACTATTGTAGGGATCAGATACAATAAATATTGCAACATACAAAAAGAACCAATGATATGATTAGAAAATATAAAACAATTAAGTGAAGCATAAATATATTTTTGTTTTCTCTGAATGTATCACAGGGCTTATGAATCACAGAATATATTAAAAGAAGACTGTATATTAAAGACATTTTTAGAGCATATAGGTCATATTTCAGTTGACAAAATTGATACTATGGAAATATCCTCTAAGATTAGATACTTGTCAGATAAACAAATTCATCATTAAGATGTGAATTATGGTTTAAATTTTGATTGGAATTCCTTTAGAATTGTCACTTGGATCTCTATTTGACAATATTTTATTTAAATGCTAATCTGGGTAACATGTTTAAAGTTATATGTGTACTTATTGACATAAATAGGAAGAATAGTCAACCTTAAAACTGAAAAGTTGATCTCTATGGCTAAATATAATACCTGCTGAAAGAAAAAAGTCTATGAATTTTTGTCATGATTAAACTGAAAGAATAAATGTTTACAGTTGTCAGATTAAATTGACTTGGAACAAATATTTGTAGTAAAGAATCTTAAGTGGATGAAATGCCAGCTTCCATAATATTCTATGAGAGTAATATTATAGATTTTAACAGACACAGTGGAAGCTCATCACTTTAGGTAAAGTAATGTTATACAAGAATGATGGAAGAACGTTATATATAAATTATTGAAAATGAAGTTAAGAATAAGGACTGTACAAGTGTTTTAGTATGAATTTACTTATTTTGAACAATATTTTGATATCTTTATGAGAAATGTTTTTATATGTTGTCATAAAAACCTTCGAATTGAGAAAATGCAATCAAAATGAGAAAAATTGCCATATCTGGAAACATTTAGAAAACAGTATCAGGAAGTACTAGATTCTTACCTTTTGATAATCAAAGGAAATTTGCTTTTGCTGAAAATGCAACTCTAATTAAAGATAAAATATTAGGAAAAAAGAAGACAAGACATATCATCATGAAGATAAAGCACTGAAGCGAAGAGATTGCAAAACTTAGTAAGGGGCATGTAACATAAATATTGTATTTAAGGTAAAGTATATCTAAATTGCTTGACATATTATGAATACTATCTCATAATTCATAATGTTATATGTATTTTCATAGTCATCACGTGGGACACCAAAACTAAAGACTCTGTATGGGATGGATAGTGAGTTTCCTGCACAGAATACTGATATCATTTCATAGACTCCATAAGAAGTCTTATCTATTAGTTTACTTATAAGTAAATTATGTAGTCACAATCTTGTCTATGTATATTGGTGGGAAGAATATTTTTCCTCCCACTTTTATTTGGGCTTTGGCATGTGGTTTCAGCTTGGCCTGTGGGATGTTAAAATATAAACAAGAATGTGACAAGAGCTGAAATTTGATAAGTTATTATTGAATTTTGTTTGGTTCCTTCTCATTTCTTTTCTCACAATAATCGGGTTCTGCTAAGTTGTTGTTATCTATGGGTCTCTAGAATTAACAAACAAATATACCTTTATACCAGCTAACTAAATTTTTAATAGAATGTACAAACACTGGCCACCCTCATTAATTTAATCAGTCACATGCTAGAAATATAGATGAAATAAATTAGAATAATTATTTTAGATCATCTATTATATAGAAATATTATTAATATCAATGACTAATATTCATGAACCTAACAACTTCTTGATCTTTTTTTGATTTAAATTTATAGTAGCTATAACATGTATCAATATCAGTATATATAATCAGGATATGATCTTATATTTAGTACTTAAGCATAATATTATAAAAAATTAAATTACAGACCTACTTAAATTGAAATTAAATTGTGCTGAATTCAGCTTGAGAGTGATTTAATCTATTGCAATATGTAGAATGCGTGATTAATATCTCTCATGTGGATCACAAAACACATTTTTATGTCTTCTAACATTGTATTATTCACTGCTTAGTAAAATAATATTAATGTATTTCTTTCTGGTACATAGGCAAAGTAGCATAATTTATATCTATAACATTCGAAATATTCTGAAATAACTATTTTTCAGTATCCATCTGTTTAAATGTTGTGTGTGTGTGTGTGTGTGTGTGTGTGTGTGTGAGAGAGAGAGAGAGAGAGAGAGAGAGAGAGAGAGTAAGTTTGCTAGAGTTTAGCACATAGATATCCTGTGGTAGAAGTGAAACCTAATGAGACTTTGGACTTCAGTCAGCTACTCAAGACATGTAATAGTTGTTTTCTCTTTTCAATATTATAAATGGAAATAAAGTTCATTTACAAAGATTCAATGAGACAGTTTCTGGGTTTGAAGTTCTAATTCATTTATAAACCCTGCATTTTTCTCTGTCTTTAATCATCATTTTTATTTTATATAAATAGTTTTTTTCATACAATATAATCTGATTATGGTTTCTCCTCCCCTAATTCTTTCCAGTTCCTCCCCAACTCCCATCTCATCCAGTTTACATCCTTTCTGTCTATCATTACAAAACAAACAGGCATCTAGGGAAAACAAGAAAAGAGAAGAGAAGGAAAGGAAGGGGAAGGGGAGGGAGGGGAAGGGAAGGAAAGGAAAGGAAAGAAAAAGAAATTGCTCCAATTGATAACTACCCTCCTTTGAAGACTTCATTTGCAGTTCCTTCCAGGCCAGTTCCCATGAGAGGATTTCTGAGTCATGTTTCTCCCTCACAGAGTTGCTCTGCTACCTTCTTCTCTAGGTAGACTGGAATTTCTTGGCAGAGTGAGCTGAAATAAATCTTTCTTGTCTTGTCCTATTCCTATTGGTATGCAATGCAGTAGATGGCCAGTACAAAATCATATTTTGATTTCTTTAAAAGCAG
Source organism: Lophiomys imhausi (assembly GCA_907164525.1). Lineage (NCBI taxonomy): Eukaryota > Metazoa > Chordata > Mammalia > Rodentia > Muridae > Lophiomys > Lophiomys imhausi. The sequence goes on from CAJQZJ010031536.1 coordinate 5,140,896, forward strand.
ACTCAAGTGATTCATAAAATAGTTCTTATAACTGTTATTTGAAACATATTCAAATTTGATTTTAAAATATAAGGCTAAAAGTTTTATTTGATGTTATCATGGAAATAATAGATAATGATATGAGGAGAGAGAGAGGGAAGGGGAGTGTGTCAGAGAGAGATACAGAGACAGAGAGAGAGACACAGAGGGAGAGACAAAGAAAGAGACAAGATTTGGAAACTAAAAATCATACATTGCTCTCTTAAAGTTTTGTCAGCCCTACTTTACTGAATCACTGTTAGGTTTCACTCTGAGCTGAACCTTGTCTCAGTCAGTGTTCTCTAAAGAAAAATAACTTTTAGAATGAATATTTATATTAAAAGGAGATATATTAGACTACCTTATAAGATATGGTCTGAGTAGTACAAGAGAATCTGTTTCATAATGGAAAGGCCAACAACCCAACCCAGCAGTTGTACTTTCTACAGAGATCTTGTCTGGGGAGTTAAAACCTAGCTCAAGAGACCTAGAGACCTGTTAGAAAGTGGATATTCTTCACTCTATGTTGGAACTCTGGTGGTTTGGTTTTGATAGAAGCCACAGAAATAAGATAGCCAAACTTGTCAGTGAAATTGAGAGTGGGTAGGTAAAAGAAAAAGCTACCTTCTTTCATATCATTTCAGATGCACTGCCACAAGAAGGTATATCACAGACATAATGGTAGAATTTTCTGCTTCAAATAACCTGATTAATAGCCACCACAAAACTTAACATCTCACATATTTGAACAATTGATCCACAACTGATAGCTCTAGAGTGGGAGTTGGTGCAACCTTTGAGAAGTGGTTTCTGGCTAGAAGAAATGTCACTTGGAGCAGAATTGAAACGTTATACTTGCATCTCCTTCCTGTCCAGGCCCCATGCGAGGAGCCCTGAGTCATGTTCCTGCCTCTCAGAGCTGCTCTAACACATTCTCATCCAGGGTGGGCTGGAATCTTTGACAGAGTGAGCCAAAATAAACATTTTATTTGATGTGTACTTCCATAAGGAAACTGAAGATATTCATTTTTAAAGGAGAAATAAAAGAATTCTCTACAAAAATAATAATGAATGGTCAGTTGTGCATATGAACAATAAATGGGAATGGGTATTTTTCTATGAAGATATAAATAAATGCAGTGGCTCAGAAATATTAGTTTTAAATAGGTTTGGAAAATAGGGAATGAAATGTGCTGGGAATTATGTTGTTATCTTTAGATTTCACTGTGTGGAGAAGAGTAATAAAGCACATTGTGCAAGTGGATGGGTATGGCAAATTACTACTGGAGAAACTGTTTAACTATATTAACTAAAATGAAAGAGAAATATGACAAAAAAGGAAAAAATAGGATTGTCTAGTTATATGTGTAAAATAATCCAAACCATTTCAAACATTAAGTGTAATTTATGTTGTAACGATTTAGAGTGAAATATAATCTGGGGACTGAAAATGCAGGATCCTGGAGTACCCTGAGCTGAGGAGACTCTCGGGTTATAGAAAAACAGGGAAAAATTACACCTGAATTCTCCTCAGAAACTATAAAACCAGAAGGGTCTGGGCAGACAGACTACAAGCCCTGAGAGAACATAGGTGCCCAGCCAGACTACTATACTCAGGAAAACTCTCTATCAACATAGATGGAGAAACCAAGATATTCCATGACAAAATCAAATTTAAACAGTATCTACCAACAAATCCAGCCCTACAGAAGATCCTAGAAGGAAAATTCCAACCCAGAGAATATAACTACATCCAAGAAAAGAGAGAATACAAAAACTCCACTGCAGCTAAGTGAAAAGAAACCCACAACCCCCACCTACACCAAAATAATAGAAAATAACAACCTTTGGTCATTAATATCCATCAACATCAATGGACTCAACTCCCCAATAAAAAGACACAGGCTTACAGAATGGACACATAAACAAGACATATCAATTTGCTGCATACAAGAAACACATCTTACTAACAAAGATAGGTGCTACCTCAGAGTAAAGGGCTGGGAAAAGGTTTTCCAAGAAAATCGACCCAGGAAGCAAACTGGAGTAGCCATCTTAATATCAAATAAAATAGACTTTCAGCTGAAGTTAATAAAAACGACAGAGAAGGCATTACATACTCATTAAAGGAAATATTCATCAAGGGTACATCTCAATATTTAACAACTATGCCCCAAATACAAGGGCACCTTCATTTGTAAAAGAAACTCTTCTAAAGCTTAAATCACACATCAATCCCCACACATTAGTAGTGGGAGACTTCAACACCCCACTCACAACAATAGACAGGTCATCAAGACAGAATCCAAACAGAGAAATAATGAGTTTAACAGAAGTCATAAACCAAATGGATCTAACAGATACCTACAGAAAGTTTCAGCCATACACAAAAGAATACACCTTCTTCTCAGCACTGCACAGAATATTCTCCAAAATTGACCAGATAGTCAGACAAGAAGCAAAGCAAACCTAAACAGATACAATAAAGTTGAAATAACCTCTTGTATCTTATCAGACTACCATGGAATAAAGCTGGACTTCAACAACAACAGAAATAACAGAAAGCCTACACACTCATGGAATCTGAACAACTTTTTACTGGATGGCTACTGAGTCAGGGAAGAAATAAAGAAGTAATACAAAGACTTCTTAAAATACAATGAAAAGGAAGGTACAACATACCCTAACCTATGGGACACAATGAAAGCTATGTTATGGGAAAGTTCTTAGCACTAAATGCCTTCAAAACAAAAATTGTTACAGCTCATATTAGCTGTCTGGATTTATTGGTTAACAGCTGAATTAACAGCTGAACTGGAAGAATTGGAAAAAAAAGAAGCAAACACTCCCAAGAGGAGCAGAAGTCAGGAAATCATCAAAATTAGGGCTGAAATAAACAACTTAGAAACAAAAAGAACAATACAAAGAATCAATGAAACCAAGAGTTGGTTCTTTAAGAAAATCAACAAAATAGACAAACCCTTAGCCAAGTTAACCAAAAGGCACAGGGAAAAAAAAAATCAACAAAATCAGAAATGAAAAGGGAGAAATAATTACAGACATTGAAGAAATCCAGAGAATCTTTAGGTCCCACTTTAAAAGTCTATATTCCACCAAATTTGAAAACCTAAGAGAAATGGACAATTTTCTTGATAGATTCCACCTTCCAAAGTTAAATCAAGATCAATAAATAGCCCTATAATCCCTAAGGAAATATAAACAGTCATTAAAATTCTCCCAAACAAAAAAAGCCCAAGGCCTGATTGTTTCAGCACAGAATTCTACCAGACCTTCAAAGAAGAGTTAATACCAATACTCTTCAAACTCTTCCACAAAATAAAATCAGAGGGAACACCGCCAAACTCATTCTATGAGGTCCCAGTCACCCTGAATCCTAAAACACACAAAGACCCAACAAAGAAAGAGAACTTCAGACCAATCTCCCTCATGAACATAGTTGCAAAATTACTTAGTAAAATACTGGCAAACTGAATCCAAGAACACAGCAAAAGTATCATACACAATGATCAAGTAAGATTCATCCCAGGAATGCCTACATGGTTCAACATATGAAAATCCATCAACATAATTCACGATATAAACAGGTTGAAAGAAAAAAAAAACACATGATCATATCATTAGATCCTGACAAAGCATTTGACAAAATCCAACACACATTTATGCTAAAAAGTGCTGGAGAGAATGGGCATACAAGGACCATACCTAGAAATAAAAAAGGTGATATACAGCAAGCCAGTAACCAACGTCAAATTAAATGGAAACTTGAAGCTTTTCCTCTAAACTCAGGGACAAGCCAAGGAAGTCCACTTTTGCCATATCTCTTCAACATAGTCATTGAAGTTCTTGCTAGAGCAATAAGACAGCTAAAGGAGATCAAGGGGATACAAATTAGAAATGAAGAAGTCAAATTATTCCTATTTGCAGACGATATGATAGTATACATAAGCGCCCCCAAAAATTCGACCGGAGAAATCTTACAGCTGATAAACACCTTCAGAAGGTGGCCAGATACAAAATTAATTAAAAAAAATCAGAAGCCTTTCTTTATACTACAAATAAATGGGCTGAGAAAGAAATTATGGAAACAACACCCTTCACAATATCCACGAACAATATTAAATACCTGGGGGTAACTCTAACCAAGCAAGTGAAAGACCTGTATGACAAGAACTTCAAGTCCTTGAAGAAAGAAATTGAAGAGGACATCAGAAGATGAAAAGATATCCCATGCTCATGGATAGGTAGGATCAACATAATAACAATAGCCATCCTACCAAAAGCAATATACAGATTCAGATTCGATGCAATTCCTATCAAAATACAACCACAATACTTTTTAGATAACAAAAAACTCAGAATAGCTAAATCAATACTGTACAATAAAAAAACATATGGAGGTATCACCAACCCAGATTTCAAGCTGTAGTACAGAACAATAGTAATAAAAACAGAATTGTACTGGTATAGAAATAGACCAGTGGATCAATGGAATCAAATGAAGATCCAGAAAGGAAACCACACACCTATGGTCACTTAATTTTTGACAAAGAAGACAAAACAGTACGATGGAAAAGGACAGCATCATCAACAAATGGTGCTGGTCCAACTGGATGTCGACATGTAAGAGAATGAAATTAGACCCATACTTACCACCTTGTACAAAACTTAAGTCCAAGTGGATCAAAGACCTTAACGTAAGGCCAGACACACTAAATCTATTAGAAGAGAAAGTGGGGAAAACCCCCGAAATCATTGGCACAGGTTTCAACATCCTGAACAGAACACCAACAGCTCAGGATCTAAGACCAACAATCAATAAATGGGTCCTCATGAAACTGAAAAGCTTCTGTAAGGCAAAAGACACCATCATTCAAACAAAATGGCAGCCTACAAATTGGGAAAAGATCTTCACCAACCCCACATCTGACAGAGGGCTGATATCCAAAATTTACAATGAACTCAAGAAAATAAATGCCAAGAAACCAAATAATCCAATCAAAAATGGGGAACAGAGCTAAACATAGAATTCACAAAGGAGGAATCCCTAAAGGCTGAGAGACACTTGAAGAAATGCTCAGCATCTTTAATCATCAGAGAATTGCAACTCAAGAAGACTCTGAGATTCCATCTCACACCTGTCAGAATGGCTAAGATCAAAAGCTCATATGACAGCAAATGCTGGTGAGGGTGTGGAGAGAGGGGACCACTCCTCCATTGATGGTGGGAGTGCAAACATGTGCAACCACAATGGAGGTCAGTATGGCGATATCTTAGAAAACTTGGAGTATCTCTGCCTCGGGACCCAGCCATACCACTTCTGGGTATACATCCAGATGATTCCTCACCAAATCACAAGAAAGTTTCCTGGTAACAACACAGGTGTCCCTGAAACATAGAACAGATTAAAAAACTGTGGTACATCTACACAATGGAATACTACGCAGCTATCAGAAACAACAAATAATGCAATTTGCAGCCAAATGGATGGAACTAGAGAAGCTCATCCTGAGTGAGCTAACCCAGGCTCAGAAGGATGCACATGGCATCTATTCACTTATAGTCAGATTTTAGCTATATAGTACAGGATATCTATACTACAACCAATGCACCAAAGGGAACATGAACATAGACTTTGTTACCTGTCAGTGAGACACTTTGCTCTAGTGCTACTGCCTTGTAGGACCCCAGTGTATGAGGAGGCTCTTAGCCCTCATATGACTCCTGAACTGGGGTGGGGGACTCTTATGTAGGGACACTCCACTCCAGAGGAGTGGGATGGAAGGGATAGGGGAAAGAGTGTGTGAGGGATGGACTGGAAGGGGTGGACAGAGGACTTTGTGATGGAGTGTTAACCTGAAGTAATAAGTAAATATTTTTTAAAAAGAAAAGCAGGGATGAATGGAGAACATTAAAAACTATAGTAAAATCTTGGAAATGTCAATCACAGCTGAGAAACTGGTGTTCTGTGTCAAACACAGGTTGCTCCAACTTCTGTGACTCTATTCAATAGATTTGTGGCATCGTCATTAAATCTCAATATCTTGATGACAATGTGATCATATGGAAAAATAGAAGCATATAATAGCCATGTATAATTCTGAAATAAACTCTAATATTATGTCTGAATTGATGAGGATAGTCCATGATGTTATAGAATGTTTGCCAATATTTTTGTAAATATTAACAGTGAGCATAGGAAAAAGTTATCAGTCCCTGAAAGTCTGAAATTCAGGAAATTAGACACATTTTCAGGTGTGTGTCTCAGAATACAAATCATAAGTGTATTCATTCAAATTATTGTAGTACTAATTTTACTCAGGAAAACAAGTGAGCAAAGATTGAGGGTTGGATATACTATCCATGTCCCAGTGGGATACACACACAAAAAATAGACAAAGCAATACACATGTAAGGAGGAGTATATATAGCATAAAATATTCTCTAGTAAAATATTCTAAACTTATTGGTAATGCAGAAGTCATTAAAAATGAAATTGTTGTTCATTTTTAAATTCATCTGCATTTCCAAAATTTATATGTCACTGAGAGAAATCTAAGATAATTTGAGTAGGTGAGACACTTCATTAACTTTTGGGTACATTTATTTAATTGTCAAGATTAACACATAGTTTTAGTTAGCAAAAAAATTAAAACATGATTCCAAATTTTCCTCTTGATATAAGTCTACTGGATATTCAATATGTTATGTCCAGTAAATAATTTAGGACAATTTAGGTGTGTGTGTGTGTGTGTGTGTGTTTGTGTTAACTTTTTCTTCCTCATCAGAGAGATTTTTTTCAAATATATCCAAACTAGAGATGGAGTTGTTTTTTTAATCTCACATAAAATCTGGACCAAAAAGTATATCCTATAACATGATTGCATAAAAGTTTTCAAAATATTAACTGCATTTATGAAAAACTTCTGTACTGTCATCATATTAAGCATAGTAGACACAAATAAATGAATGCTGAAATCACATCAATCATAACCACTTCAGAGGGCATTGTTTGCCACAGACATAGGCTTTAAAAATATCTTATCTCTAAAGTACTGTGTTAAATTGTTAAAAATGATTTCAGCTGTAAAGAACAGTTAATTGTTGTCTTAAAGATCATAATTGTAGCATATTAGTATAAAGATTTTATGGAAATTATATGAATACCGGGTGCATCATTACAAAATAAACAGCTTAATATTTCTTTTGATCATTATTTGCAAAATCAAAGACAATACAGTACATTTTGAGATACTGGCATTTTCAAATAGATATATGCTTTTCATTTCAGGGTTTACTTGTATTTTATGTATATGAATGTAACTACATGTTTAACTGTGTTCCATGCTTGTCTTATGCTTAAGGAAGCCAGAAATGGGGTCAGATTCTGTAATCCTGGAGGTAAAGATGATTTTGGGTTACCTCATGAATGCTGGGAACTGAACCTGGGTCCTCTGTAAGAACAGCAGCTGCTCCTAACCACGGAGCCAACTGTCCAGTACCTGCCTGAAATGGTTTTTCTCCTTTTTTATGTTTTTATTTGAAATAGAATTAATTACATCACTTCCTTTCCTTGCTTTTTTTCCCTTCATCCTCTGACAACTACTTTCCCTCAAACTGCTCTCAAATTGATAGGTTACTTGAGTTTTTAAGTTAAAAATATGATTTGAAATGTTGTCTGTGGAATTCTTTCTATCATTGACATAATATTACTAAACTGTTTGTTCAAGATTAATAATAATTATAATATATGATATTTTAATGATAATTTTATTAAATCAAGACTCATTATGTACTAACAGTTTATCTTCACTTATCTGTTTCATTGGTAAAATACTCGTGGTCATTGTTTTAAGTAAAGCAAAACATCAGAAAGTGTCCATGAAGCAGATCTACTCATTATAGAAGTCATGCAGTTGTCCTCATTAACTTGTTTTGAATTGAAGGACATGACCTTCCATTAACTCTGCACTTCCTGTTTTCCCATGAGAAGGCTGGACAGCATGTCTATCAGGTGTTTTAGTTAATAATTCTTGACCTTCAACTGCTGAACACAGTGTAATCTCATTGAACTATTACATTTCTTATTGAAAAATTCTTCGCTCATTAGTGGAATTTCCCTACATTTTAGATCAGGTGAGTGATCAGTATTGAATCTATTTCTATGGGACCATTGAGAATAGATAAAAACTAAGTTCAAGAGCTTTTGTTGAGGGAATATTTCAAATCCAAGATTCTAGCTAAACTTCAGAGTTCACACTATAAAAACAAACAAAATTTAGTAGTTAAGCATAATTATATTGAACAATCATGGTGGGATATTTATTCAAAAGAAATTTAATTTTAATTTATTATTGCTCAACACTGGCAAAAATATTTCTAAGATATGAAGTAATTGAATAAACTTGTTTCCATGAGCTCATTTATACTAAAACAATGTACTATTCCATTATGATTTTTAAGCAGTGTAGCGTAAAATAACCTGTTTCTGTTTCTAATTTTTTTCGATAGCAAAATACAAAAAACGTTCAACATGACTTTGAATAAATCACATTATACTTAGTTTGAGGAAATTATGTACTCAGGTGATCAAGTATGTTAATATACCACCAATTTATTACTGATATTTAAAAACTCACTAATAAAAACTGTTTTCTGGCCAGGTGTGGTGGCACATGCCTTTAATCCCAGCACTCGGGAGGCAGAGGCAGGCTAATCTCTACGAGTTCAATGTTAGCCTGGTCTACAAAGTGAGTCCAGGACAGCCAGGGCTACACAGAGAAACCCTGTCTCAAAAACACAAAAAACAAACAAAACAAACAAACAAAAGAACTGTTTTCTGTACATATGTCATAACAAACTTTTCTAGCATATTTTGCATTGTAATTTTATAGTGAAAGATCATTCAGCATAACTTCTTATAACAGAAAGTCAAATCATAACAGAGAAAGGAAAAGAATAAAAATAACAAGAAAAGAGAGAGGTTAGATAGATAAAGGAAGGAGAGATAGAAAAGCAGAAAGAGGGATGAAGGAAGAGAGAGGGGACATGGGAGGAGGGAGAAAGATTGTATGTTTGTGTGTCTGAGAAAGCCACAAGGCACAAAGAAAAAGGTGAGGAGAACAGAGAGTGTTTGAGGAGAGAAATATAAGTTTAAATTCCATGTAAGAGGGAAAGCATTAAGGAGATTTTAGAAAAATGAAAAAATTATGGGTGGGTCTTATAAAATAAAGGTTCGTACAATATTTTTTAAATGCTTATTTATTACTTTGTTACATCTCCATTGCCACACCCTCCCTCCACCCCTCCCAGCCCCTCCCTCCCACTCTCTACCCCTTCTCCCACCTATCCCATCCCTCCGGTGTGGGGTGTCTCTGTGTATCAGCTCCCTTCAGTTCATTAGTCACATGAGGTCTAAGAGCTTCCTCTTGCACAGGAGGCATACATATCAGTTCCACTTGGGTGGGGTGTCCCACTGACAGGTAACCAAGTTCCTGTTCCTGCTCCTTTGGGTCTATTGATTGTAGGATGCTTATCCTATGCTATAATGGCTAAAATCCAGTTATAAGTGAATATATGCCATGTGTTTCTTTCTGAGTCTGAGTTAGCTCAATCATGATGAGCTTTTCTAGTTCCATTCATTTGGTTGCAAATTGTTTTTCTATTTTGCAATATATGATATTGGGAAAAGACAATGGAGATTTCTCTTGAAAGAGTTTATTAACTTTGTATTAAAATGTAAACTTACAGCACACTTAATATGAATTTTTACATTACCATTACATTATGATATTACCATTATTTTTATGTTGTTATGAAATTTCCCTTTGCACACAGTATATAGAGATCTGGCTTCATTAGGTACAAAACACTTAGGTTTTGCCAGGCGGTGGTGGTGCACACCTTTAATCCCAGCACTTGGGAGGCAGAGGCAGGTGGATCTCTGTGAGGCCAGTCTGGTCTACAAAGAGAGTCCAGGACAGCCAGGGATACACAGAGAAACCCTGTCTCAAAAACAAACAAACAAAACAAACAAAAAAAAAACCACTTAGGTTTGTATGGTTTCTTAATTTTGAAAAATGTCACAATAACTGAAAAGAAATCAAGTAAGTAATGGTCATATAAACTACAAGAAACTTCAATGTTCTGCAAAAAGAGAATACAGAAAAGAAAGAGTCATAAAACACATTGTGTTTTGTTTAGAAGTTAATCATCTATTTACTCATGTTAGCATAATACAAACATATGCAGATTGTTAGAATGAGGCTAAATCAAGAATAGTGATGCTATCCAGGAAATGAGATGGTTTCTGATTCTCCTCTGTCTTTATTTTATCTCTGGCATCTTAGTGGTTTTTCATGCCGTTATTTTGTACCTGATTCTAGAGTTGAGGGTATTTTTGTTCAATACCATCTTCTCCACTAACAAACCACTAACCTCATTTTTCTTCACTATAATTATTTCTCACTGTTTTAGTTAGGGATCCTATTGTTCCAATGAAATACTATGACAAAATGCATGTTGGAAAAAAAAAAAGGTTTAATTTGGCTTACACTTTCACATTTTAATTCATCACTGAAGGAAGCCAGGACAGGAATCAAAACAGGGCAGGAACTTTGAGGCAGGAGTTGATGCAGAGGCCATAGTGGGGTTCTATTTACTGGGCTCTTCCTCATGGCTTGTTTGGACTGCCTTCTTATGGCATCCAGTACTACAAGCCAGGGATGACACCACTACAATAGGTGGACCCTCATCCAATGATCACTAACTAAAATGTCTACAGCCTGAACTTATGGGATCATTTTTTCAATTTAATCTCCCTCCTTTCTGATGAATCTAGCCTGTGTTAAGTTGACATAAACTGGCCAATATATTCACTTACACAAAATCAACTGTGAGTCTTGGCAAACCTTCGGAACCTTTCTCTTAAAGATATTTCTGTTACTGCTTCCACTGTTCTGATCCACAGGGCTATGGAAAGAAGAACTCAAGTCTGGAGGCTAGAAATGAACTTTCATCCCATGGAAATGATTGTGTATGTGTATAAAATTTTACCTGGTAAACTGAATTAAAATCTGTGGTGGTTTGTATGTGGCTGGCTCACATAGGCTCATACATATGAATACTTGGTACCTAGTTGGTTGAACTATTTCAGAAAGAATAGGAGTCATGGCATTGTTGGATGTGGTGTGTTACTAGGGGAAAGTCCGGTTTCAAAGCACAAGCCACTCACAGCTCTAATATGTCTCTTTCTGCCTTTTGCTTGTGGATCAGATGTGAGCTCACAGGTACTGCTCCAGCAATATACATGCCATATGGGCCTGCCTCCCTCCACTTTTCACCCTGCCATGATTGTCATTGATTCCAATGCCCTGAAACTGTGAGGCCCAAATTGAATGCTTTCTTTTATAAATTGTCTTGGTCATGATGTTTTGTCACAGCAATAAGAAACTCACTAAGACAAAGGTCAGCTAACTGAAGCCTTCCCTGTATTTCTATCTTCCTTTGTCCCTAGAAAGAGTGGATGAGGGGGGGCCAAGATGGCAGCGAACTGCACAGACGCATTTTGAATGTGGGAGAGAAGAGCCATAGAAAACACAGAGTTGTGGGTCACTGTGCAAAAACTGGAGGGTCTGGCCCCTCAGGGAACACGCACAGCTCCCAAGGGACTGTTAAATGTCTCAGGGCAAGGCTCTCCCCCATTTCTCGCAGACACGGAAGCCACTAAATCTGGGATTCGGGAACTCCCATTTGAAGAGGCGCCTGGCACCACAAAGCAGCTAGGGCGGGAGGCTGGCTCAGTCTGCGGGAGGGGCCAAAGCTCCGCCCACCCACGGCAAAGCAGCTGGGGTGGGAGGCCGGTTCAGACGATGGGAGGGGCCGAAGATCCGCCCACACATGGCAAAGCTAGGGAGGGAAGCGGCCAGGCCTGTGGCGGAGAAGCCTAGTGGGTAACCAGAAGCCAGGGGACCATAGCTGTATTCTGGGAAACCCAGACATATTAGGAGCGGAGCCGGGCCCTGTCAGCCTCCATGATGACAAACAAAGCCCACAAAATCTGTGCCTGGGCAAACAGGTCCATACCATCAGAACCATTACAGGTTGATCACTCAGTGTGCAAAATAGAGAAGTCTGAACTGGAAGCAGTGAAACAATCCCGGACCATTACTCACTACCTGGGAATAGGCTGCACCAGCTCACAACGATTCAGGCTATTAAAACCACAGTGAGCCTGAGATCACCCTGTAAGCAAGGACAGATAGCCAAGCAATTCAACTCCTTCACCAAAGCATCCCCTGTGGATCCAAACACAGAAAATGACAAGACCAAACAGCTAAACACACACACATGGCCAAAGGTCCAAGAAAAAATAGAAATCAAGGAAATATGACTCCAACAAAGCAGAACTATCCTAGCTCATCCAATTCAGATGACCTCACACCAACAGTAACACATGAAAACGATGACAATTCTGCATTATGGAAAGTGATAGAGTCCCTTCAGGAAGAACTTAAATCTATGAAGGTATTCAAAGAAGCCACAATTTTACAAGCCAAAACAATGAACAATACCATTAAAGAACTCCAAGCCAAAGTGACAGAGCTTGAACAGGAAAAAGACAAAGCAATGAAAGATTTTCAGACAAAAACAAGTAAGCTGGAGAAGGAAATGTACAAAACGAACAATAGCATACAAGACATGAAAATAGAAATAGAAACAATAAAGAAAACACAGTCAGAGTTAAAAGAGGAAGTGGAGAACCAAGGGAAGAGAACAGGAACTACGGATGCAAGTATCAACAATAGGATGCAAGAGATGGAAGACAGGATCTCAGGCATGGAAGATTCGATGGAAGAAATCAGTACAACATCCAAATAAAATCAGAAGGCTAAAAAATCTCTCACCCACAACATCCAAGAAATCAAGGACTCAATGAAAAGACGGAACCTAAGAATCATAGGCATAGAGGAAAGAGAAGACTCCCGACTCCAAGGTCCAGGAAATATCTTCAACAAAGTCATAGAAGAAAACTTCCCAAACCTGAAAAAAGAGATGCCAATAAAAATCATAGAGGCTTACAGAACACTGAACAGATTAGATCAGAAAAGAAACTCCTCTCGCCACATAATAATTGAAACACCAAATGTACAGAACAAAGAAAGAATATTAAAAGCTGTAAGAGAAAAAGGCCAAGTCACATACAATGGCAGACCCATCAGAATTACACCTGACTTCTCCTCAGAAACTTTAAAAACTGGAAGGGCCTGGACAGATATCCTACAAGTCCTGAGAGATCATAGGTGCCCAGCCAGACTACTATACCCAGCAAAACTCTCTATCAACATAGATGGAGAAAACAAGATATTCCATGACAAAATCAAATTTAAACAATATCTACCCACAAACCCAGCCCTACAGAAAGTATTAGAAGGAAAATTCCATCCCAGAGAAGAAAACTTCACCCAAGAAAACAAAGGGAATACAAAACCCCTCAGCAACTAAACCAAAAGAGGCACAGGACCACCACCTATACCAAACTAATGGGAAATAACAACCCCAGGTCACTAATATCCATCAACATCAATGGTCTCAACTGCCCAATAAAAAGACACAGATTTACAGAGTGGATCCACAAGCAAGACACGTCCCTTTGCTGCATACAAGAAACACATCTCACTACCAGAGATAGTCACTACCTCAGAGTAAAGGGCTGGGAAAAGGTTTCCAAGCAAATGGACCCAGGAAGCAAGCTGGAGTAGCCATCCTAATATCAAACAAAACAGACTTCCAACTGAAGTTAATGAAAAAAGACAAAGAAGGGCATTATATACTCATTAAAGGGAATATTCATCAAGAGGAGATCTCAATACTGAACATCTATGCCCCAAATACAAAGGCACCTACTCTGGTAAAAGAAACACTTCTAAAACTTAAAGCGCACGTCGATCACAACACATTAGTAGTGGGAGACTTCAACACCCCACTCACAACAATGGACAGATCATCAAGACTGAGGCCAAACAGAGAAATATTGAGTCTAACAGAGATCATCAGACAAATGGACCTAACAGACATCTACAGAACATTTCACCCAAACACAAAGGAATACACTTTTTTCTCAGCACCCCATGGAACCTTCTCCAAAATCGACCACATAGTTGGACACAAAGATAGTCTCAATAGATACAAGAAAATTGAAATAACACCTTGTATCTTATCAGACCACCACAGAATAAAGCTGGTCTTCAACAGCAAAAGAATCAACAGAAAGCCTACACACACATATGGAAATTGAACAGCTCCTTACTGGATGACCACTGGGTCAGGGAAGAAATAAAGAAGGAAATCAAAGACTTCTTAAAATCCAACGACAATGAAGACACAACATACCCAAACCTATGGGATACAATAAAAGCTGTGCTACGAGAAAAGTTCATAGCACTAAGTGTATTCAAAAAGAAAATAGTGACAGCTCATATTAGTGAATTAACAGCTAAGCTGGGTGAATTGGAAAAAGAAAAGAAGCAAACAAGCCCAAGAGGAGCAGAAGGCAGGAAATCATCAAACTTAGGGCTGAAATCAACAACTTAGAATCAAAAAGAACTATACAAAGAATCAATGAAACCAAGAGTTGGTTCTTTGAGAAAATCAACAAAATTGACAGACCCCTAGCCAAATTAACTAAAAGGCAAAGATTAAGAACCCAAATCAACAAAATCAGAAATGAAAAGTGAGAAATAACAACAGACATTGAGGAGATCCAGAAAATATTCGGGTCCTACTTTAAAAATCTATATTCCACCAAATTTGAAAACCTAAGCGAAATGGACAATTTCCTCGATAAATTCCACCTACCAAAACTAAATCAAAATCAGATTAACAGCTTAAACAGCCCAATAACACCCAAGGAAATAGAAACAGTCATTAATAATTTCCCAACCAAAAAAAGCCCAGGGCCAGATGGCTTTAGCACGGAATTCTACCGGACTTTCAAAGAGGAGCTAACACCATTACTCTTCAAACTCTTCCACCACATAGAAACAGAAAGAACACTGCCAAACTCATTCTATGAGGCCACTGTCATTCTGATTGCTAAACCACACAAAGACCCAACAAAGAAAGAGAACTTCAGACCAGTCTCCCTCATGAACATAGATGCAAAGATACTTAATAAAATACTAGCAAACCGAATTCAAGAACACATAAAAAATATCATACATAATGATCAAGTAGGCTTCTTCCCAGGAATGCAGGGATTGTTCAATATACGAAAGTCTATCAATGTAATTCACCATATAAACAAGATGAAAGAAAAAAAAACACATGATAATCTCGTTAGATGCAGAAAAAGCATTTGACAAAATCCAACACCCCTTCATGCTAAAAGTTCTGGAGAGAACGGGCATACAAGGACCATACCTAGAAATAATAAAGGCAATATACAGCAAGCCAGTGGCCAACATCAAATTAAATGGAGAGAAGCTTGAAGCATTTCCTCTAAATTCAGGGACAAGACAAGGATGTCCCCTTTCACCACTTTCACCATATCTCTTCAATATAGTACTTGAAGTTCTTGCTAGAGCAATAAGACAACTAAAGGAAATCAAAGGGATAAACATTGGAAATGAAGAAGTCAAATTATCCCTATTCGCAGATGATATGTTAGTATACATAAGCGACCCCAAAAACTCCACCAAAGAACTCTTACAGCTGATAAACAACTTCAGCAAGGTGGCTGGATACAAAATTAACTCAAAATAATCAGAAGCCCTTCTTTATACAACAAACAAGCATACCTAAAAAGAAATAAGGGAAACAACCCCCTTCACAATATCCACAAACAATATAAAATACCTGGGGGTAACTCTAACCAAGCAAGTAAAGGACCTATACAACAAGAACTTCAAGCCCCTGAAGAAAGAAATGGAAGAGGCCTTTAGAAGATGGAAAGATCTCCCATGCTCATGGATAGGTAGGATCAACATAATAAAAATGGCTATTCTACCAAAAGCAATATATAGATTCAATGCAATTCCTATCAAAATACCAACACAATTCTTTATAGACCTGGAAAGAGCTATACTCAACTTCATATGGAACAACAAAAAGCCCAGAATACCTAAATCAATCCTGTACAATAAAAAAGCATCTGGAGGTATCACCATCCCAGATTTCAAGCTGTAATACAGAGCAATAGTAATAAAAACAGCATGGTACTGGTATAGAAACAGACCAGTGGATCAATGGAATCGAACTGAAGACCCAAACATGGACCCACACACCTATGACCAACTAATCTTTGACAAAGAAGCCAAAACCGCACAATGGAAGAAGGATAACATCTTCAACAAATGGTGCTGGTCCAACTGGATGCCCACTTGTAAAAGAATGAAATTAGACCCATACCTATCACCTTGTACAAAACTTAATTCCAAGTGGATCAAAGACCTTAACATAAGGCCGGCCACACTAAAGATAATAGAAGAAAAATTAGGAGAAACCCTCGAACACATTGGCACAGGTGACAACTTCCTGAACAGAACACCAACAGCTCAGGACCTGAGATCAACAATCAATAAATGGGACCTCATGAAACTGAAAAGCTTCTGTAAGGCAAAAGACACAGTCATTAGAACAAAACGGCAATGAACAGACTGGGAGAAAATCTTCACCAACCCCACTTCTGATAGAGCGCTATTATCTAAAATCTACAAAGAACTCAAGAAACTAAATGCCAAGAAACCAAATAATCCAATCAAAAAATGGGAGACGGAGCTAAATAGAGAATTCACAAAGGAGGAATCCCTAATGGCTGAGAGTCACCTGAAGAAATGCTCAACATCTTTAATCATCAGAGAAATGCAACTCAAGACGACCCTGAGATTCCATCTCACACCTGTCAGAATGGCTAAGATAAAGAGCTCAAATGACAGCACATGATGGCGAGGGTGTGGAGAAAGGGGAACCCTACTCCATTGCTGGTGGGAGTGCAGGCTTGTGCAACCACTATGGAGGTCTGTCTGGAGATATCTTAGAAACCTTGGAATAACTTTGCCTCAGGACCCAGCCATACCACTTCTGGGTATACACCCAAAGGACACCTCAAGGAGACATAGGGAAGTCTCCTCATCTATGTTCATAGCAGCCTTATTTGTAATAGCTAGAAACTGGAAACAACCCAGATGTCCCTCAACTGAAGAATGGATTAAAAAATTGTGGTACATCTATACAATGGAATATTACTCAGCTATAAGAAACAATGAAATCATGCAATTTGCCACCAAATGGATGGATCTAGAGAAGCTCATCCTGAATGAGCTAAACCAGACTCAGAAGGATGCACATGGCATCTATTCACTTATAGTAGGATCTTAGCTATATCTTACAGGATATCTGTACTACAACCAACACACCAAAAGGAACATGGACATAAATTTTTTTTTCATTTCTTTTTCTTTTTCATTTCCCTTTTTTTCTCTTTCTTTTTCCTCCCTTTTTTTGTTGTTATTCTTTGTTTTTGTGGGTTTGTGTGTCTGTTGTTCTTTTTTTTAGTTTTCCCCCCGTAGCAAGGAGACACCTTTCACTGGCAGTACTGCCTCGTAGGCCCACAGTGTATGAAAAGGCTCTCGGCCCTCATATGACTCCTGATCTGTGGTGAGAGACTGGTATGCAGGGACACTTCACCCCCCAGAGGATCATGATCGAAGGGTCAGGGGGTAGAGCAAGGGAGGGTGGGGCTGGGAAGTGGGAAAAGAGGACAATATGTCAAGGATGTAACCTGTAGCAACAAACAAATAAATTTACTAATTAAAAAAAGCAGGTAACAACGTTAAAACACTGTAAATAAAATAAAGGACACAGCTGTTCAACCTGGTTTTATGAACCTCCAAGTGTCGAAAAAACGTAGAGCTAAGGTAAAATACCGGAGAAATGTGGTGTTAACCCATGCCTTTATCTTCAGCAGAGACGGAGGAGCACCAGAGAATTAGTGGACTTATAAATTCTAGAGTTACACGGAAAAGGGTGGGGAGGGTACTCACCCTTAATCTCATCATTCAAGAAGAGTACACCCTTAACCCCAACACACTAGAGACAGAAACAGGCAGATCTCAGAGCTCAAGGTCAGCCTGTTACAAAACAAACTCTAAATAAAGAAAAACTTCGATCCAGGGGTTGTGGAACACATCTTTAATCCCCTCAGATGGGAACCACAGGTCTCGGATACCAATAATTAGAATGCAGAGACACACACATAGGATTTGGAAGGACCTAAGTTTAAAAGCTACTTACAAAAGGCCCACACAATACAAACAAATTGTCCTTCGAGATCTCAAAATATATACACTAAAGCTGGTTTAGCTCCAAAATCACAAAATAATTTCTTCTTTAAACCAGATTGAAAGATAACACTTTATATATTGTCAAAAACCAAATTTGCTTCAGGAGAAATATTACCTACACCCCCCCCCAAAAAAAAGAGGGCGATTGTCCCTGAGTGAGGATTAGGGCAGGGCTCTGTTCTTATCTTTCCAGGAGAATCAAAGCATCCATTCAAGGAACCCAGGGGCAACTGGACAACGGAAACCTCAGCAGAAATCAGAATCAGACACCAAAAGAAGACGAGTGACTCAGATGATTCAGCCTGACAGACTCCCTCAATATCTGTCTCCATCAAAAGCCTACAACCACAACAACTCAATATCGCTAAGACCGTTCAGCTCTACACAATGCCCCAGCCAGAACCTCAGTAAAGCCTGGAAGTTCAGCTTCTGCCTACAAACTCCGTAGGACATCTAAACAGCTGAGAACAGAAGGACTGAACATAAAAGGATTGTATTAACATTTTTTAACCATTTTTCCATTTTGGTTTGGGCCCCAAACAGGTTTACTACGACCCAAATCAGCAAGAAGTCATTTTAAGAGAGCGACGTCCCATACCCAGAGGGTGGGTAGGTTGTTTCTCCGCCCCCCCTTTTTTTTGGTTATTTGAAGGACAACTGAAAACTCTGTTATTTAGGGGAGAGATTACAAGTTGTTAAATGGTCCTGTTTAATGGGCTTTGGAGGTTAGAACCAGGGTATTCCTTCTTTCTCTTTTCTGCATCCTTCTTTATCTCCTATAGGAATGCACGGACTTGAGAAAAATTGAGACATAGACATAGCACAGGAAGGACCAAGAAGAAGGGTCAGATTATTGAATATGCCCTTATACCTTTGTATATTGATACAAAATTAGTAGTATATTTGGCTAAAGTGGTATTGACCATTGTTTATTGTGCAAAAATAAGATTGTATTGGTCTACGTCAGTATTGATATTTGCATATTGATACAAAATTAAGATTATAGTTGGCCACAATGGTATTGACCCTTGTATATGGACACAATATTAAGAT
>CAJQZJ010031536.1:5160725-5231877 GCA_907164525.1 Lophiomys imhausi
TTAAACTCATGGAGATGGTTAGAAGGTAGAAGGTTAAAGTCAGGGGCAAAATATGTATGAACTGGACATTGGGAAGGTATACTGGGCCATTTAACTCTCATAAATGTGGCATATTTAATTCTGCTGTTTTGTATAGAATTTACTGTTATAAGAGAAAGAACCATTTGTTGGATTGAAAAGGGAAGCTGTTGGGGGGGAAGAGGGTGGAAGGGTGGGACAGGAAGGGGGAATTTGGAAGGGTTTGTGACTGAGATGTAACTTGAAGAAAAAAAATAAAGTACTTATATAAAAACAAAAGAAAGAGTGGATGAGCTACTATTCAATAGCAACAGAGCATAAATAACAGACATGTAATATGGCCTTTCCTTTATAAGAAGTTATATAATGCCTGTAAAAGAATTGGGTCAGAAATAGACATCTAATCTAAAAAGAGAACATAAAGTGGCACAGAGAAACTTCTTTATACCCTGTGATTCAATTATATAAAGGGGATAGTTTTGGTTCAAATAGATATTCTACTTTGATAGACAAATGCATTTAATAATAAAAGTCTGTGTTTTGGCAAGTTATTTAAAGAAACAGTAAACACCTATTTTCTCTAATATGCAGTTGCTACAACACTATTGTAGAAAGTTCTGAAAAATTAGTGTAAGCAAATTACTAATGAGATTACCCCACCTCATGAAGAGTATAACTTTTTAATATGCCAAAGACCAGAAAACTAGACTAATCCAGAATTACTGCATATGTTAATTTTCTTAAATTTATTACTTGAATTTGTTAGGTCCAATACAGATACAATTTAAGGTATTAATGATTGAAATACATTAGAATGCAATATTCTGTCTAGACACACTGTTGGCTTCTTCTAAAGTTACATGTACAGTGCTTAAAACAATTTTTGGTGCATGATAAATCACAAATAATAGTTTGATAAGTGAAAGACTAAAGGTAAAATATGATCACAAACTGTCAAATTTAATATATAATGACTAATATTATATAAAAATCAAATTAAAAACATATTACTTGTTCATCAAACTATTGTCATAAACCAGATAAATACATAAATACATTTGTACTGCTCATATATATGTCATGGCATTATGACATTATGTGTTTGATATTTTAAAAACATAATCTATTCTATAGTGACATACATCTGGATAAATAATAC
The DNA here is from genome assembly GCA_907164525.1 of Lophiomys imhausi. NCBI lineage: Eukaryota > Metazoa > Chordata > Mammalia > Rodentia > Muridae > Lophiomys > Lophiomys imhausi. The sequence continues at coordinate 5,161,903 of CAJQZJ010031536.1, forward strand.
TATTTTCCATTTTATTTGAAAAGTGTGTCAGTATTGTTAGGGTACACTAGACTACATAATAAAAATGTTAAATATAATAAACTATTAGAAATTAAGTATAGTTTTATGGCAACTGCATGTTTGTGGAATCAGAATTATCAACGTAGGTGCAAGCTTAATTTCTTGTGTACACAATTAAAATGTACTTAAGCAGTGTGTTTGGATGCTACTATAAGAAATAAACTTGTTGCAATATTCTTTGTCACATTATCAAACTTGGAGCATGCTGTACCGATGCTTTTTACAGATGGTTGTTGATGAACAGTGGTTGCAGTGAATGTGTGTTTCTGTGTGTGTGAATGTGTTTGTGTGTGTTTGTGTGTGTGTGTGTGTGTGTGTGTGTGTGTGTGTGTGTGTGTGCAGAGTGATGTTTAATGGGCTAGAACAGAAGTAGAGAGATTAACACAGCTCATCTTTATTTTGCATGTGTATACTCTGCTCCACTTTATGTTCTGATGCCAGATTTACACCTAGATGGAGGCTACTGCTCAGTAGAGAAATGGCTTCTTCTAGAACCCATTGGTGATCATATGGCTATGCTCCTACACAGGACTGCAAATGCTTCGGTTTCTAGACAGCCATGTCATATTTGTTCCTTTTCACTGGACCTTGAGACAGCAAATAAAGTAGCTGGATCTTTTCACTATTCTGTCTTTAACTTCTTCCCTCTAATTGCCAAGCTCTACTTCACAGTTCTCCCCATTTGCATATGTCATTCTAAAATTGAACTCTTTGTACTCATAAAATTAAAGTCAACTCTGCTTCTATGACTGAAGCTTCACTAACACAGTGATGATTCACTGATTAATTTATTAATAATGAAACAATAATAGCAACACATTTTAACAGATCCATGAATGTAGCACTTATATAAATGTAATACATTATCCTTTCAAAATACAGTTTTCATTTTTAAAATATTGACTATTTAAGGGAAGATTTTTATTGGTGTTGACTTTTTTCTTTAATGAATGGATTTTCATATTTACTCATGTTGTCTCTGCTGTGGGTGCCCAAGTATACACAGATGTCTGTGTATGTGTGTGTGGAAACTAGAAGATAATATTGGTTATTGAATTTCAGTCCCCCTAGTTTTATTGATGTTGTTGAGTTTTGTCCTTTTTAAACAGTGTCTCTTAATTTTTCTGTTCACTCTCCAGTGTGACTAAGCAAATAAATACAGAAATTAAAACTCAGATTGTAATTAGTCAGGTACAACTGAAACCACAACATACTAATAAATGAGTACATTAAACGCACATATATAATCTGCCACTGTTTGATCTCTAAGTTCTAAAAATTCTACTAAATTTTCTAAATAATTTTATATTATTTATTTAGGTATATGTGGATGTGTGTGTATTTGTGTGTGTGTGTGTGTGTGTGTATGTGTGTGTATGTCTGTGTTACACATGCACACAGGTGCTCATGGATGACAGAAGTGGACTTAGATCTTTTGAAGCAGGCATTATATCAGATGAAAGCCACTTGAGATAGGTGCCAGGAACTGTATTCTGTTTTAGTTTTACTGTATTCTGAACATGTCAGGTCCCAGTGCAAGAGGAAGTTCTTAGCCCTAAAGTGACTGAGTGACTGAAGAACTGAGGGGGGGTTGATATGTGGGGGTTCCACATGGGGAGGGGAGGAAGGAGGGGGCTGTGATTGAGATGTAACTTGAATAAATAAATAAACTTTAAAAATAATAAAAGCACCAAGTACACTTAAATACCAAACACAAGTAATTTCTCAGCCCACATTTTATTAATATTAATAAATATAAGCGCTAAACTTTTGAAGTAAGCAAAAAATGACCTTGTCAGAGAAGCTAGATCCATGAAGCCTTAACAGCACAGCTGCTTAAAAAAGACCTGAACAATGATGGCACCAGTAGATATGGTAAGAAAGAGGAGGAAAATCTCATGAGGTTACAACTCAAGATCAAGAACTACACAGACAACTATGGAATGCTGAGAACGAGAGAAATAGGCTTCCAGAGGGTAATTGCTATCCAGTGAAAAGTGGTCAGTCCTGAAATCATATAATATAATTACATAATGTGAACTGTTGTATTTGTATATATGTATGAATACCTACTTACATACATATAAATACATATGTGCATATTGAATAACCACTAAATATGTAGAAGATATGAATTTGAGAAAGCAAGTTGTTGCCTGTAAAGAGTTGGAGAGAGGAAAGGAAACAGGGAAAGTGATGTTATTATACAGTAATTTCAAAATAAAAAAAATAAAAGAAATAGAAGAAGTATGCATCCTAGAGATTCTTCACATATCTAATAAAACAAAGAGCCTTCATTTGCCTCAAAAAAGTTATTCAAGGAAATATAATTTTTTGACAGTACCAGATTTTGACCCTAAATAGTTGCATATGCCAGACAAACTCTACCACTGACCTGTAGCTGAATCCTTTTATGAGACACATATTTAAATGACTAAAGTTGCTCTTTAAGTTAATCAGTAAGAAGAAGAAAGGAACTCAGGTCATTGCTAATTTCCCTGACTCTTTGTATACAGGAGTAAGAGGATTTCTGAGGAAGTAAGTATGCAATATGAAAGAAGAAAAGGGGCCTACAAGAAATTGATTTAGACATTTCAGCTTAATTAGCTGGATGGATGGACCTGTTAGATAGTGAAATCTGAGGATACCAAATGTTTATGAGTGAAGTCCAAAATATATTTAGGACATGTGGATTTCAGATGTCCATCAGATCTAATTTGTACTCCAAGAAAAGCACATGGATACAGATTAAGTTTGTGTAAATCTGAGCTTGGAAATGTAAATTTTGTAGTTTTCAGCATATGGTGGCTAAAATTATGAACTTGGGTGAGATCACTATGGGTGTGGGTACAGACAGAGGAAAACAGAAGCTGCTCCAATAATGAGAGAAGGAAAAAAAGAACAATATATGATGATTCAGATATGAGGTGCTGGTGTGAACAGTTGTCCCTGGTAGTAAGAGGGCAGTGTATAGGAGCAGAGATGAACATTTTGGCAGATAAACATTGAACTCAACTTGTTAACAAGTTGAGTTAAATATATAATAAAATCTGAATTTGTACTTAAAATAATATTAATTATCTATCTAACCAAAATGCATCAGAAGACAACAGTTGAAAAGACTGAGCAGGTTACATTTGGGGGGAAAATCCTAAAAATATCATGTAAGGAACTAGTACTGTGTGGAAGTCTAAATCAAGCTCGTATTAGTCATTTCTTGGATTAGACTTCACCTCCAGATGGCTTCTTCTAAAATGTAAACATGTGACTTGAAATGGATAATGTTAAAGAAGTAATTCCAAAAGTATTTTAAAATGCAGATTGTTAAAATTATCACAGATGCTCCTGTATTTTCCAAGCAATTCACCCTGGAACCCCATTCATAGTCAATAATAATGTAAGTCAAATGGATTTAATATACCTAATCCATTGAACATAGCCCAAAACACTATAGAGTAAGTTTATTTGCACCATACATGAATCTCTGCATTCCATGATTTGCCATTGAGAAGCCAGAATTATTATCAGAGATACTGTGTTCCCTTGAGAAAGGAAAGATCAAAAGGATAAGCATTGAATGCACATAGCTTCATGTCATCGTAAAGTGGAGAAGCTGAAAATCAAGCCATTGTAAATCAGGGACAATCTCTCTTTATACACAACTAAACAAAAACATATGCAAAAAAAAAAAAAAAAAAAGGAAATGAAAGTTCCCTAATTTGGACCATGGATGAATAATAGACTGTAGAGACCATGAATGGGCCTGCATTTTCCAAATGGTCCTTGGAAAAATCTTGAACTACAAGTGATCATACAGTTAGAATAGTGAAGAACTGAAGTTCAGATGGTATAATGAGTAGCCATTTGGATCACATCTACAGACATTACTTCTTGTAAGTCAGGAATAAGGCAACGTAATTCTAAAGTCATGACGAGTTGTATTACAACCTAAAACTGCATGTGAAATTATTTAATAACATAATAAATATTAAATACAAATTTTGTAGGATGAGATCAGAGCTAAAACTGAAAACTTTCACAGAAATAAAGGATAAGTAAAGGAGAATCAGAAAGAGTTTGGCATTTTTGTAATTAGTTACCCAAACCAACTGCTTTCTTTTAAGCTAAAATCACACAGTACAATTTTCTAAATATATGTTAAATAGTGAATAGTAATCAAGTGGAAAAGCTACCATTCAGTTTTAAATGTTTCTTTCTAATTCCTATCAGGTGAAAGCAGATACGTTTCCTGAGGAAGTTTCTTTTTTTTTTTTTAAGGGTAATTTTAGATCTACCATTTTATCCTAAAATTATCTTCCTGTTTATATAAAGTTTGAAAGTTTTCTTGGCAGGAAAGATTGGAACAACATATCCATTTACAAAAATGGGTTAAGTAACTACTAATGACAATATCTTGGCTCTCAGTTAAAGGTATCAATCATAGTTCTGTGGCTGGAAATCAAAACACAATAATTTTTCAGTATAGTTTTCTGTGAATCCAAAATATTGGGATGTTTTCCTCCAATTCAAATTTGTAAAAATACTCATAACTTACCAGCCTTTTTGTAGTGACATAAACTAATGGACCATTTTTAATTAATTTGCTAACAGAGCCACTATATGGTACAATACTCTCTTTCCCTTCACGACTTTGAAACTGGCATCAAGCACACATGAAGTCACTATTGTTCATCACACCTATGGCTGTCAACTCTATTGTAAATCACAGAGGAAGAAGAATTGAAGTTGTTTTCCTACTGTCATTCATTTTTCATAGCATTCAGTGTAGTGTGAAAGTATCTTATTTTTAGGAAGGATTAATTCCAAAAGTATTTATTTTCTTCTATGAGAAACATTTAGCTAGCTTTAGAGACTTCAGTGAAGAAGCTGTTCTTCTTTAGAGTGTATGTGTGCCTGTTTTTATGTGTGCACAACCATGCACAAAGGGGTGATAAAGTTAAAATGTAAGGACATTAAAAAATGCTTTGAAAAAAATATAAGGTAGTTTTCAAGTGTATTCCCCTCAGTTTTTAAGAACTCTTAATACAGTACAATCTGGAGACCTGGTACAGAATTAAAGAAAAATGTAAAATAAGCAATTGTCAGATTAGCAATAGAGAAAACTTGGATGCTTGCTGATATATTTATGAATAATCTAACACTTTTAACCCATTACAGACAGGCTTCTATATATGAAGCCACACCTCTATTAAAGTCTCTCTCTCTCTCTCTATCTGTCTTTCTTTCTGACTCTCCCTCTCTCTCTCTCTCCTAACTGCACAGCCTTAATTTGTGTGTATGTGTGTGTGTGTTTAAGTATAAATGCATAAGGAAATAATAGCAACAGATTCATGTAAATGGAGTTTCCTTTAGGAATTTTAATAGTGAAGAAACCACTCATGTATTCCCTATGCTTCATCAATTAAAAGGAGGGAAAATGCTTTAAAAGTTAAAAAAAAAAAAAAAAGAACAAGCATGGAGAGAAGAGAATGTCTATCTTTCTACTAAAGATGATGCCCAAACACAATCTGACTAAGCAGTTGCTAAATTGCTAGTCTTACAAGAAAATAAAGTCAGTTGAGTCTCCTTTACTGTGCAAATGTAGTCATTCATCCACAGTGATCAATCATAAAACCTCAAGAACTTCCATGAGGTTCCCTATAGTAACTTGCCAATCTAAAATATAACAAGAGAAGAAACAGCATTATTTGGACGTGGCAACCTGACCCACATGAATGTTAAGAATAATGGGCAACTTAGTTCACTGAAAATAAAACAGCTCCATGATCCGTCATTAACCTAAGTGAGCCTGAGCTTCAGTGAAACAGCCCTCCAAATGAATAGGTCACAGCCTGTTTAAAAGCTCAGAGATTTGCTAATGTTCCAAGGACTTAGAGTCTATTAGAGCAGACAGCCTGAGCACGTACAAAATTGAAGGTAGCTTTCGATAGCTAACATGCTTTGATTTGTTGAATAATGTTCCTTGGAAGCTGTTGTAAACCTGGAACACTGTAGTTGCCACATAATCCTACATAAATGTGTAGAAGTGTCAAGTTAAAAACAAGAAAGAGGACTGTGTCAAGAGATATTCCACAGGAGGAATTAAGTTTCCACTCAAAGCTGACTTTCACAGTGCAATTAACTCCATTAGAGAGAATGGAGTTCTGAACAGAGCTCAAATTAAGGCTGTGCAGTTAGAAGCAGTAGTTATTCAGGAAGAATTAGCAATGCCCTTCTCCATTAAGCCATGTAAGGCTTAAAGATTAAAACACTGAATGGCTTCTTTCGGTGTTCTGTACTATACATACTCTCAAATCCAGCTGTTAATGCAGCATATCCACTGCACTCTTCAGATAACAAAACTGAATCTCAGAGAAAATTAGGCAAACCTTTGTCAGCCCCCATATACCATTTTAGTGTTTCCAGGTTGTTTTATTATATTTTGTAGATGACATGAGACATTGGGTCATTATAAAGCAATATAGTATTGGATTTTGAGTTAAAATGATGTTCAGTACTTTTTCACATTATTCTGCTTGGAATTTTCAAATGCGTTTATATATCTAGCACTGAAGTTGTGTTTTATTAACTTCAAAAATTATCAGGAGGACACATTCTCTAATAAATACAAATATATACATGTTAGTTATGAATGTATTTGTCGGTCAAGTTATATTTATATACAGACATTTTAACCAAGAGTGGCATACCACATTCTTCTCCCTAAAGGTTCTTTTCATACTATGTAAATTGCTCAAACAATTTTATATTAATGAATATGTTTAGGTGAATTTGTGTGCTTATATTTATTCCTTCAATACTCATTCAACAACTTATTGAGGACTTTCAGGTATCAGGCACTATTATGATGAACTTATCTCAGAAAACTTTCTTTTTATTTCAGAACAAAGTACAGAGGTTTCTGGCTTACAGTGTAGTGTTACATCTCAATAAGCCTATTGTAAGTCAAACTTATTTTTAATTTACCTATAAAATACCTACATTACTAGCCATCACACCTCAGCAATACAGTACACTGTAGAGTATTGGCCATTTACTCTTGTGATGGCAAGTAGGGATGGGAATTGTGATTTCTTGTTCATGTCTAGTATTATAGGAGTGTAACATTTCATATGGTTAGCATTGGAAAACATACAAATATAAAATTCAAAGAATAATTTTTACTAAATTCCCATCAATTTCCCAACATCTTAATGCCAAAAATAATTTAATTTGACACATTCTAAAATAAAGATCATCTATAGTGCAATGATATAATCCAGGGAAATAATGAATATTCTCCTGGTCCTATTAAGAAATTTTACAGGTGTATTAAAGTCCTGATTTTCCTTGGAAATAAAATACTTTTACAGATAATATCTAAAGATATCACTAGAAGTTATGACAAGCCAATTTTACTTAAAATAAATTGAGTGGCTCAAAGAGAATGATGGCTTTTTGATAAAGAAGAGATTTGTTAAGACAAAAATAGAATGTTTTAGCCAATTGTTGATTCCCAGCCAATAATAGTTCTTTGATGGTGATATAGGTGGTTTTATACATGAGCACTATGCTAAAAATTATGATGGAGAGAAGAGAAATTGTAAATGTATAATTAGAAAGAACAATTTAGTTGTTACTGTACAATCTAGGTCTGAAATGAGAGTGACTGAAATAAAGGTGATTGTTGATGTGGGACAAAGAAGTAATAGAAGGTATATCAATTCTAGGCTTTGATACTATGAAGCCATCAGAAATAATATATAGTTGAATAAGTGGGACTAGGAAAGTCTCAGAAGTGATTGCAAATTCCTAAGCTATTAGTTAGATAGCTCTAGCTCTGTATTTTGCCTGAGTTATGTTTCTCAAAAACAATGTATCAAAGGCTTGATTTATTTTCTGCAACATTATTGGGAGGTAGTACAACTTTACTATGTAGGTCATTGGAGGAAAGTTACTAGAAACATGTTCTAAAAGGTTAATACCCGCTAGGTCCTCTCTTCCCCCCCCCTCTCTCTCTCTCACTTCATTGTCATCCTAAAGCTATGCATTTGCTCCACTATACTAATATATATTATCTACTGACCGGGAACCCAAATACACTGGAGGCAAGTGACTACAAATAGAAATTTCAAAACTATGAGCCAAAATAACCTCCCTGTAGTTGTCTCCAGTATTTTGCTAAAGGTATGTAAAGCTGTGGAAGACATTATGTAATTCACCAAGAGGAACATGACTACCAAAAAAAAAAAAAAAAAAAGAATAATATATTTAGGCTATAAAAAGGAAAGCAGAAATCAACAATTTGGTTTTGAACAAATTGTGTGTGAAATAACTATTAAATATTCAAGTGGAAATACAGATTACACATTCTAAATTGGTAGTCTGACGTGCAATAAAAGAATTAGATATCAAGACAGTTTTGGAAACAAAGACACAGAGTGTAGCCATAAGGTTTTTGTGTAATTCAAATGCTGATTTCTGTACCTTCCATATCTGGTGGCAATCCTTGTTTTGAGAATCTCCTGTCTCAAAGTTGTGTAAACACTATTCCCCATTTATCCTCTGATATGCCAATGTAGCAGCTTACAACCAGTTGCTGAGCAGGGGAGAGAACAGGGTTGGACTTATTACCCTCCAGGGGAGGAGGAGTTACAAAGAGAAGCAGGAAATTCTGCAATGAGGAGTCCAAGAAAGGTGAGGAACATTCAGCTGGAACAAAGAAAGCACTAAAATGCAAAAATGTTGGGTATTTTGGCAAAGAGAGAGGAGTCAGAGTAACAGAGGGTTAAAAATAGATTTAACTGCTCAGGGTTGCATAGCAAAGCTTGATAAATAGTATAATAGAGTCTCAATTGTTTGAGTAATAGCTGGTATAAGAGAGAAACTGAGAAACAAATACAGTTATATGCAAATTAACACTAACAACAGTTTTTAAACCCATGTTATTGAGAAGGCTTGTATCTCTATTGAGTCTCTATGTAGGTAGTCTATGACATCTTGTAACTGAGTCCCAAGATATTTCAGGAAGAAAAATGAAATTTTAACAAAATGAAAAGCATATGGAAGTGTTTTGTTTAAAGAATGTTCAATTATCAGAATTGTGTGTTGTGTGTGTTTTCTTTTGATGCTTCCAGATTTTACTCCTAATACTTCATCATTAAAATCCATCTAAATCCCCAAGACATGCCAATGCCTCTGGGATTCTATCCCATGTTTTGAGGTACCAGGCCTTAATTTTTGCCTTCAGAAAGCAACACATGCGTGCTCAGCAAAGTCCCTGTTAGGGGACTGAATCACCTGAAGACTGAAGCATGCTACATACTGTACATGCTCTTTATTCTTATTACATAATGTAGGAATACGAAGTACTTCTTAAATGACAATATAGAATATTGAATGTACTAGAGAACAAATATCCCATTAACTCCCTGTTAACCTTTTACACAATTACTTTCAGTGTTGCAATATGCATACAAGATCATATGACTACAATATAGGATTCATTCTATTAGGATCTAACTAATGGTGAATGTTTTCCTCTCACAGACAGCTAAGCACATATGCTGGGATCTTGTTATGAAAACTAAAATTTCTCCCTGTGAAGCTATTGCTGATTTCTAAAATGTATCCCAGCCTTCTCATTCTTGCTTAACTAACATATAACTCACAGCCTTGCCAAAAACTTATGCTTCCCTCTCTACTTCATATCCCTTTGCCGGTAATTAAAGAAGAGAGGGAATTGAGTCAAATCTTACTTTAAAATCTGCCAGCAATCACATCCCTTGCTGGAATGGAAACTTTTCATGGAAATGTTGATTCACAAAGTCCCAGAAAAATATTTCGTTGTAAATATACAGGCATGCTTAAGGACAGAGATGAATTCTGAGAGATGAACCTTTAGAGAATGTCACCATTTTGCAAAAGCTGTAAAGCACACATACAGAAAACTATAGAGTTTTTGTCAATTAAACTTGGGACTGGCCCTCTTGATGAAATGAGGCAATGCAACAGACATAATATACAGGAGGTTGCTGCCAGGACACAACAAGATAGTCTTCAAAGAAAACACTCTTTAAGTAAAATAACTATGCTATAGAATATTAATTAAAAGCATAATCCAAAAAATAACTATTTATATTACTAGAAATACATTAGTATTGTTTACATCACCAATAATACATACCAGTATAAATCTATGATATAGCTACAAATCTATGATAATTATATCTCTAGGCATCAGTAAATGTTGATCTCCATTTTAATCTATGGGACTGCCATTGAAAGCAAGATCTCTAATTGACTATAATGCTATTAGCAGTGCCTGTGACTACATTTTTATACTTACTTAAATCATTCCTGTAAGTCTCTTCAGAAGTGATGACAACTAACAAGTAGGTAAAGATTTTTATTTTTATTTTTTGTTATTAATGGCACTATCCATTTGTTTTCAACATTTGCTAAGCTTATGTACTTTGTTGTTTAATAAGTACTGTGATATTTGATACACTCAATATTTGATTTTTAAATACTAAAGTAGTGACTACATTCTATTTGATATCTGTATGTTGTTATTTTTAATCTTTGGTAAGCCTTTGAGCTCTCCTTCATTTCGCTTTCTGTCATTTTCAGATTTTTAAGATTATAATTTATCTTTTCATTTGTCCAAATATCAATTGAAAGAAATAATACCACAGCTACTCTCCTAGTTGACTCTTCTAATTCTCCAACTCTTCTTCTCTTCTTTTAAAATACATTTCATTTTTATTTGTCAGTGTGTGTGTGTGTGTGTGTGTGCGTGTGTGTGTCTGTGTGTGTGTCATGTCTCAGTGAGGGTTTGTGCATGAGTGAAGTGTTCATAGACACTAGAAGAAGGCAGTTGAATGACTGGAGATGGAGGAACAGGCAGCCTTGAGTTTCCCAATGTTGGTGTTTGGTCCTGAACTTCAGTCTTCTGCAATAGCAGTAAACATCTTAATTGCAAACAATCTCTGAAGCCACACTCTCTATTTGTGGTCTTCCTGTTTACAAGTTAAGCCTTCTTCACAATCAGTGATTCTTCCATAATGGAAGTAATGCCCATGCCTGTTTGCTAATCATGATTTAAAAAAAATTATTTTGCATTTACTAGTGTTCATCTGTGTGTGTATTTGTATGTGTGTCTGTGGTGTGTATGCCCGTGCATACATACACAAGGCATTTTGTGCATCATAGAACAACTTTTCAGGGCTGGTTCTTTCCTTCCATGCTGTAGGCCCTTGGGATTAAATCCAGGTCATCAGATTCGATGACAGGTTTCTTTAGGCACCAAGCCATCTCAGTGGCCCAGATAAATTTCTGTGTAAGTAGCCTAAGGGCAGTTTCATCTCCATCATAATAATTAAGTCCAACACTTAATATATCCTGACAACATGTTTTATCGTCTAATATAATGGGGCTTATGGTTAACTGTAGCCTAGACTTCTGCAGGTAAAGTTAAAGTAGTATGACATGACCTTTAATAAGTATTGCCAATGGAATACTAGTATATTTCATTAGCTAGTACAAGACACGTATAATCAAGAAGTAAAAGAATTTACTCCCACATATATACAGAAGCCAGTTATTTTAACATTGTTTTAAACCTTCACCAAATATTCAGGAAGTCATCAGGCAGTAAATGAATCAGAATTGTCATATTTATACATAGAGAACATTTTTGTATATCACAATAATTTTCAAGGAACTTGGGGTAAGGGGTCCTACTAATTACATCATATATTGAAGGTGTTAGCAGGCATATCTGGATCTAGCACCCTACTTTGTAGATGAGTCCATATTCAAAGCCTCTTCTCTAACACTGGCTACTTACATAGACTTGGAAGAAAAAAGCATGCATCTTTTTGCCATTTGAGCATATCAGTTATACATTGGTGTGCAAGTTTCCTTTTTTCCCTAATGAGTATCTGCACACACTTAAGCCTCAAATCTCTCTGTAATTCTAAAACATATGCTTGAAATGTATCTATTTTAAACATCGTTTTGCAGTATAATAGCAATGTGTCCATATATTCAAGGTAATGTGAACTTATTTATAAAGAAGTCATGTAGATATTTATAGAATGACGGCTATAAATGAAAACCAGTGCAAATAACTAATACAAAGTAAAGATTTATCTATCCCCCATACTGTAAACACTAATATTCTAGACCAATGAAATCCTGAATATAACTAAATATATAATATAATGTACATATGCTCTGGTTTTGATGTTAGGGTGTAATTATTAAATGTCATGATAAAATATAGGTAAACACTGAGTTTTTAGAACACATGCCAAAGCTAACACAAAGGTAAAATCATATCAATGTGAACTCATTTTTATTCAATTTTTCATTGAGCATAAATTTCACTTTTTCTAATATAAGTGCCATTTATTCCATATTACTTGTCTTATTATCATGTGGTACTTTAACTCTGAGGAATCATGATTGTGCTTTACAAAGCAGTATTACACATATTTACATGCACTTTCATTCAATAGTGTGGTTGTGATATACCAGCCCTCATGCACAGCAATTTAGGAAAGATACATTTGCCTTAGAATCAAAATGCAAAAGTGCTTTTGGCAGTTATCACCCTATAAAATGCTTGATTATCACTTATCATCAATAAGCAAAGTGAAAGTCCCAAGTAAATTCCATAAAATTTCAACCCTTGTATAATAGAATAAAAATATTAATGCTATTTATCATAAAAGCAAAACCCACTATTTTAAAGAAAAATGAATGGATTCCAGTACTTATGCTTTAATATAAATAAGATTATCTGTTGCTAAATGCTGTTTATTGATTAATACTGATAATATAGGATATAAACACATTTTAAAGGCAGTAATTTGCTCAAAGACAGATACAATACTGTCCTACTTTGTATGACACCAGTGTAGCCACATTTTCCTTTGGAAGCGTAAAGATATTTGTAACAAGATACACTAATAGGTCATTTTATTACTCAAGATTTTAGATTTTGTAGTTTTTAACAAGAAAACATGGCTCACTTCTGAAAAGGAGCATTGCCCTGCATCTCTCCAACATACCCTTGGATTTAATGGCATGATGTCTAGGTGGTATATGTGAAAAAATAAACTAATACTCAATTTGCACATAAAGACTGTAAACAGAACACCTGGAGGTTGAATTCATTAGCAGGAGTGGTATGTGCTCCTCACAATGCATTTTAAGAGGCAAGAGTAACAAATATTCCAACAAACATGAAACTGTAAGATTGATTGTTTTCAGCCTGTATCCCAACTTTTTATTTCCTTCCTGTCCCAATCCCAAATACAAAAGAGCTGGATGCAAGCAGATAACCATGGTTCACTCCAATTCAGGAGTATGTCAAATCAAGCATCAGTCGGATTTTTTAAAATAAGCTAAATTTTATTTTTATTTTATTATTATATTTTTTGCTATAACAAAAACTTCATACACATAGAACAAATGACAATCCCCCCCTGCTTATCAAGCTTTGTGGGTTTTATTTGAAATCACATTACAAAATGTATCAGTGGAAGTGAGCTCCAGCCAGAAAAACACTTGGTTTAAAACTCCCCTGACTGCTTAAAAACAACACACAGCAGAAGGAGCTAAGTATACAGCAACTAAGGACTAGGAAAACACAGTAGAAATAGTTTTTAAAAATGTTTGTTTTTCTATGAGAAAAAGTTTAGTTTCAGGTTAATGTTTGATGTTAGATTTTGAAATAATATTGTTAATAGAGGAATAGATACTATACTTTCAAGTGGGAGTTCATGTTATTTATGAGTCTCTTTTTACTTCAAGGGTTTCCTTAACAGGTGGCGAAAACCCTCCTGTCTTGTTGCTGAGTAAGCAGATTGTGGCAGTTAGTTGAATGGAAGCTCCCACACTGCTTATGGTTCTGCACTTGAGCACTCCGAAACAATGTGTCAATCAACTGCTTACAGCTAGAAAAGAATATTCAACTGCCTTTCAAATATGAAGACATGGTCTGTGAGAATGAAGGGGGATATTTATAGGGCATAAATCTATTCATTTGTATAAACAATACTGTCAAAAGTTAAAATGATATTTTAAATTGTAAAGCCTAATGTGGCAGTAAATGGTGTAATGAAATCACAAGGTTCAGTGCTCATGGATGTCTTGTATCTAAACATTATTTTATAAAATTCACATCGGATTGTGTACTGTAAAGATCAGAAAATAAACACATGCTTCTTTAGATTTTCCACTGTTTTGTCATCTCTAGAGTAATTTAAACTATGCACATATATTTTGATTATAGTTCATGTAAATCCCCAAAAGTATGTAGAGTGATTTTCTTACTGAGAGGTGTGTGAATGAGCTTTAAAATACCTGATGAGAAACTAGAAATCATGAAATGATTACAGAATCAGCCAAAAGTATGTCAGTTACATCTCTAGAGAGCACAGAGAAATGTGTCTGTAAGAGGCATCACACACCCCAAAGTATAGAGGTTCTGAAGCCACCACGATCCCAATATAAGAGGAGAAAAGAACCATTGCTGCTAAAAATAATATTTATAAAAATACCGATAATTGTTTTGAAGGAATTTTTACCTTCTATGTTCTCTGTCCCACATAATTGTTATATCTTTTTACTAACACCAATGATTAATGCCCTTAAAAAAATTTCCAGATCATAATATATAACCTACTGCTGGTGTAGTGATTGTCCCAAGTGAATTTTATGATAGGAAACATAGATGCCTATGAACTGAGAGGTCAGCTACTAAAATATTAAATGATTTTATACTTGTAATTTAAATAAAAATGTTTCAAAATTTGTATCCGTCAAGTAGTGAAGGGATTCGGCATTTTGAAACTAAAGAATTGTTTTGGTTTAAAGCTACCCTGAAACATTTACAAAATAACCAGTTGAACATCTATCTGTGACTTATCCACTTATTTTCATTTGAAAATTTAGCCACGCTGAGGTGCAGTGGTAGTGAATGCGTCCCTCTCCCTCGGCTTTAATTCAGCCTCACTCTGTAAAGATCACAGACTTGTTTAGAACTTGGTGAAGTTTCCTAAGGCAAAACCACTCACAAGCTTGGGATTCAGATGCCAGGTCAGTGAACAGCTTTCTCCAGCTTAGAGTAGCCTGGCATCACTTTATTATTCATTAATGCGTCTCTGCGTGTTTTCCGTGAAGCGATCACACACACACACGAAATCCAGTCTCAGAAAAGAAGCCTTACCTGATGGCTGAGAGCAGAAGCAGATGCAGAGACAGCAATGGAAAGGGTAGCAGCGGGATGGAAGAATGCAGCCTTGCTTCAAGGTGCGACTTCTCTCTCAGTCTCTCTCTTCGCTCTTCTAAATCACTGTAGCAAACGACAAACTCGCATTTTGTCCCTTTAATTCACAGAAGGTTCCCAGGCCAGGCAGCCAGCAGACACCACTTTGTTCCTGGAAGAGGCAGACTCTCTTCTCAGAAACGCTTGGACCCTCTCTGTGGCTCCCTCCACATTTACCCTTCAGATCAATAAAGCTCTCCGGGCTGGGGTGGGGGGGAGGGTGGGGGGTGAGGACGCTCAGCTGCAGTGGCTAGCTGTGAGCCAATGGGGGCTCAGGATTCCTTCCCGTCATCTCCCCGCCCTCAAAACAAAACACAGCGTGCCTTTGACACATCTTTGAGTTGTGAAAAGTAATTGAATCCTATATTTGAAATGCATCTTGTTTGTTCTTTTTCCCCCCTAGCGTTCATTGTAGAATGCTTTGAATGAATGGAACCACTGAACCTCTCTCTGAAGACTCATTAGAGCAGCTGGGCAGAATGGAACGTTTAGATGATGGAAAAGTGGGGGACCTGGCTTAGACCTGACGCTGTGTCTTGAAAATGAACCAGTTGTTTGACAGATCATGGACGCAATGATTATGCTTCTGTCCTCATGCTACCAGGGAGTTTGATTCTTTTATTTTGTGGAACGAAACAAAAAAACTCCACGTAAGTCGGAGTTGTCTCCTTCTTTACACTTTCAACGACCATCAGACTTAGTGGCCACGGAGTTTCTTGTCACTCAGGTACTTGTTTTTATGATGATGTTCCACGGTCCATACGCTATAAGGTCATAGAAATTGTTCAGACTGCATTAGGGGTTCTTTTAATTGCTCGTTTATTTTAATATTTTAAAATTGTCACGATCTTTTCTAATAAATGTTTACTATTTATGAAATTTTATAATACATCTTAATGTACAAACGAAAGCCAATGTGGTATATATACATAATAATAAGTCCTTTGAAATCATCCACATCAGAATGTATATTTCATTCATGGCGGTCTTTCTCTGATTTTCACTATTTAATACTCTATTTCATATCTTAATGTAGTATACAATGATAAAAATTTTGCTTAAACATTAGATTGCTGTACAAGAATTGATAATTTTGTCATTTATATATCAAGAATTTAGTAATTTTGAGATGATAACTTAATAAAAATCAATAAGGATGCTAATTACACAGTTTCTGTACTATTTAAAAATAAGTATGAGTGGGATAAGAAATTCAAACAACTGCCCAAGTACTGATGTCTTTTCAATGTCAGTGTTGAATAAAAGTAAAATTAATGTGTCTTTCTGAAATCTTTTGTTCCACAGAAGTAATACAAGTAAGTTGATGCATTTGGTGTAGACAAGCTTTGTACATTGTGTCAAGTTAAAATAGCTTGCAGAGGCATTACAAACAAAACAATTTTGTTACCTATCTATCATGTGAAGGAAACATGGTGAAGTGTAATATTTATAGCTCTGTTGACTGTGTCTCTATAAAAAAATAATCTTGAGTTTATTATAACTCATTCATGTAACTAGTACAATTTTATTCTGGACAGTATCTTGCTTACTGTATGTGTAGAAGCATTGTCTCCAATCTTGCTGTCTCACTTGCTTTGTATTTGGAATGGGAATGGCCATCCTCATCTCTATTCAAAATAAGCTCCTTCAAATGATGAACACTGCTCCAGGATGGGGAGTGGAATGGAGGGCACTGGAGACTTATTTGACTAAAGATAATGTAGAATGAAAAGTGAGATATAAGGTCACACCAAGGAAATTAGAGGATTATTCATTACTATACAAAGAGCTGTTCTCTAGTGACCAAAACAAATTGAAATTAACATAAACAAAAATAAGAAAAATGTTCTTTACTAAAAGAGTTAAATTATCTGAAAGTCTTTCTGGAAGAAATGATCATATGTATGTCAGACACAAAAAAAAGCTGAATAGAGATTAATTCTTTGGGAACAAAAAGCTCCAGAAAGATGTTTATAAAATAAATGTTATCAAAATTATGTTATATGTAAATATTTTCTTTTCCTTAGGAAGAGACAAAATGATAGTAAACAAAGGAAAATTCATCACAGACATGTGAAACCTTATGTGTAAAATGGTTTAGATCCTTATGGTTTTCATTCATTCAGTCTATGATTTTCATTAGGTTGACTTGTAGACACCATAACATTTATCAGTCTGTCAAGTGTTTTATCCATTATTGACACACATAGTTTGGACCCAGATTTTCATAAATCTTGATGAGAAATTTGTGGAAGTTTCTCTTTAAGATAAGTAAAGCTCATGGTCAATGGCTGAGTCCCCTCGAAAGCTCTTTACTCTAATACTGATCCTGGATGATGCCTCATTTCTAACCTCAGTGGAAGGCAATAAAGAGGTCATCCTAAACATACAATTCTCATTCAAGCATCCATACCTTCTATTTAGAACTGACTAACCTCATTTCTCTGTATATTTTCTGGAAAAGAAATTAACCACCAATTTGCTAAAGCAAAAGAGTGTAAGACAAAGACATGTGCCATTCCTGCCCACAGGAAACCCTGAGGAAGACTATCAGCTAGTTTGAAAAAAAAAATGACAGTCCACCAAATCTATTCTGGTCTTAAATGTCATGAAGATAAGATTGCCTATGAGATGGTCTGTATATATAGAAAGGATTATTTTTTTTCCTCTTCATTTTTCCATTTTATATGTTGGGTACATTTTTGTTTGCTTTTAAATTGAAGTGCAGTGAGGCAGATAACACTAAATGCTAGTATATAATATATAGAAATCATTGAAAGGTTTTCTTATTTATGAGTCAATATAGTAGGAATAAGAATCAATGCTATGTGTTTTAAATATTAAAAATTTTGCACTTTTGGTTGTATTGTCTTCAAATAAAAACAAAGACCGATGTGGTTATGGTTTATGCTAGCTCCTGCCCAGAGCCAGTGGCTTCACAAGGGTGGCAACAATAAATGACTTGAATTGATCAAAGAACTTTCCTCCATATTGGCATAATCTCTACTTAGGGATGTGATATTTCTTTATTCTATTCATATATATATACATATATATATGGAGAATATATGTGTGTATATGTGTTTGTGTTTTCTCATATATATGAGAATATATACATTTATTATGTATATATTATATATATTTATATAAAACTTATGTAAACATGTATTTGGGAAGCACATATTCAGGATTATGGTTTGAGAAGGTTAGAGTCTATTATTATAGAGAAGCATGCAGCAGTTGCAGAATCCTGAGGGCTCAAATCTTAAACTGCCATATAAAAGCAGAGAGAAGAAGACAGAGAAGATAGGAGGAGGAAGAGAGAGAGACAGAGAGAGAGAGAGAGAGAGAGAGAGAGAGAGAGAGAGAGAGAGAGCTAGAAATAGAAGTGGCATAGACTCAAAAATCTCATAGCCTGGCTGCAATGACATAATTCCCAATCAGGCAAATCTTCCTAAACATCCTCAAAAAACACTTCCAACTGGGGACAAAGTGAGCAAACATCTGAGCCTATGGGAGTCATCTGCATTAAATCCACTACACCTACTCAGATTGTAGTTGTAACCATTCCATGAGGTTCTGGACTGAGTAAAACAGAAAATAAGCAGAATACCAGAAGGCACTCTCTTTACTTTCTGACTGCAGATGTGATATTACTGTTATCTCATAATTCTGCTCCATGGCTACTCTACCATGATGAACTTTAGTCTCAAAGCATTAACCAAATAAACCCATTCTTCCTCAATTTCCTTTAATCAGGTGTTCTACCACAGTAGCAACAATGTCAGCTAATAAAACACCATTATGCCTACTACTAAAAATATTGGGTGTTTATTGAATCGTTATTATGTGTCACACTTTGTATTATACATATTACTTATAGGCTACACCACATGTGAACATGGTGCTATTATCTTTCTTGAGTTTCAAAGGGCAAGAAGTCAATGTGGACTAATAAAAATATAAAGTGATTCTCTGAATATAAAGCAATGCAATAAAAATTCAAACAATGTCAGACAAAAACTTGTGCTGATTTTTGTCACTATGACTATCACTAATATTTCTGCATTTCAATGTTTATACAAAGACAGTTTCACATACTAGTTTACAGTTCCTAATATTAATTACCTAAAAATAAATCTTGAAACAGTTCTAGGCTGTGGTTATAGCTTCGTCGTAGAGCACTTGCTTAGCATGCATGTTACTCAGTGTTCAATACCCAGTATTATCAAAACAAACAAATGCATCCACCATTCACTCATAAATGTCATGTTAAACTATTCTATTCAAGAACATTTGTTGAATTTAAACAACTGTTGAATTCACTGTTCTGTGACTAATATTTAAAACCACATGAATATAAATAATATTATCTTATAGCCAAAGAAGAAAGTCCTTGTTTCCTAGAAGTAAAAAAAAAAAAAAAAAGTATGTAATCCTTTACCTATCTCTTCCACAAGACTCCTAGAACTCCATCTAATGTTTGGCTGTGGATCTCTGCATCTGTTTCTATCACCTCCTGGGTGGAGCCTCTCAGAGAGCAGTTATGCTAAAGCTCCTCTCTGTAACTTGGCAGATTATCATTAAGTGTCAGGGTTGGCTTTGTCCCATGGGTGGGTCTCAAGTTGTACCAGTCTTTGGTTGGCCATTCTCTTAGTCTATGCTCCATCTTTGTCCCTGCAGTTCTTGTAGGAAGGACAAATTTTGGGTGGAAGATGGGTTGTCCCTCTTCCTCCACTGGAAATCCCAACAGGCTACAGGGGGTGGTTTCGTCAGCTCCATATCCTCCATTGCTAGTAATCACAGCTAGAGTCACCTCCACAGATACCATGAACCTCCCCAGGCCCAGGTCTCTGGCAAATCCTAGAAATGCCCCTCTCTGCTGATTTCTGTACTCTCCTCCTTGCTTTTATAACTGAGTAATAGTCCATAGTGTGAATGTTCCACATTTTCTTTATCCATTCTTTAGTTGAGGGAGATCTAGGTTGTTTCCCATTCTGGCTATTATGAATAAAGCTGATATGAACATAGTTGCACAAGTTTCTTGAGGTATGGTGGAGCATCTTTTAGGTGTATGCCTAGGAACAATATAGCTGTGTCTTGAGGTAGAACTAGTTCCAATTTTCTTTTCTTTTCTGTCTTTCCTTCTTCATTCTTTCACTTTACATTCCAATTGCATCCCCCTCCCTCCTCTCCACTCAGTCATACCTCCCATCTCTTCCCCCTTCCTTTCCCTCAGAAAATGGGATTGCCCCCTCCCCCATCAATCAACCCTGGCTTTTCAAGTCACATAAGTACTAAGGACATACTCTTACACTGAGGACAGATAAGACAGCCCAACTAGAATAAAATAACCCACAGTCAACAGTGTTCATGCCAGATATTCCACCAGCTCCACTTGCTAGGGAACCTACCTGAAGACCAAGCTGCCTATTCTTCTTCCCACTCTTCTACAATACTCCCTGACCCACATCTCATATTTGGCTGTGTGTCTTATCATCTGTTTCAATCTACTGGATGGGGGAGGCCACTCAGAGGATAATTATACTAGGCTCCAGTTAGTTTGCGGTTATAGCAGAGTTTCACTAATAGTGTCAGGAGTTGGCCTTCTCCCATGGGGTGTGTCTCAAGTTGTGTTAGTCATTGGTTGGCCATTCCCTTAATCACTGCTCCATCTTTATCACTGTACATCCTGAATGCAGGGCAAATTATGGGTCGAAGGTTTTGTGGGTTGTTTGATGTCTCCCTCCCTTGACTGGAAGCCTTGACAGACTAGAACGTGGCCACTTCCTTTTCATTTTCTCAGCTGCTAGGAGTCTTAACTAAGGTCAACTCATATCCTCCCAGGAGCATGTCCTTTCACAGGTCTTCTTTTTTTCAGAGGTGACCCACCCCAATGGTTTCTTTTCCCTCTCTCAGGCTCCTCACCCCTCACTCCCACTCTTACCACACCTGATGCCCACCCTTGTTCACCTTTCCATACCCTCTCCCATTCCAATTCCTCTCTACATCCACTTCCTATGTCTACTCATTTCCCTTCTGAGTAGCTTCAAGAACCCTGCTTTTGGCTTTCCTTGTTACTTAGCTTCTTTGGAACTGTGAATTTTAGTGTGGTTATCCTCTACTATATGACTAATGTCCATTTATAAATGAGTGAATCCCATGTGTATCTTTCTGGTTCTAAGTTACCTCACTCAACATGATGATCTTTTTTAGTTTCATCAATTTCCCTGCAAATTGCATGATTTCCTTTTTTTTAATATCTGAGTAATATTCCATTGTGTAAATGCACTAAAGTTTCTTTATCAATTCTTCAGTTGAGGGACATTTGAGTTGTTTCATTTTTTTTTTTTACTATTATAAATACAGCTGCTCTGAAAATAATTGAGCCAATGCCCTTGTGACTTGGTGGAGCTTCTTTAGAATATTTTCTCAGAAGTAGCATAACTGTATCTTGAGGTAGAATAATTTCAGTTTTCTGAGGTACCACCAGATTAATTCCCTAAGTGGTTGCACAGTTTGCACTCCCACCAGAAGTGGAGGAGTGTTCCCCTTTCTCCACATCCTCCCCAGCCTGTGCTGCCACTTGAGTTTTTGATCTTAGCTATTCTGACAGAGGGCTAATATCCAAAGTATATAAAGAACTCAAGAAACTAAATACTAAAAACTAAATAATTCAATTAAAAATGAGGAACAGATCTAAACCAAGAATTCTCAACAGAGGAATATCTAATGGCCAAGAAAAACTGAAAGCAATGCTCAAGTCTTTTGACATCAGGATAATGCAAATCAAAATGACTCTATTCTAAATTTTTTGAAAAACTGCCAAATTGATTTCCAGAGTCATACAAGTTTGTATTCTAATCAGCAATGGAGGAATATTCCCTTGCTCCACATCCTCAAAAGAATGTGCTGTCAATTGGGTCTTTACTCTTAGCCATTCTGAAAGGTGTAAGATGGAATCTTATAGTCTTTTTGGCTTGCATTTCCCTTATTACTAAGGACAATGAACATTTATTTAGGTGTTTCTTCACATTAGAAATTCCTCCGTTGAGAATTCTTTGTTTACCTCTCTACTCCATTTTTTTAATTGGGTTATTTGGTCTGTTGGTGCCTAACTTCTTGAGTCCTTTATATATTTTAGATATTAGCCCTCTGTTGGATATAGAGTTGGTGAAGATCTTTTCCCATTCTCTTTTCCTATGTTCTCTTTTTGTCCTATTTATGGTGTCGTTTGCCTCACAGAAGTTTATCAGTTTAATGAAGTCCTATTCATTAATTGTTGATCTTAGTGCCTGATCTGTTGGTGTTCTGTTAAGGAAGCTGTGTTCTGTACCAATGAGTTCAATGTTATTCCCCACTTTCTCTTCTATTACATTTAATGTACCCAGTTTTATGATGAGGTCTTTGAACAACCTTAGACATGAGTTTGTGTAGAAAAGGACTGTGCAGAAAGACCAACAGAGTCAACTAATCTGGGCTCTTGGGGGCTCCTAGAGAATGAATAACCAACCAAAGTGCATGAATGGGCTGGACCTAGGCCCCTACACATATGTAGCAGTTGTGCATCTTGGTCTTCATGTGGGCTCTGCAACAACTGCATTGGGGGCTGTCCCTGACTCTGCTGCCTGCCTGTGGATACCTGACCCCTATGGACTTACTTGCCTGGCCTTAGTGGGAGACGATGAGCCTAGTCCTGTAACTACTTGATGTGCCAGGGCAGGCTGATATCCATGCGGACCTCACCCTTGGTGAAGGAGAAGAGGAGAGTGTATGGAGGAAAGGGCTTTATGAAGAGGAGGACTGGAAGAAGGGGAGCTGTGATCAGGATATAAAGTGAATAAATAAATTAATTAAAAAACACAAATGAAAATTACACACGAACAGGATAATATAGTAAACCAATCATTTGTACAAGAAACATCTATCAATGAAAGTTAATGTAAAAACAAAAGCAAAACAAATATACATTTTTTTCTCAGCTGTATGCATATTTTGTTGAAAAATATCACTTCTTCTCTAAGTCTTAAATTCATCACTGTGTGAAACTTGAAATAAATGTATTAAATAAACAAAGTAAAAGAGAAAGTAATGGAATTGTTTGTCACAAAAAGTGACTTTCATATTCATCAAAGTTGTAAGAAGTAAAGAAGGAAACTATTTTTCTAATATTTCAATAATGCATTCACTTAAAAAAGAAATGGGTAGAGGATGGGGGGTTGAGGGGGAAGAGGGTGGTAGGGTGGGACTGGAGGGGAGAGTAGGGAGGGGATTGTGATTGAGATGTAACTTGAAGAAATAAAAAATAAATTATAAAAAACAGAAAAAAAAAAACAAAAAGAAATGACCCATTATATTTGGCTGTATATTGAAGGGGCAAATTACCAAAGACTATATATGTGGTTGTTAGTAATATAATTATTTAAATATCACTCTAAAGAATATGAAGATGGACTAAGTTATAGTGGGTTAGTGAATAATGAATAAGATCCATATGCTAATAGTATATTTCATCACTTAAAGACAAAAAAACTACAAATCTGTTGAAAATCTAAACCTGCATACCCTCAAAACATCCACACTGTATATATCAAACTTTCTAGTCAATATTTATATAAGTAAACAGAAGATCCAGTATTAAATGGTAACTCGATAATCCAACAATTCAAAGTGAACTACAGCAGTGATTTCAGAGACATTCCCTGTTTCAATGCATGTGAGAAATTATAGTTCTCATATTATATATTATGTTATAACTGTTACAACATCTTTGGTTCAATCTGTATGTAAGTACTTCTCCTTAGTAAATTACATGCCAGAACAAAAGAATCATCTTTCAATTATATATATATATATATATATATATATATATATATTGTGTATAATGTGCTAATCTGTTAATTATAATCTGGGCAACAGCAGCTGATCATAATTTTTTTAGGACCAACATGATTTTGATGATAGTTGACTATGGAGGCTGTTGGTGACTGCGACCCCTGCATTATTCATAGGTCAATTGTAGACAGTAAAACATTGAATTTCATAGAGTTTTGTCTGCATTTCATGATTACATAATTAAAGAACTAGTAGTGTCACTGATTGGTTTTGGTAAGCCTGGAGTTAGCATTTCTTGTAAAGAGGTGATAAGTGTGATATTTTTTACAAAAGTTAATAGTGAATGAATGGATGAATGAATGAATACATTTGCATAGAATGACAGCAGTTCCATGAACCCATGACTGTTCAGAGCTGAGCCATAACTTGTTCGGTCACCTCATGTTCTCTTAGCCCTAAACCATGTCCAACTCCAAGCATGTATCTTTTACACACAATTAGCAGTTTAGCGACAAATTTCTCATAGTATTTTTACTAAATATAATTTTATTAGTTTTCACTGTGTAAAACTGAACAATATTTTATCTTGTTAGCAATAACAATTTTCTTGAAAATATTAATATACAAATATACTTATTTTGAAGCATCATTGCTTATTTTATGATCCAAATCAATTTTATATTTCTTTGATGCTTCCCCTAGACAAACAAAATTAGATGCACTAATAAACTTGGATTTAATATACTAAAGGCATTTTATAACAAATTATTTTTTCACGTTTTAATAATTCAAATCTCCCTCCTGTTGTTATATATGTCATCTGGTCTTATCCTCTTTAAATCTGGGTCGCAATCCGTTGTTTCTAACACTCTGCTCTTTAACATGATATCTAAATAAAAATAAACATATTCATTGTAGTTTTTGCTTTTTTTGAGTCACATACATGTAACTGAAAATGAATAATCAGAATGGAGGAAACGATGACTTTTATAAGAGTGTACTTAAGAAGCAAAAACTGCAAAAAGGGGGTAGGATTTTCAAAACCGTATGTTTTTCCTAGTTTCTTTTCCCCCTCTCTGATCATAGGTGTATGAGATCAAATATATTTCCTTCAGAGGTGGAGAGTGCTGAAAAACCTGCATAAATTGTGTTTTTAACCATGTATGTCATTCATGGATTCTGCAATTAGATATTGCTATGAATGGAAAAGTTAAACAACTTTAAATTGGTCTCAGTCTCAAAGACCTCCACACAGCTAACCTTGGGCAAGGATAAATTAATTTATATATATAAAGGTATTGGGTAGATAAAGGTCACCTCTGTTTTTAGAGATTACTATGCAGTCAGCATTATGTCAGAAGTTCTAAGTTAAACTCCCAAGACTACATTTGAAAATAATAAAATCCTGAAATAGTAAGGAATAGGTAAGGTTTCTTCTTCATACAATAGCTCAAAAAAGAGATATAAAGGAGTAAGTCAAGAAAATTCAAGGATATCTGTTGTAGAACTTCCCATTCAGTCTGACAGTCAACATACTTGACTTTTAAGATGACAATATACAAATTCACTATTATTTGAGATGTCTAGGGGTTTTAAATGATACATAGCCCATTCAATGTTTGCATGCTCACCAAGGCCATGAAAATAAACATACTTTCTCATTAGTGGCCAAGAAACTTTCATTTCACTTGCAGTAAAAAAAAAAAAAAAGATAATTACAGAAAACTCTTAAGGCATATTGAGAATCACTACATTACAAAATGAAAACGTTCAGATTGCCAATTTTTCTTACTGTTGCTTAACTAAAATCAACAGATATAATGTAATGAAGAGTTATCAAAATTGGATTATTCATGAGAGTAATCAAGACTACTTAACTATAAACTGTATATAGTTAAATACAAGATTGTCAAAAATGTATGACATTTTTGTGAAATGTGAAGTCTAAAGGGAAGGAACCCAGTAAATGTACAGAAAAATAAAGAAAGAAGAGAGAGAGAGATGGAATAACAGAAATATCCTATATTATGAAAAATAGATAAAATCACATTTACTTCAGATAGCAAGAATTACTATTAATTTATCATTAACAATGATGCTTGAATGTTCGTGTTGAAATTAACTTTAAAAAGAGAATAAAACAATACATGGAGGTAAAACAAGCTTAAAGGCATGCTCTCTGGAGTATATAGATTATTAAAAAGAGGCATTGTAGATGAATATAATCAAAATATATTGGCTTACATTATCAAAACTTTGCAAAATATTTATTTGAAACAGTCTTGCTCATTTTAGTTTCTCTGTTAACTATGGTATCAACAGCCATCAGCCATGTTTTTAACTTCTGAAGAAAACCATCCTGTCATTCTATTATTAATATCACTCCAAATAGCACATTATCATTTTTAACGTTCCTCTACTTGAACAGGTAAAAATCAAAATAGGCACTTTCATGATATTATTGAAGGACCTTTAGTTTTATAAATTATAGATCATAGCTCCTTACCATCATAAATACATAATTTAATGAGTTTTAGTAGAATTACATTGACACAATGTGCAACCACAATGAGAATCTAATTTTAAATAATCAACTCATAGTGTGATATAAAACTCTAATTTATTTTTAAAGACAAATAATTAATTTATTAATTTAAAAAAATCACACAAGTATATAATACATTCTAACTATACTTAGCCTCCCTGCCCTGTCTTTTATTTTCCTATTATGGAAATGGATTCTTTTCTCATAGAATACATCCTGGTTACAATTTCACATACCTCTACTCCTTCTAGTTCCTTCCCACCTTCCTTGCCCTCTGAATCCTCTCTCATTTTTTTTGTCTTGCATTAGAAAAGAACAGGCTTCTAAGAGCTAATAAACAAATATGATAAAATAGAATACAAGGTGAAACAAAACTATCATTTCAAAGATGGTTGTGGCAATCAAACACGAGGAAAAGTGTGTCAAGAACAGATGCAAGAGTCAGAGGACCATTCATTCTCACAGTCCAGATTCACAACCATAAAAAGATATTAACCAATATCTATAGTTTATATGTAGGGAACCTGATGCATGTTAGTGTAGGCCCTATGCTCGCTGGTTCAATTTCTGTCAGTTCATACCTTCCTTGCTTAGTTGCTTCAGAGGGACTTGCTGTCCTGGTGTCACGCATGCCCTCTAGCTCTTACAATGTTTCTGCCTCCTCTTGGACAGAATTTTCTAGATTCTGATGCATTTGATAGAAACCTCCAATTTAGACTCTCTCTGCACAATATCTGGTTATGGCTGTATATTGTATGATTTCAGCTCCCATGAGTTGGTTGACTTTCTGTTTTCTCTGCCATTGATATCCAGTTTTAATTCATGTTGGTCTGTAGGAATCAAGGAACATGTGTTGCAAATTGCTTTGTGATCAATTTTGAAGAACATTCTACGAGTTGCAGAGTAGAAGGTATTCTTTTGTGTTTAGTTGAAAATGTTATATATATATATGTATATATATATGTATATATATACATATATATATATAATTTATTTATTTATTACTTCAGGCTCCATCACAGTGTCTGCTTTCCACCCCTCCCAGTCCCGCCCTCCCACCCTCTACCACCTATCCCTTCCAGCACACTCCTCTGGGGTGCAATGTCCCTGCATAACAGTCCCCCACCTCATTTCAGCAGTTATATGAGGGCCAAGAGCCTCCTCATACACTGGGGTCCTACAAGGCAGCACCACTAGGGCAAAGTGTCTCGTTGACAGGAAAAAAAAGTTTATGTTCATGTTCCCTTTGGTGCATTGGTTGTAGTATAGTTATCCTGTACTATATGGCTAAAATCCAACTATAAGTGAATAGATGCCATGTGCATCCTTCTGAGTATGGGTTAGCTCACTCAGGATGAGCTTCTCTAGTTCCATCTATTTGGCTCCAAATTGCATTATTTCATTGTCTCTGATAGCTGAGTAGTATTCCATCTTGAAGATGTGACACAGTTTATTAATCCATTCTTTGGTTGAGGGACATCTGGGTTGTTTCCAATTTTTAGCTATTACAAATAAGGCTGCTATGAACATAGATGAGGAAACTTCCTTGTGATTTGGTGAGGAATCATTTGGATGCATACCCAGAAGTGGTGTGGCTGGGTCCAAAGATAGAGTTATTCCAAGTTTTCTAAGATATCACCAGACTGACTCCCACCAGCAATGGAGGAGAGTTCCCCTTTCTCCACACCCTCGCCAGAATGTGCTGTCCTTTGAGCTTTTGATCTTAGCCATTCTGACAGGTGTGAGATGGAATCTCAGAGTTGTCTTGAGTTGCATTTCTCTGATGATTAAGGATGCTGAACACTTATTCAAGTGTCTCTCATTCATTAGGAATTTCTCTTTTGTGAATTCTCTGTTTAGCTCTGTTTCCCATTTTTTGATTGGATTATTTGGTTTCTTGGCATTTAGTTTCCTGAGTTCTTTGTAAATTATGGATATTAGCCCTCTGCAGATGTGAGGTTGGTGAAGATTTTTTTTCCCAATCTGTAGGCTGCCATTTTGTTTGAATGACAGTGTCTTTTGTGGTTCATTTTGTTCATAATGACTGTTAGTTATAGTGTTTCTCTGTTTTATTTTTGTCTCAATATCCTTTCTATTCATGAGAGTGGGGCATTGAAGGCATCTCCTATGAATGTGTGAGGGTCAGCTTTATGATTAAAGCTGTTATAGTGTTTCTTTTACAAGCCTGAGTGCTCTTGTGTTTGGGAAATAAATGTAAAAAGTTGAAATGTCATCTTGGTAGATTTTTCCTTTGATGGATCTGTATTGTCCATCCTTATCTCTTTTGATTGGTTTTGAATTGAAGTCTTTTTTGGTCAATGTTAAAATGACTCTAAAAGCTTTCCTCTTAGGTGTTCTTTTAATATTTCTTATGTGGTCATTTATTTATTCACTATGTTTTCCTGTTACTGTTTATTAAAGCCCCTTGTGTTAGAATTTCTCTTTTAGGTCCTTCTGTAGGGTGAGATTGATAGTTAAATATTGTTTAATTTTGACTTAATCTGGAACTTTTTTCTGAATATGTGGTGATAGAAAGCTTTGCTGAGTAGAGTAGTGTGATCTTCTAACATCAGTGGTGTCTTAGAGTGTGAAGCATGTCTGTCCAGGGCACTTTGTCTTTTAGTGTCCATGAAGATGTCAGGAGTAATTCTAATGCTCTACTTTTACATGTTACTACGTCTTTTTCTTTTGCAACTTTTAGTATTTTTCCTTTGTTCTATTTGTTTAGTGTTTTGATTATTATATGGTGAGGGGAATTTCTTTTCTGAACCAACCATTTTGGTATTCATTATGCTTTTTGTAGGACGATAGGCATTTCATTCTTTAGGTTAGGAATTCTTCTTTGACTTTGCTAAGGACAGTTTTCTGGGACTATGAGCAGAGTTTCTTCCCCTTCCTTACATTTACTCTTTTACGTTTTGTCTTTTCATGCTTTCCCATTTTTCCTATTCTATCTTCAATGTTTGAGATTCTTTCTTCCATCTCTTTATTCTGTTAGTTAATCTTGCTGCTATAGTTTCTGTTAGAATTTCTAAATTTTCCATTTCTAGAATTCAGTTTGATTTCTTTATTGATTTGCTTTCCAAATTCAGGCCTTGAGCAGTTTTAATTGTTTCCTTCAACTGGTTTTTTGTTCTTGGATTTCTTTCAGAGATTTATTCATTTTCTCCAATATTTAGGTTTTGTTTTCCTGGATTTCTTTAAGAAATCAATTCATTTCTTCCTTAAGGACCTCTAACATCCTCTTCATACTTTGTTTTAAGTTCTTTTAATTGTGTTTCAGGTATGTTGAAATATTCTGGTCCTATTCTGGTAGGATAGCGGGTTCTAGTTGATTCATATTGCCTGACTTTATTGATTGTGCTTTATTCTGGCCTCTAGAAATTTGCATTTGGAGTTATTATATGGATAAATTCTGGTTTCTGGATTTGTCTTTGTTAGATGGTTTTTTCCCTTAGTTTTGATTTCCTTTCTGGATTTGCATGGAATGTGTTGGCTGTTTTTCTGGCCTGTTCAGCTGATGTGTTCACAGGGAATGGCTGCTGAAGTTGAAGGCTTGGTAACTGGAAAGACTTGGGTACTGAAGCTGGGAGAAAAAGGTCTTTGTGATCTATTGAAGATGGAGTCATAGAAAAAAGGGAGATCACAGAAGGTTCCCAGCTACAGAGTGGAGATAAGACTTAGGGCATTAGCTCTCAGGAGCAGCTGAAGGTGTATGGGTCTGCCTTCTGTCTCGGCCTACTTATTACCCTAGGAGGATCTACCCTTAGGTTAGCAGGGGGTATCTGCTGGAGTTTGAGTTTGGGACATAGTTACAAATGAGTGGAAGGAGTTTAGGAGATTTGGGGAGAGGCGAGGGAAGACTGCACATGGTGTTCTGTTGCAGTGCTAGGAATGAGACTGGAGGACTGGTTCTCAGGGAAGAAGGAGAGGCGAAGGTCAGAATGCAGCCTACCTTGTTTTCCGGCTGCCATGACCTGTGGTTTAACAGGGCATGTCTGCTGGAATAGGGGGATGTGATACAGCAGTGAATGGAGACGGGGAGGTTAGGAGAGGATAATATATGGGATCCACAGGACATGGCAGGAGTGAAGGGAGAATGAAGATGGTTATGTGTTTCAGTGCTAGGGATACGACTATGGGAGTAGGTCTGGGAAACAGAGAGCTAAAATGCTAATTTTTTTGTAGTCAATCAGTCTTCAAAATCTATCCAGCTCCAGGAAGCTACTTGTCAATCTCTTTAGCTCTTCCTTTCATGGGCATTGAAAATAAATGCAATATTGAAATTTATTATCTGTCATAGGTGAGTTTTTTTAAATGAGTATCATTTTGAAGTTCATATTTTGGAACATCAGTTCTTTTCTTTGAATTATTACATGTTATTCCATTAGTCAATTTATCTTATCCACTTTAGTTGTACCTTTTTTATTAGCTGCTTTTCTATTGTTGAGATGGAACACTGTGAAGAAGGCAACTTTATATATTAAAAAACATATTAGGAACTAGGTTCCAAAAGAATAAGAGTTTATTATGGGTAAGTGTGACAGAAAGTGGCACACAAGGTGGTTAGAACAGGAAGCTGTGTTGGAGGAATGTCTAATACTTTGGTTTTAGATGCTGATTTCAGTACTAGAGATATGGTTACCACTCTTTCTGAGACACTCTCTGATTGGTTAATAAAAGTTGCTGATGGCCAATTAGCTCCACAGAAAGAGTATAAGAAGGTGGGACTTCTTGATAACCAAGAAAGGAGCCCTGGGTATTACACAGAGAAGCTCTCTTTCCTTGAGGAGATATGGAAGCAGACAGATGTGTCTGAGAGTTCTGGAAGGTACAGCAAGCCACATGGCTGGTTGGAATTAGGTGGTCTGGGATTAATTTAGGTGAGCCAGTTGGGAGTCTGCCCAGCTAAGGGATAAACATTGAAACATTAAAAGGTCTTTGTGTAATTAATTATTGGAAGAAAGGCCACTGGAGGTTTCAGGTTAGAAGGCCTACAGGTTTCTGGCCACAGGTATCAGACACTGGCAGCTAACCTGTCAGGCCACCAACTGTTATTCTGGTCTAATATAACAATTTATAGTTAATAATAAAATATTAGTTAACAGAGTGTAGGTTGAAAGTAGGGAAGGCCACCCTTGGTCCAAGGTTTTATCCCCAGAATAAGTCAGACCACCAGTTAAGGTGAGCCAGACCTTGCTGGCCTCCTGCCAACTTGCTAGCTGCTGCACCAGCCTAATATTACAGTTTATATTTATTAATCAATACAATTGATAACTAAATTACAGTTTCAGGTGGCACGCAAAGTGTGGAAGGCATTATAAGAAACTTGGTTTTCAAAACTGTAGAGGAAACTGCAGGTTTTGAAACTATGAAACCAGTTGTTGAAAAGGTGGCAATGTTTGCTGCTCAATTTTATCCTGTTTTTCAATCAGATCAGATGCTTTATATTGCTTTTTTCCCTTTATTGGTTTATCATAAGGAAAAAGCTTGCTACACAACTAGAAAGTATGCAAATGCAGATTGAGGACTTTAAGAAAAATCTGCCAGGTCAGGTGATTGAAACTTGGAAAATGCCAGAAAGTGTGTGTGTGTGTGTGTGTGTGTGTGTGTGTGTGTGTGTGTTTTAACCTAGATAGATCTCCATATCCACTGTGTGCACCAGTAGAAGAACAGGAAGGTAGTAGTGTTAATGTGGAGCCAAGTGTTCCCCAGAGGAGCTGTTTGGTACTACACAGTCACATCAGCTTTTCTACTTATGTTTCAATTTAGGGCTGGTAATAACAAAGGTCAAGTCAATCAGGAGTTAACACAGTGTCCAATAGACATATTTGCTTTAAAGTAATTTTTGATTATTTATTATTTCAAGTTGTATCTCCATCACAGTGCCCTCATTCTATCCCTCCTGGCCCCACCCTCCCACCTTCTCCCTCTTACACTCATCCTGCTCCTGAATATGGAGTTTCCCTACATATCAGCCCCTCTCAGTTCAACAGTCATCTGAGGGGTAAGAGCTTCCTTTTCCACTGGAAGCTGACATGGTAGCACCCCTAGAGAAAATTATCCCAATAATAGGTAACAAAGTTTATGTTTCTGATCCTTTTGGTGTGTTGGTTGTAGGACAGTTATCTTGTACTATATGGCTAAAATCCAATTATAAGTGAGTAGATGCCATTTACCTCTTTCTGAGTCTGGGTTAGCTCACTCAAGATGAGCTTTTGTAGTTCCATCCATTTGGCCACAAATTGCATGATTTCCTTGTTTCTGGTAGCTGAGTAGTATTCCATTGTGTAAATAGACCACATTTTTTTTTTTTTATCCATTCATCAGTTGGGGGACATCTGGGTTGTTTCCAGTTTCTAGCTATTGCATACCAGGCTCCTATGAACATAGTTGAGGATATGTCCTTGTGGTTTGGTGAGGAATCATTTGGGTGGATACCCAGAAGTAGTATGGCTGGGTCTTGAGGTAGGGCTATTCCAAGTTTTCTAAGATATTGCCAGACTGATTTCCATAGTGGTTGTACAAGTTTGCAGTCCCACCAGCAATGGAGGAGTGTTCCCCCTTCTTCACACCCTTGCCAGCATATGCTGTCATTTGAAATTTTGATCTTAACTTTTCTGACAGGTGTGAGAGGGAATCTCAGAGTCTTCTTGAGTTGCATTTTTCTGATGATTAAGGATATTGAGGATTTCTTCAAATGTCTCACTGCTATAGAGATTCCACCCTTGTCAATTCTTGGTTTAGCTGTTTCCAATTGTTTGATTGGATTATTTGGTTTCTTTGTGTTCAATTTCTTGAGTTCTTAATAAATTATGGATATTAGCCCTCTGTCGAAAGTGGGGATGGTAAAGACCTTTTCACAATCTGTAGGTTGCCATTTTATTTCAATGACAGTGTCTTTTGCCTTACAGAAGCTTTTCAATTTCATGAGGTCCCATTTATTGATTGTTGGTCTTAGAGCCTGAGCTATTGGTATTGTGTTCAGGAAGTTGTCTCCTGTGCCAATGAGTTTGAGGCTTTTCCCCATTTTCTCTTCTATTCAATTTAGTGTGTCGGGCTTTATGTTAAGGTCTTTGATCCATTGTGACTTAAATTTTGTGCTGAGTGATAAGTATGGGCCTAATGCCATTCTTTTACATGTGGACATCCAGTTAGACCAGTACCATTTTTTGAAGACACTGTCTTTGTTCCATTGTGCAGTTTTCACTTCTTTGTCAAATATTAAGTGACCATAGGTGTGTGGGTTCATTTCTGGGTCTTCAATTCGATTCCATTGATCAACTGTTCTATTTCTATACAAGTACCATGCTGTTTTTATTACTATTGTTCTGTAGTAATATCTTGAAATCTGGGATATTGACACCTCTCTCTCTCTCTCTCTATATATATATATATATATATATATATATATATTATTGTACAGGATTGATTTAGCTATTCTGTTTTTTTTTTTGTTTTTTTTGTTGTTTTTTTTTTGCAATTCCATATGAAGTTGAGAATTGTTTTTTCCAGGTCTATAAAGAATTGTGTTGTTATTTTGATAGGAATTGTATTGACTCTGTATATTGCTTTTGGCAGGATGGCCGTTTTTATTGTGTTGATTCTACCTATCCATGCGCATGGGAGATCTTTCCCTCTTCTTATGTCCTCTTCAAGTTTTTTTCTTCAAGGACTTGAACTTCTTGTCATATAGGTCTTTCACTTGTTTGATTAGAGTTACCACCAGGTATTTGATATTGTTTGTGGCTCTTGTGAAGGGTATTGTTTCCCTAATTTCTCTCTCAGTCCATTTATTTTTTGTATAAAGGCTCCAGATTTTTTTGAAATAATTTTGTATCCAGCCACCTTGCTAAAGATGTTTATTAGTTGTAGGAATTATCTTGTGGAATTTTTGGGGTCATTTATGTACAGTAGTATCATATCATCTACCCATCGGGATAATTTGACTTCGTTTGCAATTCGTATCTTCTTGATTTACTTTAGTTACCTTATTGATCTGGCAAGAACTTCAAATAGAATGTTGAAGAAATATGGTGAAAGTGGGCATCCTTGCCTTATTCCTGAGTTTATAGGAAATGCTTTACGTTTTCTCTCCATTTAATTGGATGCTGGTTACTGGCTTGCTCTATCACCTTTATTATTTCTAGGTATGGACCTTGTATGCCCTTTCTCTCCAGGACTTTTAGCATGAAGGGGTGTTGGATTTTGTCAAATGCTTTTTCAGCATCTACTGAGATGATCATGTGGTTTTTTTCCTTCCAATATGGAGTTCACTCAGTGAGTCTCAGCCCACTCCCTTACTGAATTGCAGTGTATCAGAGCAGCCTGCCTGGGTCAGCAGGGGCTTCCAACAGATGCCCTGTAGTCAGGTGGTGGGGGTGGGGTGGGGGGAAGGTGCAGGGAGTTCCAATTTGTGTTCTATATCCTGCCCACAGTATGCTTGGGCTCAGGGAAGCTCAGCACCTGCCAGCTGGATCCTGCAGTTACTGGTCAGCCAGAAGCCACCAGAATGAATATCCCAGAAGAATCACCCTCTGTCTAACCGAAGTGGCTCTGCTGGTATTCTCCTGGGTGTCAGAACACCTGTACAGACACTGTGGGTACAGGAAACTGAGGAATTCCTCTGTTTGGAGGTTGAAACTGCCAGCTGGCATCCTGTAAGGATCTGATATGCTGTCTCTTCCACTATGGTAAGGAGTGTAATCTCCCTTCAGGAAGAACTCTGTATCCCATGTACATGACTCTGATCCTCCACTGTCTATATTTCAAGTAACAAGTTCTTTATTGTCCCTGGTTTTGTTGGGCAAGCCCAGATAGGCATGTGCCTCACAAACTGCCATTCAGCAGGAGCATATCTATGCACTTTTCCAATTAGTCTTCCTGGAGATCAAAATGTGTCCAACTTGATCACCGCCATCTTGCCCCCATTTAAAGTGATTTAAGGAATCTATTGTTTCTTATGGAATGTACTCATCATTCATTAAGCAAATGTTAAATAATTGGGCTATACAAAATATAGTAATTCCCCATGATTGGAAGAGATTGATGTCAGCTGTACAAGAAGATAGTCAGCAATGAAAATGGTTTTCATTTTGGAGACATGAAGCCATGGACTTAGAACAACAGAATATAACAAGGAGAATAAATATTATAAAAGACCAAATGGTGAGGGACACTATGCTGACATTCAGGTACACACTCAATTTGAAGATATTGTAATAGAGCAATATTGTGTTACTACTCTGAGAGCTTTGTGATATGGTTTCTGAGGTGGGAAAAGATTTACTTCATTTACTAAGATAATATAAGGTCCTGACGAAAACTTCTCAGAATTTTTAGGGAGATTGACTGCAGCTGTGGAGAGAGCTGTAGAAAATCGTGATGTCAGACAGGACTTGATATATGCCTTGGCATATGAAAATGCAAATGCTGAGTGACAAAGAACTGATTTCACAGCTAAAAATAAAGGTTATCTTGACTCTACAGAACATGGTCATAACAGGGAAAGAACAAATTCTAATAACAGTGGAAGGTCAAGTTGTCCAGGATTTTGTACTTGTTGCAGTAAAGGTAAACACTGGTCCTAGGATTGTAGACACAAAAAGAATGTCACAGGTAACATCTTGTAGGGAAATGAAGGGAGGGTCCTATTTTTGAGGCCCTGAAATAAAAAAAATATGAAGCATTGTCCATCAGCTAGAAGGAAACAAGCAGTCAAGAAGAAAAAGATTAACTATTGCTGCTCTTTTGCATGCTACTGAAGGCAGTGCAGCTTTAGATATGGCCACAGATGAGCTATTACATTATCCAAAACAAGTGAATATTATAAGCTAACCACTGGTATCTATGGTCTCTTACATTCAGGGACAATAGGATTAATCTTTGGAAAACCTGGATTAACTTCTTAAGGATTTTTTTTTGTTGTTCACCCAGGTGTTATAGATGGAGATTGCAAGGAAGAAATCAAAATTATGGTATCTGTATGGAAGGAGATGGCAATTAATGCAGGGAAATGAATTGATAAGCTTCTGTTGTTTCCTTACATCAAGGGCAACGCTGCTCCAATAGAAAGAACAGGAACATTTGGGAGTACTGGAAAATGTGTATTTTGGCAAGCAATAGTGAACGATAAGAAACCAAAATTAAAAATACAAATAAATGTTATTGAAATAGAAGGATTGCTTGACACATGAGCTGATGTCAGTATCCTCTCATTGGAATCCAAAATGGCCACTTCTAAAGGTCCACAGACACTTCATAGGAATTGGTAAATTATCACATATAAAGCAAGGTGTACGGTGGCTTAACTGTGTGGGATTAGAAGGGAAAACAGGAAAGTCGAGACCTTATGTGGCTGGTGTACCCATACATTTATGGGGAAGGGATCTCTTACAATAATGGGGTGCTCAAATTAATATTCTGGCAATGCTAGAAATAACAAATGATGAAAGATGGATTCTTCTGGGGAAGGTCTTGATATGGGTACTCAACAATAATCACAGGCTGTGTCTAATCTCCAAACACAGTACAGCCCAGACATTGAATTTATGGATGCATCTTGGGGAGGTATTGATATGGGTACTCAAAACCAATTGCAAGCTATGTCTAGTATCCAAGTACAAGACACCAAGGTATTGTTTCCAAATGTATAATAGGGACCACTGCTGAAATTCTAACAGCCCTCTCCTTGAAATGGCTATCAAATAAACCAGTGTGGCAAGAGCAGTAGTCCATAACAAAGGAAATATTGGAGGTTTTTGAGAAATTGGTAAAAGAAAACCTGGAGGCTCTTCATATAGATGAGTCTACCAGCCCATGGAATTCTCCTGTATTTGTGGTTAAAAATAAATCAGGGAAACGCAGACTGGTAACAGATTAAAGAGCTCTGAATAGAGTAATTCAACCTATGGGTCCTTTGGAACCTGATATACCTTTTACCTTCTTTATTACCAAAGTCATGGCCTATAATAGTAACTGATTTAACAAATTGATTTTTTCTCAATTCCGTTGCAAAAAGAATGATAGGGAAAGGTTTGCTTTCTCTGTGTCTACTCTTAATCACAGAAGGCCAATCAAGAGATATCATTATAATTTGCTTCCACAGGGAAGGTTGAATAGTCCACTCTGTGTCAATATTTTGCACGCAAATCATTAGAAATTTGTAAGCAATTTCCTCAATCTATTATTTATCATTATATGGATGATATTTTTGGCTGATTCTGATATGGTTACTTTAGAGCAATTATTTAAGGAAATGAAAAGAAGGCTGCCATTGCAGGGATTAAAAATTACTCCTGAAAAAATACAAAGAGGAGATTCTATTAACTATTTGAGTTATAAAATAAGTCAACAAAGAATAAGACCACAAAATGTACAGATCCATAGAGATCAATTGAAAACTCGTAATGATTTTCGAAAATTGATGAGAAATATTAACAGGCTGAGGCTTACCCTTAGTAGTAATTGGATTAAGTACTTATGAGTTCAGTAAATTGTTTCAAACATTACAAGGGGATTAGAATCTAAAATGTTCAAGATGTCTAACTGCTGAAGCATAAATGGAGTTAATTCTGGTAGAGAAAAGATTGAAAGATGCATATATAGATAGAATTGATCGTACACTTGATTGTATTCTGATCATTTTACCATCAATTCATTCTCCTACCTGACTCATTATGCTACAGAAAGCTAGTAATATGGAATGGATTTTCTTACCATATAAACGAAGTAAAAAATTAAAGACATGGATAGAAAAGATATCTGAATTAATTGTTAAAGGTGCGATAAGACTACATCAATTATCAGGAGTGGACCCATCTGAAATAGTAATGCTTCTGAGATTAAGTCATTGTGAGTAATCAATGAAGTTTGGCAAAGAGTTTGCAGTCACTATTTGGGAGAAATTAATAATAAATTTCCAAAAAGCAAAAGTATACAATTTATGAAAATAACTAATTGGATTCTTCCTCATATTGTAAAGAAAATGCCAATTCCTGGTGCACCAACATTCTATACTTATGCTAACAAGGTGGGAATGGCAGGTTATAAGACAGACAAAATCAGCAAGGTAATCAAAAATTCATATACCTCAGTTCAAAAAGCAGAATTATATGCAATCCTTATAGTGTTATTAGATTTCCTGAATCTCTTAACATATTACTGATTCCCTATATGCAGAAAGAGTTGTGTTGCAGATAGAAATTTCTGAATTTATTCTTGATAACACAGAATTAACTTCTGTATTTATACATTTGCAACAACTCTTCAGAAGTAGAAATAATCCATTATATATTACTCATATTCGGTCTCATACAGGTTTATCAGGTCCATTGGCATAAGGAAATGAGGAAATTGACCAATTACTAATAGAAATGTGTTGGAAGCCTCAAAATTTCATGAGAAACATCATGTTACCAGCTCAGGCTTAAGGAAAAAAAGATTCTCTATTACCTGACAACAAGCCAGAGAAATAATAAAAATAATGTGCTACATGTTCTCTGTATTATCAAATTCCATTACCTACTGGTAGTAATCCTAGAGGAACTAAAAAGAATGAAATTTGGCAAATGGATGTGTTTCATTTTGCAGAATTTGGAAAACAAAGGTACATACATCATACCATTGATACATATTCAGTTTGCAATGGGCAGCTGCTCTAAGTTCCAAAAAAGCTAATTGAATTATTGCACATTTATTAGAAATAATGGCATTTATGGGTATGCCTGCACAAATTAAGACTTTTAATGCTCCTGAATACATATCTAGTAAAATGATGCAATTCTTTGCATATTATAATATAAAGCACGTTACTGGTATATCACACAATCCTACAGGACAAGCAACTGTAGAAAGAACTAATTGTACCTTAAGAGAGATGCTTATTAAACAAAAGGTAGAATTAAAGGGTCCTAGCAATAGATAACACAATGCTTTGCTACCATTGAATTTCCTACATGTGGGTGAAAATGCTACCATTGCAGCTGAGAGATACTGGACTATAGAAAAACTGAGGAATTAAATCAAACAATATATTAAAAAGATATGTTGACTTTAGAGTGGAAACCTGCAATAGTTTTAAGGTGGGGACGTGGATATACCTATGTGTGTCTACAGGGAATGAAAAAATGTGGTTACCAACAAAACTTATAAAAATTATATCTGACCTATCTGACCAGGGAGAACTTCCCTATTAGCTGAGACATAAATGTCTCTACATGGTAAGAGTATTCTTATATAAAACTGTCTAAAATATACATAGTTTCTTGAGGTATAGAGATAATGTTAACTACAGATACAAGTTGGTTGACACTATGTATTTAGATCACTTTATAAGTTTATTGAGTGTCTCTGTTCTTCATGATGAAACTTGTACATCTCCAGTTTACGTTAGTTGTCTGCCAAAAACACTTTGCTTAAGTAACAGCCTACCATTCTTTAGTTTGGTCCTTAGAGAGAGAGGAGCCAGCCACATCTGTGCATCTATCATGCTTCTTCAAGCCTATCATTGGAAAATATATTTCATGTATTAGTCATTTATATATCACTTTTGCTGAAGTATCTTTTTGAAATTTTTTCTCCTTCTAACTTATATCTATTATTAAACATTAAGTTAATATTTTATTCATTATTAGCTACATGATTGCAAGTAAAGTTCTTCCACATATACTAGATAATTTTAGTTGTTGCTGAGACACAATATATTAACAGCACAAGAAATAAGGGTTTATTTTGTCTAACAGTTGAAAGATACAGTCAATTATAGTGAGAAATCATGCAGCAGTATGAAGCATTCACAAAGCAGAGATATGAATGATGAAAAATACAGTGGTAAATACTGAGGATGGTTTCCATCTAACTTTCACTTTTTGTGCTCTTATCTCCGTGGACTTAATAAATTTCCCCACGGTCAAGCTCCAAGATATACTCTTTGATGATTATGGATCTCATCAATGTGATAATCAATAATAAACAGTACAATACATATTTTTGAAATGTTTTCGACTTATGAATATTTTATTTTTAATTTTGTTGTTGTTTACATTTAATATGGCTTCTGGTTTATACTTTGGAACTGTATCTAGTAATTTTTTCTACCATGAAATCACAAAGATTTCCCTATCATATTTATAGTAAAATTTTATTATTTTAAGTTTTACGTTTAGGTATGCAATCTACTTTGTATATGTAATTTCATGATTAATTCTTTTGCATATGGATATCTAGTTTCCCAAACACATATTGTTGGGGGAAAAAAGAGGTTTCTTTTCCCTAATGAATTGTCCTAGCTCCTTAGTGGAAAATCAATTCAAGTAGAAAATAACAAATTCTACACACTGTGAATATTTTGGCATCATCTTTTTCCTGTAAATAAGCTCTATCTTTGAGGGAACAAATTAAGAAAATTAATTAGGCAGCTCTGCTTTTCCTTTCACATGTCCAGCTCTTCTAACAGCACTGCAGCCTGAGCTTTTGGTAAGACTGCCTACTCAAAATTTACTGCTTATGTACTAAGCATGAAGAGTTTAGAGATTTAAAAAGAATAGTGTGCGTGTGTGTGTGTGTGTGTGTGTGTGTGTGTGTGTGTGTTTCAAGTAGTTTTATTTTAGCTTTTCTCAATATTACTTTTAGAAAGAAATCCAGTTACCAGTTTTTTTTATTGATTATTTACATATTACATATTTTATGATTTAAAAATACAGTGTGTCTTTATTGCAAGATTTATTTCTGTAACTCATTGTATTTCCTTCCTGTTAATCTTATGTTGACACAGAATTAAATACAAGCTGTAGGCTACATAGTAACTGGTAGACAGGGTACACTGGAGAATGTTTTTTTAAACTATTTTTGCTAAGAGCTGCTACTTAGGTGCCATGTGAGAAACAGTACCCAACCGGAACTATTCCTCAGGGAATTGAAGGTGATCTTTAATATTACCAGCAAGAAAGCTGACTCTGAACTCCTGTTCTAGCAGCCTAATGGTTCCCAGTGGGAGATAGTTAGAGAATTTATTTCTTACATGCTGATTGGGGAAAAGTCATGCTTGTACCCATGTCATATATAGAAATTGTCCTCAAAATAAGCTTTTCACTGACACATAGAATCATTGAGTGCTATACAAAAAATAGACTACAGAGAAAAGAAGAAATTTATTTTTCTGGCTGAAATCCTAGCATCTGAAACACAACGGAGATAAAGATTTATGCTGGAAATCAAATGTAAGAATAAAAATCAATAAAATGGTGAATAACACAATGGAAAAACAAAATAAAAGGTAGAATTCAAAAGGACACAGGTAAAGGAGGAAAGTAAAAATAATAAATGAATACAGAATTGGTACAATATTTGGTGAAGTCACAGATTTTGTAAATGAGAGATTTAATAATTCTGGCTTGATTTTGCACCATAATGTGTTAGTCACTTTTAATGGTGTGCACTTACTCTGTTTTGCTTCTTGAATGTTTAAAACATCAGGTCCAATGGTCAGGAGAACATATAAAAGCAGCTCCTAAAGCACTGGACCTTATTGACATATTATTCTTGGGTACATGATAAATGTCTCAATGTGAATGTCCATGGAGACACAGAGAAAACATAGGTATACTGATGGCTAAATGAATAGTGGGATTGATGG
Source organism: Lophiomys imhausi (assembly GCA_907164525.1). Taxonomy (NCBI): domain Eukaryota; kingdom Metazoa; phylum Chordata; class Mammalia; order Rodentia; family Muridae; genus Lophiomys; species Lophiomys imhausi. Next base: position 5,204,317 of record CAJQZJ010031536.1, read on the forward strand.
GTTTATAGACAAATTATAGATAGTAGATATGTAGGTATATAGATAGATAGAAAGAGAGAGAGGTATACAGAGACAGATGATAGAAACATAATTAACAGATAGATGAAAGATATATGATCAATAGATAGACAGATAGATAGATAGATAGATAGATAGATAGATAGATAGACAAACAGATGATAGAGAGAGAAATATGTAGATAAATAAATGATAGATTGACATTTGGATAAATAAAGGTCTCGGGGTAAGAACTGTTTCCCTACAAGCAAGGGCACATTAGGTCTACAATCTACTGCAAATCCACCAGAAGAAAACAGGATCTTACTGACCTTGACTCATACATCTGAGCTTGTCACAGGATAGAGAACACTAGAACCCCATAAACTGCTCCAGAACATATTCTAATCTATGAAAACTGGGAACATTACATTTTGTTTGGGCTTCAACGATGGTTCAGAGTATAGGAACACTTGATTTTCTTGTAGAGGAAACAGGGTCTAGTCCCAGCACACATCCTACAATCACCTGTATATTCAGATCTAGGCCATTTAACTCTCTCTTCTTACCTCCTGGGATACAACCACACTCACCCACCCACACCCATAAACAAATAAAATAAACAAGAATACGCCTTAAGGAAAAAAATAAAAGATTACTGGTTTGAGCCAGTAAAATTTGGGATGATTTAGTGAACAACAAATGCCAAGTAAGACAAATTTTAAAATTTCTGGAAATATGACTGAACACTACACAAAACTTAGAGTAAATGTTCAAGCATTGTCACAGTGACCTGAGTAATACTATTTTTGCTTATTCTTGATAGTTAGTGTTCCAAAGATTTTCATAGTGCTTGCATAATAGCAATGCATAAATAACGAACTACAAAACTTTTTTGATATTTTATTTTCTTTCTTACTCAAAACAAAAATATTTTATAACAAAAAATAAGCATTCATGTATTATTTTGCACAGGCAAAACTGGCTTTGGTACAGTTTCTAATGCCAACCTTGAAATAAGTCATTAAATATAACAATGATAGTGGCTGTATTACAGTGTTCCTCTTTCCATATTTCAAATAGTAACTATATCAAACTCAGAGATGTTACTATAGTTATGTTAATTCATATATTATTATTCATCTTGGAAAGATAAACTAATATGTTATTTTCTTCAACCACCTAGAAGAAATATATTTATTCAGAAAAAAATCTCTATTTTGAAGTAAAGAAAGTAAAGAGAAAGAGCATTTTGGTTGACCAGTTATTTTAGGTATGCATCATGATATAAAAAGATCATATTTTCAGGTATTTTGAAATAGTAGTTACATTTTTTAAGTCTGATCAAGTTCTATTTAGATTTACAAATCAACAATAAATCACTTTTCTTAGAATATGCTTGTTTCCTTCATTTCCTCATACACTATATTCTTTCAGTGATTACTCCTTGAAAATCATTTCAAACCTCTTGAATTTCAGGATAAGTTATACCAATCATTACAGATACCTAAAACTATTGTGAAAACAATAAATAAATAAATAAATAGAATAAAAGTGACACACAAACTAAGAAAGAACAGAGAATGAATCCATACCATTTTAAGATAATATTTTAATAAGTAACATAATTGAGGAATTTAAGCACAGACTGCTATAAGAACTGTAGAACTGAGCAAGAGGCTACAGTGATTTTGTTTCTATGTGTATCAATTTGTTGAATGGATATATTTAAGGACTTCAGCTGAAAATACACAGAATGTTATACATATAAAATACATTTTCATCAAACTCTGTCTCTTGATGTCTTGTGTTCTCTTCCAAAAGGAAACCAGTGCCATTCTTTGACATTATTATTATTTTTAATAGAAATATCTGATTCCCAGTAGTTCACATTTTTTTTTACTTGTCCACAGGATATTTCTATGTCAAGAAGCCAAAATTAAATGCTTTCTTCTGTAGTATTTGACGAATCAAAATTTGTAGGAATTCTGTGCTTATGATCTAATTGAGAGGATAAAAGTTGCACTTCTCTAACATCCTGGATATTTATAAAACACATACAACAAGTGCTTCATAGACCTGTAAGCAATCTTTATCATTTGACCATTCAGTTTTTTACCTCAGCAACTAAAGAAAATCTAGAAGTTGCAAAATGAGTATTCTTAACATCTCAATTATGAGACTTTCTTTTTGTAATGCCCTTAAACTATTTTAAGTAGTTTCTTTGATACTTTATGGAAGAACCAAAAAAAAGATATAACAAATACTTCTTACCCTGTATTTATATTTTGTTTTCATAAAGAATTTTGAAATTCTTATTAATATAATGTGCAAGTAATCATTTCAGGATATCAGTTGTGTCTCAGTCCTGAAGGGGAGGAGGCAAGGTGATGCCAGGATGGTAGGAAGGGTGGCCCATCTCAAACTTTATGCTGAAATGATGTCAAAGAAAAAATAAGAAAGAAAAGAAGAGAACAAAGGAAGGGAAAATTGTTCCAAGCCATTTTTTTTTTATAAGCTGAGAGATGAGATTGCAACTTTGCCTAGTGCCATGTAATCTGTGATGCTGCCAGTTGTCAGAGTCTTCTTGGCCAGTTGTCAGAGTCTTCTTGGACATGTAAATTGACACCTGGCTTGACTGTGTGACTCTATGTTATGAGGAATGGAAGTAGAAATTATAAACTGGCTATAAGTTAAAGCTTTAAGTTTTATTCTGCAAATTTTGACCTCAGCATTTACCCCTCAGTGGGTAAAAAAAGCAAAACAAAACATGAATTACATATAGAACTCTTTGGTCTGTTTGATTTTTTCCTAGTTTCTAGAAAAAAGTTACATCTCACTCAGAGGCTACATAAAATGGGACAAGTTATCCACTTAAATACCTGTAAGTGTCTTAGGTTTAACAAAATACAGCACAATTAGACTTAAGCAAAATACTGAAAAGATGACTTCTAAATGGATGATTTTATGTGTCAATGTATAAAATTTGAATTTTCCTAAGCATATCACATTTGACTATAGTTGAAAATGTGTGGCATCTACACAATTTTATTAAAACAGCTATACAAATATAAGTCTATTTGTGGTTTTGTGCATATTTTTGTTATATAAGATTGTTACCTTCTAATTCACCCAAAATCATTTCAATATGTTTTCAAGTAGAAATAGTGCCACCCATAATAGTTTTGCAAGTGTACATATTTTAATCACATGTTAATAATATAAAATGGTTAATGTATATATTGTGTAAGTTTTATATATGAATAAAATTGAATTTTCTAATGCAAAAATCGAATAGCCAATATTAGAAGCAATAGTTGACTTAAACTTGGTTTGAGACACAATATTTGTTTTATTCATTGTGACTTATGAAAATTTACATGTGCATATATTCTATTATAAAAGCTCATAATGTGCTATAGTTGAATGTTTAAATATAATCAAATAAAACGCTTGCTAAAATGTTAGAGTGCTAGAATTAAATATATGGTTTAAAGTCAACATAACTATTTTACCTTCGTTGCATTTTGTAGGAAATACCATAAAGCCATCTAGATTATTATATGAGGAGGGGTAAGATAGCAGGAATCAAGTCAGATACATTCTGATTGTCAGGAAGATCTATTGGACATCCACAGAGATATAATCCTGCTGAAAGGCAGTTTGTGAGGTGCAAGCCTAACTCGGCTTGCCCAGCAAATCAAGAGACAATAAAGAACTGGGTACTGTAAATATAGACACTGGAGGATCAGAATCGCCAGACATGGGACATAGATCGCTTCCCACCAGGTGACTACACACCCTCCCTGCCACAAGGCATATCAGATCCTTTCAGGATGCCAGCTGGTGGTTTCAACCTCCAAACAGAGGATTTCCTCAGTTTCTGATAAATGCAGCATCTGTACAGGTGTTTGGACACCCAGGAGAATACCAGTAGAGCCACTACGGTAAGACAGAGGACAATTCTCCCTGGGATACTCACATGGCAGCCTCTGGCTGACCTGTAACTAGGAGATCCAGCTGGCAGGTTCTGAGCTTTCCTGAGCCCAAGCACACTGTGGGCAGGATATTGAATACAAATTGGATCTCCCTGCCCCCGCTCCACTACAGGGTGAACTCAATATTGGAACTCTCTGCTTGTGCTCACTTCAGCAGGCCAGTCAGTCTACAGCCTCAGTCTAGTGCATCTAGGTCTCCACCCAGAGCAGTGAAATGGTCCTGGACTGGGACATGCTACCAGAGGGGTCAGGCCATGCCTAACCACAGAAATTCTGACAGAGAGGCACAGGCTGATCCTGGGACCCCTATAAGTGTAGATTGGGAGGATCATACCCATAGTCCTGACACCCCAGTTACAGAGAATCTGTTAGAAGGCCTGCTGACCAAGACAGTCTTCACTGGAACACAGTGCCTCTGACAGGGAAAAGGCCACTGAGATTGCCTGAGTCCAAGTGCTGGAGACACTTAGTAAACTCACTGCCCACAGCCATTTTGAGTGGGCTCTCAGTCTACTGCCTCAGTTTACAGCATCTAGATAAGTATCTGAAGCAGGAAAGCAATTGTGAACTATTGTGTGGCCCGAGCAGGTGGGCTGCACGGACCCAAAGAATTTCTGATTGAGAGGCACAGGTTGATCTTGAAACCACCCTCGCCTTCACAGAAGAATGTGGAAGGAAATAACCACAGTCCTGATACCCTACCTACAGGGAAACTGCCAGAAGCCACGTAGACGCAGACAGGCTACACTGGAGCGCAGTGATTCTGCCTGAGAAAAGGCAAGTGAGCATCCCTGAATCCAAGCACTATGTACAGGGTGTGAATTTCACATCAGAATTCCCTGACTACACCTTCCTTGCCCCTCAGCTGAATAGTCAGGCTACAACAAAAGAATTCTGACTCTGGAGCAGTGAAACAGTGAAACAACCCCGGACCATACTTCATTGCCTGGCTGACATGGGCTATATACCAGATCACAGTGCTTCTGGCTATATGACCCATGTTGAACATGACAACAGCTTGGGAAGACTACAATCATGATCCCGAAGCACAAGCTACAGGAGAGCTGCAGCTCCAGCATATAGTCTGTGGCTTGCCAACCTGCACTGACATTACTAGGAAGACAGTTGGATCTCAGGAACCTGAGGGCGGGATTAACACATCCCACCACAACCTATGACTTGAGTTCCCAATTGGGATACAATAGGAAATGGAGAATTCTGAGAGACACACTGATAACCACCCCCACACAAGGCCCCATCTAGCCTGTGGAGAGCTACAGATCACCAAGTTACACAGCCTCTACACTAAAGCTCCCTCCTTGGCACCAAGACTACAAGGCACCAGGAACAAACAGCTCAGAACAATCAGATGGCTAAAGGCCAGCAAAAGAACAGAACTGACAAAAGTCAGGGAAATATGACCCCAACAAAATTCAGCTATGCTGGTACAGTAATCCCTGACCATCCTACCACAGCTAAAACACATGAAAACGATGACATATCTGTACTTTGGAAAGTGATACAGTCCTTAGAAAAAAAAAATTAAAACTCTGAAAGAATTTAAAGAATACTCAATTTTACAAACAAAAGCAATGGAGAATATCATTGGAGACCTCCAAGCCAACACAGCCCAACATAAAGAGAAAAGGGAGAAGGCAATGAAAGATTTGAAAGATTTACAGACAAAGACAAGCAACTTGGAGCAGTAAACATATAAAACGAGTAAAATTGTTCAAGACTTGAAATTTGATGGGGAAGCAATAAAAGAAAACACAAGCAGAGACAATTCTGGAAGTAGAAAATCAATGAAAGAGAACAGGAACTAGAGATGAGTATTAAAAATAGAATACAAGTGAAGGATGACAGAATCTCAGGTGTGGAAGATTCGATTAAAGAAATCAGTACAACAACCAAAGAGAATGAGAAATCTATAAGAGTTCTAACTCACAACATCCAAGAAATCAAGGACTCAATGAAAAGACAGAAACTAAGAATTATAGGCATAGAGAGATGAGAAGACTCCCAAGTCCAAAGTCCAGGAAACACCTTCAAAAAAAATCATAGAACAAAACTTCCCAAACCTAAAGAAAGAGATGCTGTTAAAATTCCAAGAGGCATACAGAACAACAAACAGATTAGAAAAGAAAAGAAATTCCTCTTGCCATATAATAATTGAAACTCCAAATTTACAGAACAAAGAAAAATATTAAAAACTGTAAGAGAAAAGGTCAAGTAAAATATAATGACAGATCCACCAGAATTACACCTGACTTTTTCTCAGAATTTGAAAAGCCAGAAAGGCTGGGCAGATGTCCTACAAGCCGTAAGAGAACATAGGTGCCCGGCCAGAGTACTATACCCAGTAAAACTCTCTAAAAAAAAAAAAAATTAGGTGGAGGAAATAACATATTCCATGACAAAACCAAATTTAAACAGTATCTACCCACAATTCCAGACCTACATAAGATCCTAGAGGTAAAAAACCAACCCAGAGAAGATAATTACACCCAAGAAAACAGAAGAAGCAAAATACTCCACTGCAGCTGCATCAAAAGAAACATACAACCACCACCTGCATTAAAATAACAAGAAATAACAACCTTTGGTTATTAATATCTATCAACAACAACTCCCAATAAAAAAGACAAAGGCTTACAGAATGGATTTTTAAATAAGAACCATCATTTTGCTGCATACAAGAAACACATCTTACTAACAAAGATAGATGCTACCTCAGAGTAAAGGGCAAGGAAAACGTTTTCCAAGCAAATGGGCCCAGGAAGCAAGCTGGAGTATCCACCCTAATATCAAATAAAATAGACTTTCAACTGAAGTTAATAAAAAAAAATAGGAAAAGGCACTAAATACTTGTTAAAGGAAAAATTTATCAAGATGATATCTCAATACTGAATATCTATGCCTGAAATACAAAGGCACCCACATTTGTAAAAGAATCTTTTCTAAAGCTTATACCTCACATTTATCCACACACATTAGTAGTGGGAGACTGCAACACCCTGCTCACAAAAATGGACATATCATCAAGACAGAAACCAAACAGAGAAATAATGAGCCTAACAGAGGTCATGAACCAAAGGACCTAACACATATCTACAGAAAGCTTCCAAACACAAAAGAATACACCTTCTTTTCAGCACCATATGGCACCTCCTCCAAAATTGACCATATAGTCGAACACAAAGCAAGCCTCAACAGATACAAGACAATTAAAATAGTCCCTTGTATCTTATCAGACCACCATGTATTAAAGCTGGACCTCAACAACAACAAAAATAACAGAAAGCCTACACATTCATGGAAACTGAACAACTCTCTATTAAATGACTACTGGGTCAGAGAAGAATTAAAAAATAAGATAGGAAGACTTTTTAAAATCCATTGACAATGAAGTCAAAGCATACCCCAACCTATGAGACACAATGAAAGCTGTGCTACAAGGAAACTTCATAGCACTAAGTGACTCAAATAGAAACATGTGATAGCTCATATTAGCAAATTAAAAGAAGAACTGAAAGAACTGGAAAAGAAAGAAGCAACCACTCCCAAGAGGAGCAGAAGGCAGGTTATCATCAAAGTTAGGGATGAAATTAACAACTTAGAAACAAAAAGAACAATACAAAGAATCAACAAAACCAAGAGTTGTTTCTTTGAGAAAATCAGCAAAATAGACCAACCCTCAGCCAAATTAACTAAAAGGCAGAGGGAAAAATCTCAAATCAACAAAATCAGAAATGAAAAGGGAGAAATAACAACAGACACTGAGGAAATTCAGAGAATATTTAGGTCTTACTTTTAAAATTGGTACTCCCCCAAATATGAAAACCTTAGCAAAATGGACAATTTTCTTGATAGACTCCATCTACCAAAGTTAAATCAAGATCATGCTAACAGATTGAGCAGTCCTATGACTCCTAAGGAAATAGAAACAGTCATTAAAAATCTCCCAACCAAAAAAGTCAGGGCCAGATGTTTTCAGCACAGAATTCTACAGACCTTCAAAGAAGAACTAATACCAATACTCTTCAAACTCTTCCACAAAATAGAAACAGAAGGAAGACTGCCACACACATTCTATGAGGCCACAGTCACCCAGATTTCTAAACCACACAAAGACCCAACAAAGAGAGAACTTCAGACCAATTTCCTTCATAAACATAGATGCAAAAATACTAAATAAAAGACTGACAAATTCCAAGAACATGTCAAAAGTATCATGCAGCATGATCAAGTAGGCTTCATCCCAGGAATGCAGAGATGGTTCAACATACAAAAATCCATCACTGTAATTCACAATATCAACAAGCTGGAAAGAAAAAACCACATGATCCTCTCGCTAGATGCTAAGAAAGCATTTGACAACAATCCAACACTCCTTCATGCTAAAAGTTCTGGAGACGACTTGCCTACAAGGAACATACCTAGAAATGAAAAAGGAGATATAGAGCAAGCAAGTAACCAGCATCAAATTAAATGGAGATAAGCTTAAAGCATTTCCTCTGAACTCAGGAACAAGACAAGGATGTCCACTTTTGCCATATCTCTTCAACATAATACTTGGAGTTCTTGCCAGAGCAGTAAGACAACTAAATGAGATCAAGGGGTACAAATTCTACATGAAGAAGGTAAATTATCCCCATTTGCAGACTATATGATAGTATACATAAGTGACCACCAAATATCCACCAGAGAACTCCTACAACTGATAAACACCTTCAGCAAGGTGAAGGATACAAAATTAATTCAACAAAATCAGAAGCCCTTCTTTATACAACAAACAAATGGGCTGAGAAAGAAATTAGGGAAACAACACCCTTCAAAATAGCCACAAACAATATGAAATACCTGGGGGTAACTCTAACAAAGCAAGTGCAAGACCTGTATGACAAGAACTTCAAGTATTGAAGAAAGAAATTGAAGAGGACATCAGAAGATGGAAATTTCTCCCATGCACATGGATAGGTAGGATCAATATAATAAAAATGGCCATCCTGCCACAAGCAATATAAAGATTCAAGCAATTCCTATCAAAATACCAACACAATTCTTTATAGACCTGGAAAAAGCAATTCTCAACTTCATACGAATAACAAAATCCCTGAATAGCTAAATCAATACTGTACAATAAAAAAACATCTGGTGGTATCACCATCCCAGATTTCATGCTGTACTACAGAGCAATAGTAATAAAAACAGCACAGTACTGGTATAGAAACAGACCAGTGGGTCAATGGAATCAAATTGAAGAACCAGAAATGAACCCACACACCTATGGTCACTTAATTTTTGACAAAGAAGCCAAAACCATACAATGAAAAAGGACAGCATCTTCAACAAATGGTTCTGGTCTAACTGTATGCCAACTTTGAAAGAATGAAATTAGATGCATACTTGTGACCTTGTACAAAACTTATGTCCAAGTGGATTGAAGACCTTAACATAAGGCCTGACACACTACATCTATTAGATTAGAAAGTGGGGAAAACCCTTGAACTCATTGGCATAGGTGACAACTTCCTGAACAGAACACCAACAGTTCCAGCTCTAAAACCAACAATCAATAAATGGGACCTCATGAAACTGAAAAGCTTCTGTAAGGCAAAAGGCACTGTCATTCGAACAAAATGGAAACCTACAGATTGGGAAAAGATCTTTACTAACCTCACTTCTGAGAGAGTGCTAATATCCATAATTGATAAAGAGCTCAAGAAATGAAACACCAAGAAACCAAATAATCCAATCAAAAAGTGGGAAACAAAGCTAAAATGAGAATTCATAAGGGTGGAATCTCTAATGGCAGTGAGACATTTTAAGAAATGCTCAGCATCCTTAATCAGCAGAAATGCAATTCAAGACAACTCTGAGATTCCATCCGCACCTGTCAGAGTGGCTAAGTTCAAAATCTCAAATGATTGCACATGCTGGTGAGTTTGTGAAGAAAGGGGAACACTCCTCCATTGCTGGTGGGAGTGCAAACTTGTACAACCACTATGGAAATCAGTATAGCAATATTTTAGAAATCTTAGAATAGCCCTACCTCAAGACCCAGCCATACCACTTCTGGGTATCCACCCAAAGTATTACTCACCAAACCTCAAGGACATATCCTCATCTATGTTCAAAGCAGCCTTATTCGTAATAGCTAGAAACTGGAAACAACCCAGATGTCCCTCAACTGACGAATGGATAAAAATATTGTGGTACATTTGCACAATGGAATACTGCTCAGCTATCAGAAACAAGAAATCTTGCAGTTCGCAGCCAAATGGATGGAACTAGAAAAGCTCATCCTGAGTGAGCTAACCCAGACTCAGAATGATGCACATGACATCTGCTCACTCATAATTGGATTTTAGCCATATAGTGAAGGATAACTATCCTACAAGCAACACACCAAAAGAATCAGGAACATAGACTTTGTTACCTCTCAATGGGACAATTTGCCCTTGAGGTGCTACCATGTAAGTCCCCAGTGCAAGAGGAAGCTCCTAGCCCTCATATGACTGCTGAACTGAGAGGGGCTGATATATAAGGACACTCCACATTGGAGGAGAGTGATGGGTGGGAGACGGAGGAAAGAGTAGGGAGGTGGAACTGGGAGGGGTGGAAGGAGGGCACTGTGATGGAGATGTAACTTGAAGTAATGAATAAATAAACAAAAAAGATGATTATATGAAATTTATCAAAAGGTTTGTTGCTTCATTATGGATTGTATTTAAGGATACAAACACTTCTGAATTATAACCATTCTAAATTGTGTTGAACAATACAAGAATATAAATGTACTTTTTTATTTCTAGGTATTTACAATATATACCTATAAGCACCTACTCTATGTTAGTGTCTATAGTGCTACACCTGTAATTATTTTAGCTATATATGCTACTTTATTTATATTTAAGTGACTCTACTATAATAGGTATGCATCTATGAGGGACAAAAATGATGAATATTCAAACTATCTGGAAAATGAAATGATGTAGCATATACCACAAAGCCCACAGCTTTCTAAGTCTGCAGTGTCTCCAACAGCCATTCAGAAACTGATTAACTAAGTATGAAAATATTATCTATGCAGTCATAAGACAGTCACTGACTCTTCTCTCATACAGGCATTTGGGGGTTGAACAGAATAGCAGTGGAAGTTTATATTCATTCAGTGAGCTTGATTTAAACTCAGATGACCTAAGTTAAAACAAGTATGCACAGATAATTGATGTGTTGCAGACTGAATCATTACCACTTAACTTACATTTGGCAACACCACAATTAATAGTTGGATATATGTTAGAGAGATTTTTTATATATAGAGGGAGAGATTGATATATATATATATATATGATGGATAGCTAGATAGATGATAGATAAATAGAAAGATGATATACCAATAGAGAGATAAATAGATAGATAGATAGATAATAGACAGGCAATGACTCAAAAAGCTGACATTAATCTAATGCACTAAAATACTTAAAGGTACAGATATACCAATCATTTGAGTCTAGCATACAATTATTTTAGAGAATATATATTTTGTTAGCCTATACTGTTTTAGAAATTATAAATTACTTAGTATTATAGTTCATTCTCAAAATTGAGGTGAGGTTTTTCATTCACAGTTATTAATGAAAACCTATTCCAACTATTCTGAGTTACCACTGTCCCTGAGACAGACCACTCATATTGCCATTTGCCCTTGAACTTCAGTACACCATTTGGAGTAATAGTTTTATTTATTCTCTTTGGAGTCCTTTCTAAGACATTCTTTAGGGGAAGATAAAAAGTTAAAGCACATGTTGTGCTGTAGATTTTTCTAAGTCATCCAGGAATCTAATGCTGATTTTGAACAGTTTCTGGTGGTGAAATAATAAGTTCTATGTAAAAGTATATATTCCATTATGCTAGGATTACAAACAATATAAAAAGAGATAAGCAGTGGTGCTATATGTGGTGGTGTGTAACATGAATTATATTGTTTGAAGTATAATATTTCTGTCTGGTTTTGTCCTGAAAAAGGAAAGATTCACGTAAGAAAGAATACAAAGGCAAGACACAATAGTGAATGTTATAATTTATAATTTTAAAAGAATAAAAAGAGTAGACTGTCATTGAAAAAAGCTCCTTGGCTGGCAGGGAATTTCTTTTACATTCATTTACTGCTGGTATCATACCTGGAGTTTTAGTTCTCCACATCAATGGCAGGACTGATGTTTGTAACTAATGATGTGGATTCAAAAGAGAATCCTGCCTCTTGCATTCTTACATCATAAGAACAAAAAACTGTATAATTGAAAAGAAAAGATGATTATTGTAATTTACAAAACTTGTGACAGTATCTCACTGTCTAATTAGTCTAAAATAATGAGTTTATTATTTTTTGTTATGATGTGTCAAGCCTCTGATGTGCATAGTTTTCTGTGCATTGTACCAGTATGGTAATTGAAGTGACTGAAAGCTGTTGGTGATAAAATAGTTTGGCAATATCATTACTAATCCATGACACTTTCCTGATAGAATTTACATTGGGTATTTACTAAGGAACAAATTTAGCATTGTGATAATGCACACCACAAAGAAATAAGAGCATAAGTTATTGTCCATGATTTAATTTTTTCGATGTTAACTTAATGGTTAAAATTTCTTTAAATATGTGGGAGTCTTTTGGTTTTGACATTCTATAATTTTTATCGAACATGATCTTAGATATTTAAATAAACATAATAATGCATTCTGATTACTGTAACTCCTTACCCTCTTTTATCTCCTCCCAGTCCTATCAACTTTTCTGCAATCTACTTTTAAATATTAGTCAGTATAGAGTTTCAGTGTTTACTACCACTAAAATATGCCACAGAATTCAAGTAGCATTGTTCCATATGTCAGTAATTTAGACAGTACTTTAGAATGAATTTCAGTATTATCTTTTAAAAAAGTACTTTCTTTGTTTACATTATGAGGTCCAGAGCAGAAAGAAAGAAAGAAAGAAAGAAAGAAAGAAAGAAAGAAAGAAAGAAAGAAAGAAAGAAAGAAATGATGGAGCATATGGCACTGTGTGTATACGTGTGCTATGTGTGCGTGTTTGTATGTGTGTGTGTGCATGTGCATGTGCGTATGCGTGTGTGTGTGTGTGTGTGTGTGTGTGTGTGTGTGTGTGTGTGATGTATATCAGTGCAGATGCATGTGGAATTCTCCAGCATGAAAAAAATATTGGTAGAATGAAAATGCCATGTTGACTATTTAATTTATCACACAAACACTCACACACATACTTTCATAGGCATAGAAAAGTTCTATAAATATAATTAGTTGACTGACAGAGGGAGAACAGAGGTCTATTCTATTCAGTAGATTTAATATCTTTTTTCCATGACAAACATGGATTGCATCTCTGTGTGTGTGTGTGTGTCATGTCCCCCTCGACCAGCAAGGATGACGCAACTCGCAAAAGCTCTTTTCCAGTAGTTTATTTAGGTCCCTTGAAAACAGTCTTTCAAATGCCCAGGCAGACCCAACCCACAGGCTAAATACTATATGAACAGCCAATCAAGTAAAGCCACGTGGTGTTATCTTAGAGGTCCACGTATGCGGAAGCAAGCCAGATCAGCGGTCTTTGTCAAATATGGACTTGTTTACCACTAAGAGCGCTCACCGTCAGGCTGGTGGAAGGCGGAAACCGGCGCCATCTTTAAGGCGTGGCACATCGCAGCTCTCTACAGTTCCTTCTTTTTTTTTTTTTTTTTTTAAAGTTGGTAGAAGTCCCTGGAAAGGCTACGTAATCCCCATATCTGGGGATCTCACGGTGGGTCTGAGCCTGTAGGAGGGCGGTGCTCAAACTCTTACCTGTTTCTGGGTCAGCCTCCCCACTCGGGACTGTCCTGTCTTAGGTGGCCGAGACTTACCCATCAACTCCGTCACTGACTTGTCAGACCCTAATATCTGGGGAACGAATACCTCAGTGGGCAGGGACTATGTTTAGTGAAGATTTAAGGCTTCACAGCAGCGAGCCATGCCTGAGGGGACTGGCCCGCCTCAATGGCGACAAGGGCTTGTATAATCATGGCTGCATTACGCTTCTGTGTGGCTCTCATTTTGTAGATGTACCATAGGCAAACCAGACAGGCTAGTATCATCAGTATCGCCAAAGAGCCTACGCCCGCCCATTCCTTAAGATGATCCATAGTCGTCTGTATCCAGGAAGTCAAGCCAGTAGCCAGGCTCAGATCCATCCGAGTGGAATTGATGTGGACGATTGTCGCTCTCAGCTCTCTCATCAAATTTTTAAACTCAGCCGACCAATCCTGTAAGAGGAACTTTGACAATTGTCTAGACAGATTAGCAGCCTTTGTAAAATTTTGATACTGTACGGAAGTAACACATAAACCTTGCAATTTCCACTCACACCCCAATTGTGTTAATTGTCAAAGAGAATCAATCTGTTCTTGTATTAAATCTATGTGTTGATTAACTATCATAAGGCCTCCTTTGAGATGAGAATTTATAGAGGTCTGAGTATCCAATGCCTGTGTCACAGTGGCTGAGATGTTATTTAGGGCATTGGCAGTCTGTATAGAACTAGACAAGGCAATAGCTGAGGCAGTAGCTCCCACAGCAGCAATAGTGATGGCAGTAACAATAGCTGCAGTGATGCTAAAATCTCTTTTAAACCTGAATAGCATCATGGTATTAGGAGTCTCTACAGGAACTGGCACATATCGAGGCATTCTAGTCACCACAGCCACAGGAAAGGCTGTGGCATTCCAGCACAGGGCATAAAAACATGTGTCCAGAGTGCATACTAACTTTTCTTCACCTAAGGATGCACTCCCATTACTTACAATCCACAGAAAAGGAGGCCAGAGACATACTGGCGAAGCTGAAAAGGTCTTATTGTGGTAAGAATGAAACAAAGATTTTCAAGTACCAGAGCCACTACCGCTAGAAAAATCCAATTTGGTAGCGGACCCTAGGGAAAAATTACCTCTTTGATAAACTCCTCCCCCAAGCATAATGACAGGTCTCAAGTCCATGTAACTTTCATTTACCCCACACAAAAGCCACAAATCAAAAGGATTGGTGGCAGTCTGTTGAGGATCCCTAGTAGATATATCAAACATCTGATCTTTGATATGTATGTAAAGGACATTGTAATGACCCTACACCCAGTAGCCAACCAGGCTGGTGTCATACCCGTCCGGTATTTTTTTCTCAGAGATGGGAAACTAGGATACCAACCCATATGCAATCAAACATGTCCTTCTTGAAGTCACTAGAAGCTGACCCCAAGTGCAGTGCTTAGCCTCGCATCCTGAGCGTGATGATAGCTTAGTCCTTTAGGACAGTCAACCAAGCTTGTGGCTGTCTAGCCTCCAAGGCAGCAAAGGCTTGCACCAGCATGGCATTACTTTTCCTCTGTGAAATCCTCATCTTACAGATACACCATAGGGCAATGAAACTGACTAGGAAGAGCATGCCTCCTAGGGCACCCATTCCTGCCCATTCCTTCAGATGATTCATGGCTCGGAGGATCCATGTCGACAGTCCTTCAGCAACAGAGATATCAACCCGGGTGGAATTCACATGCACGATGGCAGTTCTCAGATTTTGCATCAGCTTATCAAACTCGCCAGACCAATTTCCTGTAAGATACTGAGAGAGTTGCTTAGACAAATTTGTAGCTACAGTATAATTTTGATATGGCACAGAGGTCACACACAAACCAGTCATTTTCCACTCACAGCCAATCTAGGCCACCTGCCACAATACATTCAAGGCCGTGGCTACATTGGCTGACAAATTATTCAAGGTAGCGGCAGTCTGCACTGAGGCATCCAGGCTTCCAACCCCTTGTTCTTATAAGGGGTGATAGCTGCTTTACATTCCTTTGTACATTGCTCATACACAAGTTGTTTAATTAAGGGCATTGCCAAATCAGGGTCTCCAAATACCCTTCCAGCTGTTTCAACCATTATAGCCACGAAGTCTGAGAAAGGCTCCAGGGGATCCTGAATAACCTTGGTTAGATTGTCATTTACTTCCCCTTTGTTAGGCAATGATTTCCAAGCTCTGGTTGTGATTAAATTGATTTGCTCAAACATCTGAGCTGGATACCCAGTTTGTTGTTGAGCATATCGACCTTGTCCAAGAAGCATGTCCACATCCCAGGCTGGGTTTCCTGCTGCATGATTAGCAGCAGCTTGTTCATTAGCAACTCAATCAAGAAAGCCTTCCAATCTAAATACTGCCCAGAGGACAGGCAGGCACGTGCCAAGCTCATCCAGTCACTAGGAGTCATGCAATAACGACTAAGAGCTTCCACCTGAGCTACAGTGAAAGCAGCATTAATCCCATAAGTGCGGACAGACTCAGCGAGTGTTTTAATTACCTTAAAATCGAGAGGTTCATGATAACGATTTCCCCCTCCATCCTGAAAGACAGGGTAGTACAGCTCATGTCTCACTTCCCTCCAGACATTTGGACAGAATGACCGCCCACTAGTACCACTCAAAGGGGAAGTCTCATTATATGAAGGCGGCGCCAGCACAGGCGGCCCCGGACCTGAGGGCTCTATCCGAGTGTAGTCAGAACTCTTCCTCAAAGATGACTTCTCCATTTTTTTTGTTAACATTTTAAGTTCCTCTTTAGACTCTGAGCTACCCTCTTCTAAAGTATCTTTTCCAGATTTGACCAAGCGCTCCTCTTTTAACTGCTCTAATGCCTCTTGTCCCTTTTCCACGGCCTTGTAATATCTCTGATCTCCTAAACAACTACGAACAAGTCTCCAAATAGGCCGTGCTCCTCCCTGCAATGTACCTTGCTCCCAGGCAAAATCTAGATCTCTCCCAAGCTTATCCCAGCAACTGATAAAGGCCAGCAAGGCTAGCATTCATTCCATTTTTGTGAGGCACTCTCTGCTTTCCTCACCTTGTTCTGTTAGTTGTGTCTTCTACTCGTCCGAATCACGGAACTTTATTGCTCCTTCCCGGAGACCTTATTGCCTCTTTACCGAGGTCCTTATTGTTCCCTCCCAGAGACCTTATAGTTCGCAACTTCCCGTGAAACTTTACCTTTTGTTCGCTATCTCCGGAAACTTTACCTTTTGTTCGCTATCTCCACAAAACTTTACCTTGTGTTCGCTATCTCCATGAAACTTTACTGTCCTAATTTATCCCAGGAACTTACCAGCACTGCCCCTGACTGCAGGAGTTCTGAGTCTTTTTTGGGTCCCCGTACGGGCCACCACTTGTCGCGTCCCCCTCAACCAGCAAGGATGACGCAACTCGCAAAAGCTCTTCTCCAGCAGTTTATTCAGGTCCCTTGAAAACAGTCTTTTGAATGCCCGGGCAGACCCAACCCACAGGCTAAATACTATATGAACAGCCAATCAAGTAAAGCCACGTGGTGCTATCTTAGAGGCCCACGTATGCGGAAGCAAGCCAGATCAGCAGTCTTTGCCAAATATGGACTTGTTTACCACTGAGAGCGCTCACCTTCGGGCTGGTGGAAGGCGGAAACCGGCGCCATCTTTAAGGCACGGCACATCGTAGCTCTCTACATGTGTGTGTGTGTTTTGTATTTTAAACACCATCAGTAACTCTAGTATTTGAGAGGCAGAAGGAGTTGGAGGCCAGACTCATCTGCACGGTGAGTTGAAGAGCAACCTGAGTTACATGAGACCCTGTCTCAAAAACTAAAAAAAAAAAGAAAAAAAGATTATAATGTCTTGTGCCCACGTCTCTGAGACACTCATAAGACTACAAGGAAAAAAATGAGGAACACAGAAACTCTGAGGCAGGAAGGTAAAGTGGGCATGGGCATGGGAGAGTGGTTCCATCTAGGTCAGGAGCACAACACTACCACTCAGCACTCAAAGTCCAGCATGACCCCAGGACCACAAGAGAGGGAGCGAGGGAATTAGCTAAAAAACTCTTTGTTACATAGCAGGAGGTTCCTACCTCTCTTTAAGAGAGGACTAGTCTTGTCTGGAGAAGCTGAAAAGATAGGTGGGACTTGGCAGGAATCCCAGCCCAGGCAAACTGTTACATATCTGTGATTCCAGTTCTTGAAGCACTGAGGCAGGAGGAATGCTCCAAGTTTCAGGACAACCAGAGATAGATTACAAGCTTTGTCTCAAGAACAACAACCAAAAAGAGCCAAATATAGTGGCCCAAGCCTGTAATCCCTGCACTTGGGAACTTGGAAGCAAGAGAATCAGGAGTTCAAGGTCATCTTCAGTAACACATGGGATTCAAGGCAAATCTGAACTTGAAAATCCAGTTGTCACTGGAATCCATAGTGGCCTCTGTAGATAGCCCCACATACCATTTTGGGTATGGTGCAGGATGGGGACTCTGAGGGGTATAACACAACTTCTCATTCTCCTTCTTCACAGAGGAAAATGGGAAAATAAAAGGACATAGGGCCACCAGGAACAGGGAAAGTTAGCCAGGCCTCTGGGGAAGGTTTGGAGAACCCACCCTGGCTTACCTAGCAGGACATGAGCAGAGGGGAGTTCTTCCTTAGTGAAGTGATAGGAGCCAGCAGGCATAGGTGGCACTCCTGCCAGGGAAAGCACATGAAAACTTAAAATCAATGCAGGGTCAGTACAGCCCAGTTCTATGCCAGCCCAGTACTGCCTCAGCATGATATTGTCCTGCACTGTAGCACAACAGCTATAGCAAAGCCTAGCAGAGTAATGCTCCACATCATTTCCAAAAACCATAGCCTTATACTGCTGGTGCTGGGTCTGGTGTACTGGAAAGTCACCATGAACATGGAAGATTCCAACAAATTCTGTCTATTTCAGATTTGGCAGAGACCACATCCACAGTTGCCTTTCATCTTCTTTGTCTATCCACACTTCTTTACTTCTTTCCTTTCTTCTTTGACACTTTTTAGTGAAGATCTGTTAGCTTATTCATCTCTCAGAATGTTCATTTATCTACTCAGCAGCAGTCCACCTCTTCTTTGCATTGGAGGATATCATGTTGGTCATTAGACTTTGCAGGCAGCTCCCAAGGCTAAAGCACTTTACAGTGGTGATGACTTCTTGGGTGAGCACAGCCTCTTCAGTGTCCTCTGGATGAAGTGTGTACAACAATCTCTCATTTGCTGAAACCATATTCTGAGAGTTATATTGGTTGGAAACAGTTCCATTTTCCTTGCAGCTGGATACACAACAGAGTGCTCTTTGATGTGTGTCAAGGTCCTGTTGGTTCTCAATATCCGAACAAGTGCTCTGAGATCTAGATCATTATCCCTTCAGTCACAGGCTTAAGGAGCAGGTGTGGAACTCTGCCTTACTTTTATCTTCACAAACTAGTGTTGAAATTTTAATGGAAAAGCTGGTGTATTTCACACATGCTAGTGTTTTATACTAGATTCTTTTGATAGGGATAAACACTATGTATTGAATACTGTTTTGGGACAGTTCAGAAGTTCTTATTGCTTTTTGTCTTAAACCAAAATAATACATGTATTAATGTTCTTTCTATCTTGACATCAGCAATAATAGGGAGCCAACAAATCCCTGAATATATTCTAAAGAATAGATGAATATGTATTGTTGACATTGGTATGACTATGTAAAGGTAATGATACCTATGGTAATTGCAAAGCCCTTTTTGTTCTGGTCAGGCTTAGAAATGTAAAGCATTCTACTTGTCCAAGTGTGAATGTTTGTGAATGGTTGACCATTGTGTGCGCCTTCGTCATTTCAGATATTTGTAGCCAGGGTATGCTCTCCTGTGTGAAAACTAGCTAACTCCACCATAGCCCCTTTGTGCTGTGCATGATAAATAAGCTGAGGTTTGTGTAGTTCTTGTGTACTTGATGCTACTTCATGAAAGAGAATACATACCTAGCTTGGTCCTAGCTTTTCTGTACATGTGTCTATAAGTTTCTTTTATTCATTCCTTTAGGATTCTAGTAAAGTCAAGGTGTTGAGTTATGCAGGACACAGAAAGCAAAGGAACTGTAGATAAAAATGAAGATTTTCAAGAAAGAGTTATATGTAATGACTTTAGTATTTGAAATAGGAAGTTTCTGAGTTTAATTTCTCAGTACATTTATGGTTATTATGAATATTGATTTGTGTCAACCAAATCTTCATTCTTTTGATGTAGGAGTTGAATATTTCACCATTAGCAACCACACCAATTTTCTCTTATTCAGCTTCACTTTATCCTGAATGCTGACCCTTATAAGATGACTGACAATAGCAGAATTTTAAAAGGTAGGCCATTTGGGATCAATGTAGCCCAATTCTGTCAAGCTATTTAACTACTGAATGTTACTTGTTGTTCACTAGGTTATTGTTCAGAACTCTTCACACTTGATTATTTCCCTCTGCAATAACTACTTCTTTCCATTGCACCTCCAAATGTTCTTTTTAAATTCAGGAAATAGCATTTGATTCAGAAATCTTGGATCCGTGTTCTAATCTCTATATCCATATAATTGGATAATTTTCATATTTCCTTGTTCTATTATGACAATCGACAAATTGGTTCACCATCTCTACCCTCAGAATGGCATGGTAATTAGAATTAAATTCTTCAAGACTTGAATTCTTCAAGATTCTACTGAGTAAATTTCTACACATGAGGAGATCTTGGGTATTATATGGAAATTTATTCTATTTAGCTTAATTGAAACAGCACCTTTCTTTATAAACATTTATGTTCATATATGCAAATGCTACTCTAAGACTTATTCAGAGAAAATTTTAAATGAAAAGTAGAAATTGAAGAGATGCATGGCTTCCTATAATACTAAGCATTGAGTGAGTATTCAGTCTTAAAGAGGACATACATACCAACCCCTCCAAGACTCACTGAACAACTTTGGAAGAGTAGACATAAGTTGAGTGGGATACAGTAGGGAAGTATATGGGAAGACATAAGTACTTGATATGATATTATTACATGGTATATATTACAATTACATACATGTTAAGATTATGTATAAATATAGTTATATATGTATATATATATATGGATAGAGAGAGAAAAGAGCATAAACCAAAAGGTAAAATACACACCTATCTGTGCATTATTTTAAAAATTATTAGTATCTTTATATGTTTCTGTCCATTTTATTCACCTTTTTCCCTATAGATGCAATATCTATAGGAAGCATTAGAATAAATGGTTTATTTTATTGTTATATACTTACAGTAAGTTTGAACACTATAACATGTAAAACTGTGTTCTGTTTCACCTCTACATTCTGTTGCAAGTCTAATACATAATTTGATTATTTTAGGAGCTACAAATGAGAAAATTAAGATGACCAAAGTCCCTGTGGTGAGTTATTCCCAGATGGATGTTCTCAATAGAATTTGATACAAGAAGCAGAGAGGAGCTCTGAGATCTTATCCTTTCTCTTTACATCTAATAACAAAGAAACCCTCTTCAAGCTGGGGTTTTATAAATTTTATAAAACTCTTACCTCCACTAGTCCATGTGTTCTATAATTTCTAGATGTCAGAACTCCAAATAAGTCAATAAATTTCCATTTTTAAACCACTGAATTTTTGCTGGTGCTCTATGGAAAACCAAAGTGACTAAGGACAGTTCATACTACTCCAAATCATAGTACCACCAAGACAAATACCTCAAAATGGACACCAAACTTTAAGAATGACTGATAAATGGATATGGCTATTCTGATGAGGTTTGAAACAGAAATGGCACGGCATGGCATGGTTGTTGATAAAAGGAGGAAAAAAAAACTTGCCATTCTGCATCTGGTGTGGAATTCTGGCCTTGTCCGGCATCAGGCCAGAAATGCACACTTCACCACTCCAAGGTGAGCTCTAGGTAAGTCCTGGCAGAAAACAGTAGAGCATGGACCAAGATCCATACCCTCAGGATGTCTGGTCAGGCCTTATAGGCAGAAGAAAAGTTTATTTTCACTGTCAAGTGTCACAACTTTCTTAGTTAAGCATGCAGGAGAATTAGGGTAGTACTATGCCTCTCTGTCATGCCGAGAAGGATTACTGCTCTTTTAGCTCAAGTTCCAGCTCTGGACTGAGAAGGTTTAAGGAGCTTGGAGCTGCTGGGCTGGGCCAAAAGGCCAGTGCATCTGTGGTTATTTTGTGAAAAGCCCACAACCAGTCAACGGAGATGAACTGCAGCAGGTGGTAGGCAAGGCCACTGGAATTCAGCACCTTTAAGGAAGCTTGGAAGGGGGCCACTGAGGTGATTGGCAGCAGTGATTGAGACATGAGCCTGGCTAGGCAGCTGGTAATAGCAAGGTGGGAACCTGCACACCATGCAAGCCTCACTAGTCCGGCAGCAGCAAATTCCACATAGAAGGAAGAATACTCTTGTCCAAGCCCAAAATAAACAGCTGAGTCTCAGATGGTTATGATTGAGGAATGGAGAAAGAGAATTTATTTTGTGAATCATGGCCATTATAAAAATTTGGGCACTGTGAGGGGTTTTGGAGGTGAATGTGTTTGATTCACTGGGGGTGGTCCTATCATAAGATAGGAAATGCAGTACCTAATTATCCAATGGGCAGTGGGGATGAGGGAGGAACTCCAGGATTGGCTAGAGGCATGAACAAATGTTACTGACTGAAAGTCAAAGCCCCAAGAGACCTCATTACCATGGAGAAGTACCTCTAGAAATTCCCAGGTGTTCACAGAGTGGGCTCTTATCACTAACTGGTTGGGCCTGTAACTTCCCTGAGGGCTATTCAACAATCCTCAGATAAAGGGTGTGGGGTTAGGGATTCCCCAGATAATGGGAAGAGGGGACTCTTCTGAAAAGGGAGTCCATCTTAGCACTGAGCTCAGGGACTTTCAGGTAATGCCAGATCTCATCTTTAAGTGCAGAAATTTCACACATCTTCTGTCAAAAATGTGAAGAAACACTTGTCATTTTGTGTTTTGTTTTGGAATATCTGAGCCATGAAACTAGTTATCTAACTAAGAGGAGTTTTAAACAAAATTTTATAAGTTATTTAGCTAATTTTCTTATTTTATAAAAGCAATTGTGAATGTTTATAGAAAAATTGGAAGTTTATTGGTCAAGCTCTGCTTGAAGACTGGAAAACTCTTAACCTACCCATATTGAAAAATGATAGGTTTATTTTATTTTATATTTTAGAAAAACATAAAATGTGTAGTTGTAGATCCATTTGGAAAGAAATTTAGGGAACTATGAACTACAAAATTAATAATATACAGGAGCAGAATCCAAGAATAGAGACAGACTTACACCAGTAGAACTAAAATCAGTGTGGAAAAAATGGCAGGCTAATGGTAAAATTTGGCAGCAAACATGTTCAAGTGCATGGACAAATGAATCAAGAGATGCAGTAGCAGTTTCCACATTTGCGACGAGCACCAATTCCTTTTTTGCTGTCAAGTAACATTGCAGAGATCTTTGAGATTGGACCACTCTACAGGACATGTGGTTTCTAGAATCATTTCTTTGAACTTCCATAAGCAGTCAATTAACCAAACATGTTCTAAAACCATAATTAATATCTAACATAATTTTCTTGATCCGAGTGCATGAGTTCCACTGTCACCTTCTTCTCATTACACCTTTTTTCTTCTGGAATGGGAATGTCTGCTATGCCTAACTCCCAAGGCTTTTTGCAATTTATTACTATTCTTTTCCAGGTTCAGAAATATGGATGATCTTCACCTCAAGAAGAATCTGTAACTTAAGTCTCCTCCATGTCTAATTTGCACACTTAGATGAGATGTTGTACTATAAAGTTCAACATTAATACTGGAACAAATTAATAGCTTGGAGCTTTGGAGGCAGGATGAATATATTTTGAATTAAAAAATGTCTCCTGTCTGGATTCATATGGCAAAACTGCAAGTTTTAAAGTGAATGTATTTGGAAATAAGATTTATAAGGAAATTCTTAAGGTTAACTGAGGTCCTAGGATGGAGATAATAAATTTATTCCCTCATCTTTGTGCATGCATCAAAGAAGAACATAGCCCTATATAACCTTGGAAATGTCTCACCAAAGTGTCGTGTATACTGACAACATGATTTTAGAATTCCAGGCTTCATAGCTGTGAGTTTATTAATTCCTGTTATTATGATATTGTGTTATGGTGGTCTTTGTTCACCTAGCTTATTTTGATATTAAGAAGTGAGATACAATTGCAAAAAAAATTGTTGAAGAAACATTAGTGCTGAATAATAATTATGAGGGATAGAACAAAATGATGGATGCATATGAGAATTATAAAGAATTACAAATTCTAATTCTATAATTCTTGTCATTGATACATGTAGGAAAGCTTAGAACTACACACCCAAATCTTTTACAACTTAGCAATATGATTCCATTTTCCTTTTGGGATAAATATTATTTTATATATAAATTTTGTTATTTGTAAACATTATTAGTGCATGTCACTCTTATGTTTTGCTATTATTTTTATTATTACTATTATTTAAACATTTTGTTTACTATTATTGTATATGGATATTTGAATGCATAGAAATAGCTGCCTCAGAATTTGTGTAGAGATTTTGTGATATTTTGTGGAACTGATTATCTCCTGAAACTTTTATATCAATTTTCATATTGAACTTATGTTGCCAGACCAGCATAGCAAATATCTTCAGTCTGTAAGTTATCTCTCTGCCCTTTTTAATATTTCTGATATGTCTGTCTGCTCTTTATATTTCACTGTAAATCATGATTTACAATTTCTGTTTTGATATTCCTTACTATTTTCTTACATGTGCAATTATATTATTAAATAGCTAAGTAATGTTATTGTATCATTATTAATTTTTTATTATTATTAAATAATTGTGCTGCTCTTTGCTTGGTTGTTTCACTAATTTCGTTTTTAACACATTAGTACTTGCTATTACTGATTTTAAAATATTCTGACTGTTTTTACTAGAATAAAAACTCAGTCTAATAGTAGAAATTCATATTGTCAGTACTGGAGACTGCTTATCAATTTGGTTACAAGTTAGGCTCATCTCACCAAAAAGAAAACATACATCCCAAATATACTAATTAAAATGAAAGTGGCAAAAGGTATGGATCACCTCACAAAGGCTTCTTAGCAGAAGGAAGATCTTGGGTTCAGTTTGCATACTGATAAATGAGTTTCTACTATTGATTTGTGTTTTAAGATAAGAATTGTGTGACTGAATTTCCTTTCTACATATATTTTGAAAATTAATGTTGTTTTTGTTGTTCTCTTATTTTGATATGTTTTGATCAGGCAATGCAAATTATATGGGAGAACTTGGCTCAGATCTGATAAGATTTATCTTGGTTATGCTCATGATGAAATGTTATGAATAATTTTTCTGTGTGTATATGTTAATGTTCTATAACTTATTTTATACTGAAACACTCATATTCATGTTCAGTTTTATTAAACAATTACTATATACTCTGTGTTGTTAATTTTTCATGTGCAATTTATAAAGTGATTGCTAAAAGTTAGCATAATAATCATTAATTAAATCTTAGAACTCAATGTCTAACTCTTCCTTCTTTGGTCCCTTGGCATTATTGATGTTAATCTACTCTTTGTTGGTGGCTGATTTAGAGGTTTAGTGAAGTTGAATTGCTCCATGTTAGATTGTAGAAGTTTAACAGTTTTGTTCCCAAAGTTAATTTTTGCCATCTATTATTGTAGGTTGAAATGAAAATTGTCAAATAAATTATAATATTTTTATTATCTAAAATTTCTACTACCTAAAAATAAATCTAAAAATTGTCAGAAATGTACTCCAGAAATATAAAGCACATACCAAAGTGAGGCCAACAAGAAGATACATATGAGGAAAAAGTCTCAAACAAGACCAAATAAAAGGACAAATTTTACAATTGTCAAAAGGCAATTTTGAGGACTAATGTGGGACCCCAGCTCAGGTAATCAATCTGAAAACACAAATATATCAGAAAAAAAAATCTGAAGCACAAAAGCTAAATCTAAGAAGGAGCCAATAAGTGGAACACAATGGTGATTGGACAAAGATCAGGGAAGATAATTTGTGTATCTACTTACACTCTATGATCCTCAAATCAGAGATTACGTGGTATTTGAGTTTCTAACTCTATAAGATTGTTCTTAATATGTTTATGCCCAACTGCATGTTTTCCAAAAACTACATAATTTCACTTACTAATATAGCTGAACAAAACACATTTTATAAATAGAACACAGTTTTCTTTATCCATTAATCTGTTAGTGAGCACCTACACTGACTTCCCAGCTTCAATAATGCAAATAATGTTACAATACACTTGAATATAAGGGTCTATATGGCATATGCTTAAATTTTAATTTGAATATGGATCACCCAGAGATTATAGTCAAATGTAGACTTTGAATAAGGAGTTTTGAGTAGGATCTGATATTTCAAAACCCTAAGAGAAGGTGTGTTGCTCGGCCATTAGGACTCTTTATGGGAGGCTATATAACTAATACACTCACTTAATTTGCAAGGCTAACAGAGAGATAGCAATATCAGAAAAATCCTGATCAGGTGCTGGCAAGACAGTTCATTGGGACAGTGAGATTACCAACCAGATTGATGACCTGATTTTGATATCAGTAACTACATAATAGAAGGAAAGAGATCAATAATTGTAGATTGTTTTCTGACTTCCATCCTTTACACATATTACGTGGTATATTATGAGTTATACCACGTAATATGTGTAAAGGTTGGTCTGTCCCTGATATGTGAATCACAGATACACATATAGAAATATAGACACACACACACAACACACACACACATACACACACACACACAGGACAATGTAGCAGCATGTCCTCTCAAGGACATTCCAAAAGTAGAAGATTAAATTGTGAATTTTGTATTCTCAGTTTTTGGACATTTCCAAAGAAAGCATGATGGAATACAGGCTGCAGGACCCAAATTTCTTGTAGAATGTGCTATTTCTCATGAGGAAAAACTGGAGTGAGAAGAAAGCATTCCATTCCACCCACAAACCATGTGCCCCGTGAGTGAGAGGGAATTTTGAGCTTCATGCTCATTATGGCTTCTACTAAAACCTCATGGCCAGACATATCCTAAAATAAATGTAAGGAATATACTAGAGTCTGCAGAAGAAATGATACAACACCACTGGATTAAGTGAATCAGACCAGTCAGTCACTGGTTATAAAAGTAAGGATTGTGAGAATTACTGACATTAATGAATACTCAGTTTTGCCTTATGTTTTGAATTTTGTCTTTGTAATCAGAAGCAGTGTTTTCCAATTTGTAACATTTGTTTAACTTATTTAATGAAAAACTGTTTTGTTCACTATGGATAGTCAGATAATATGCTAATTCATCTGTTATTTGAAATAAAGAGAATTTTGTAATAGTTTAAAATTCATTCATAAAGACATGAACTTCTTATTCTTTATTTTATGTATTTGAGATAGAGACTGTTGACTAGGCTAATGTTGAATTTCTTGTAATCTTCTTGGATCTCTCATGTGAGTGTTGGAATTATATGTGTATTCATCATGATTAGTTCCAAAATGACTAGAATTTTTACATGAAACAGGATTGTAT
>CAJQZJ010031536.1:5232277-5266673 GCA_907164525.1 Lophiomys imhausi
GATTAGTTCCAAAATGACTAGAATTTTTACATGAAACAGGATTGTATGTCTACAGTTCACTGTCTAAAGTGTGCTTTAATGTTCGTAGCTGATGCTGCAGGACTATCCAGGAGGACATTTTAAGTGTTAATAATGTAACTTTCTATTCATAATGAGAAATTTTGATGAAAATTGAATAGAACTGAATTGTATTAAGAAAATATAAATATAAATATTATAAGTGCATAATTTTATTCAAGACACTGTGAGGAATTAACCAAGCAGAAATGCTTTCCAAGGTCCTGAATACCTATTTAATTAATTAGGGTTTGCTAGAGGAACAGAACTGATAGGATGGATATAAATGAGTATAATTCATTAGAATGGCTTACATAATAATAGTCTGGATAGTAGTAAAATAATGGCTTTCGATAAACAGAAAAGTCCAAGAATCTAGTAATTGTTCAGTAGAGAAAGCTATATATGCAAGCCAGTCTTTGTTTTACTACAGAATCCTGAAGAAGTAGGATGTGCTGTCAATGAAGGAACAAGGGAAAGCAAACATTGGAAAATAATCTTCCTTCTTCTATATTCTTTATATAGGCTGCCATTATAAGGTATGGGCCAGATTAGAAGTGGATCTTTCCACTTCAGTTCTCAAAAGTATATCTACCAGCTTGAATATTAGCAACTTTCAGAGGCAAAACTTGGCATCAAAGAATAGCTGTCGCTCTTCCATGTCTTCTTAATGTAACACACAGTCACATTTTCTTATTGCCTAACATGTTATAACTGTCTCATGTAGAATTGCAAATGCATTACACATTTTAGAATAGGTTTCAATGTCCCTACAGAGACATACTTTCCATAACTCAAAACTTCAATATCACAACCACTGACATTCTCTTAATCAATGTTACATTACACAATTAAAGGAATCCAGGAAATAAAACCCAATTACCTGTACAAACACCTTTTTTTAACAAAATATGGCAGAAACATTCATGAGGGTTATAAACCTCATTTTTGCAACTGGTCATATAACATTAGTTAGTATTTTTAACTACCGTCCTTTTCTACTCATTCTGTATTCCACCTTTAACAAGCATCTCATCAGGCCTTGATTATTTTCCTAGAGGAGTGACTCATAACTTCATTCCTAAAGGGCCTGTTCCCTTTGTTATTCTGTCTAGCTTAGGTTATTTTATTTAACCCTTGCTTTTAACCACAGGACATGTTAGCACTAAGAGATACCCTACAGAATTTCCTACATTTCATACATATTCTTTCTTACTTCTGTTGTGGAGTAGTAGTCCAGTTTCCCCCATGGTAATCCTAACACTGTTATTCCTTTCTTATCTGTTGGCTTAAGAGTATCAGAAAATCAATATGGTCATGAAGAAATCTGAGCTTCCAGTTCAATGCAATGTTTTGTGTGTCTCCTAGCATGAGCATCTCCCAATCCAGAAACAAATATTACAAGTCAGCAAAACTTAAAGTCATGAGAAAAGAAAGCAAAAAAAAAAAAAAATCTAGTGGGTCACTTAGGATAATATTGAGTAGATTTATTCATTTTTGTACCCTTTGATCACATGCAAATGGCTATGGGATAAGTTGTACATGGATTGGATGGTGATTATGGAGAACACTGTTGTAGCCCTCCAGGTCAGCCTTGGTGAGTGGAAGTCATGTTGTCAAGGCCGTGCACAACCTCCATCTCTGTCACTCTGTTCATGAGCACATAGGTCGATGACTGATGGCTGGATGGGAAAAGAGGCTGGCTATCTATAAGACAGATCTCCCTGTTTACTGCTTTATTTAACTTCCTGCCTGTGGAAGTCACTTTTCAGCGAGCATTTATATGGGGCCCTATTATCTTGACATGACTCATGCATTTACAGATATCTTTCCACATACTTCTTTCCCAGATGTCTTTCTTTACAGTTTTCCCATCATGCTTTTCCCAATTCCCTGACCATCCATTGCACAACTGTCCAGTTCTCCTTCAAGACAAAAGGTATGACCATGTGCACTGCCTGAAGACCTATGTGTTGTGAAGATTTTCTCTTGCCGGTGTCTTTCAAGGTTGTCTCAGAAAAAAAAAAATGTAATATTGGAGCTGTCCATTTTGGAAAACCTTGTATCTACAAAATATTTGATATGTACCATCATGACTCTAAGCACATAACTCTAAGGACCTGAACAGACTGAGATAATGCCCCAGAGAGATGCATCCTATAGTCAGAAAGTTTGCTCCATTTGTCTCTTGCTATGAGCTTTAAATATCCAACTCTGCTGCTATCCCCTTGTTCCAACATTGTGAGTTCTTATACCACTAGAGCAGTATGTCCCCCTAAAACACTTCTTGTGTGCATTACTCTTGTTATGATGTCTTATAAAATGAATAAAAAAGTAAATAATGCATAGGGCATAAATTAAAGAAATGCATAATATACATGAAGGGGTTACAATTAACTACAAATGTGTGTTTAACAAAATTACACTGTTTTACTTGTAAAATTTATGATTTGTTTTACCTATAAACCTATCTGTACATTTTGCCATTGACACTATTTTTCTAGGTAATTAAGTTTCAGCAAATGTCAAAGATAATTCCAAATTGTAAATTTTATGAAGATAATCCTTGCTGTACTTGTACATACTACATCAATATTTGTGCATTAATTAATTTATATACTTCCACTATAGTCTCTGAAGACATTAAACGGGAAGAACAAATATATCTAAAATGATCAATGGACATTCCTGAATAATGATAATTTTTCTGTCATCGTATGCAGTTACAAAATGCAAGTTACATTTTATTGTGAAAATCTAACTCAAATTTAACATAACTCAAAAGGAGAATCAGTTTATCATGTAAATAATTGTTTGGCATTCTTACAACTGTGATCAGTTGAAATTTGCAGATTTCCATAAACAATTATGCATGTTTTTATAAGACATACTTAAATTGACCACCAGAGGGCAACCTCACTTGGATCATAATCCAGTGAGAAATACGAAGATAATATTGATTTATTCTAGTAGAAAAAATATTAATTACTAGCAATTCAAAATTGTTGTATGGAATTTAATAATCTGTAACTAGTTTAGGAATGATATGAGCATTTTCACGATAAAAATTTCCTCTCATTGAAGTCTTCATTTGTAGCCAACTTGCTTAACAAAAGTTACTCTTTCCCAAACATTACCCCAATAACTTCCCATTTCCAAATCTTACACATTTATTTTCACTGTTCATATTAGACTATGAACATAAGTTCAAATTTGTAATGTTGGCTCATAATAGACTTCCTTTCTTTTCTTTCATTGTTTCTTTTCTTTCTTTCTTTCTTTTTTTTTTTAAGATGGTTGTTTTCTTGTATCAGCAAAATTTTGCAGCTTGGAACAATAACACGATTCTTACTTTAGGAGAGTGCCTAGGCATGTTAAATTGGATAGGCATTGTTTGTTTGCTAATCAATGTAAATTAAAAACTAAACTTCTTGTGCTGTGATAATTTGATTTGAGTTCTACACAGAAACTTTCAAGATTACAGAGGGAGAAAAATATAAGATGGAAATTAGTGAAGTTATTTGGAAACTATATAAAAAGTAAGTGAAAAAATAAGCAAAAAGTAACTGTGGGATGAAATAAAGCTAATTAGGAGAAAGTATTTTATTAATGTGAGAACTTGATAAGAATGTAGGTGAGTGAGTTGCCCCCCACCCCACAGGTCATCCATTGTTATTTTCTTAATAAAGTCTGGGCCGAAATTTCATTTCTCTGGACAGTTGTGATGCTATTTTAAGTTTTCTGTCTTTTATGTGGGTACCTATTAGCTATTAGAGTTAGAGCTTGTCAGAATCCTTTGCACCTGTGAATCATTGTAATGCATACCTTTCTCAGAAAGCATCAGGGCCCCTGGGACCTTATACTTTCCACAGCACTTGATACAGTTCCATGCTTCTACTTTCTGAAGGATTCTGTGATGCCATATGCTCGAAAATTGTCTTCCTGCTTTGTTTTTTAACATGTTCTTAATCTGGTCTGCTGCTATGTACTAACACACTGGGCATATTTAGTGTGCTAGCATCTTCCTGCTCTATCAGACTCTACAAAGTGATATGTTCAAGGCTTAAATAAAGGCTATGTTGATAGACAACACAGCTTCTCTTACAAAGAAAATAAAAAGTTTATTTTTAAGCCAAATATATATATGACCAAAGCTTACAGAATCCAGATTTAAGTTACTTTGAGCAGTGTACTCTCCAATAGGATGTCTATGAATGCTTATAGGAACAAAACAAAGAAAGTCGTAAATAATACATTCACCATATGAATTGGTAAAAGCATTAAAGAGGTAGGCAATTCAGGGAAATCTGTGGGCTGTTTATACATCCTTTGCTTAAGGATTAGAGAAAGATAATAAGCCTATTAAGTTTGCTATACATTCTACTATCAGTCATTAATCAAAAGGTTCAGTGAGGCATAAAAGTGGAAACTAAGTTCTTATCAAAGGGACTAAGACATACCAAGATAAGTTTGTTTCTTTACTTACAGCATTTTTATTTTGCACTTATAAATTTTTACTCAGCTGAGGTCAAACAGCATACAGCATATCTAATAGAGATTCGGTTTCTTCAGAAACATCAGTTTCTTAGTAGATTCCCTTTTGAGATTTCTTGAGTATCTCATGCACATGAATGCTTTAACACCTATGGATATCCTGACAAAACTAATTTGTATCTCCAGGATATAACTTTTCTTGGAACATAAGGCATGTACCTGCAACTGTCTTGTTGATATCTCTGTTTGGAGGTACTATATAAATCCCCAAATTTATGTTTCAAGAAAAGGTTTTTATTTATCAGCTAAAGTCAATCTTGTTTTAAACCATCTGCTACAAAGGAGAACTTATATCTACACCCCAATCCTCTCTAATTCTTCATTATCAATTAAGGACAAAGCCTTTAAAGTATGTCATTATTTCTCTATACCATCTGCTTTTCTTCATCTTTCCTGCTGCTCTCCTGTGTCCATAACCTAATGTACAAAAGTTGCCGTTTAACTTTTCTATCTTTTCCTCTTTTTCCCATCTACATGTATTGATAGTACTAAATACCTAACTTGTTTTCTTTATGTATTTAAAATATAACTGGATTTTAGTTGTATCAAACAGAATAACCATCCTACAATCAACAGACCCAAAGGAACAGGAACATGGACTTTGTTACCTGTTAGTGGGACAATTTTCCCTAGTGGAACTGCCATGTATGCCCCCAGTGAAAGAGGAAACTCTTAGCCCACATGTGATTGATGAACTGAGGGGGAGTAATATGTGGAGGCACCCCACACTGGAGGAGTAGAATAGGTGTTAGGGGGTTGAGAGGGTGGGAGAGTAGGACTGGGAGAGGTGCAGGGAGGGGGCTGTGATTGAGATATAACTTGAATTAATAAATAAATGTTTAAAAAATATATATAACTAAAATCTTAGTTTAGGCTCTATGATCATGCATTTTAACAGGCAAAATTCCAAACTCATTTTGTTCTACAACTGTAAACATCACAGTTCAGTCATGTTGTTTGCTCACATAAAGGGCAGCAGTGATGTCTCAGTAGTTAAGGATGCATACTGATGTTGCAGAATATAGAAAGTTCAGTTCTCAGCCATTTGTAATTGTAGCTTCTCCAAGCAATCTGATGTTTTCATCTAGCCTCCAAAGGTCCGAACATTGACAAACATATATATACATACATACATACACACATATATATATACACACATATATATATACCCCAATATAGGAGTACATGCAAATTCACAAATTTTTAAAATGACTTTAAACACTGTAGGATATTTACACAAGACTCTTCTCAGTTTTAAACCATTTTATTTGAATGTGGAGTTTCTTGCTTCTTCTTATCCTCAGAGAGTTAGTTTGAATTGAAATGATCCAAGTATGCATTCAATTTAAATTATTCTCTATCCAAACTTCCTTCAAAAATTCAGACATCCTAAATTCTATTTATGTCTTTCTTATAAGTGACGGGGATTTACACTGAGTTCTTTTTTGCTTCTTCTAAAGTCGAAGGCAGAGGATGTTCCAACACACTCATCACCTTTGACTTAAAACATAATACACATTGAATAAATAGTAGCTAGAATACAGTGTGCCTAGAAAATATAATCAGGATGCAGTATAAAATTGCAGAGGTGATTGATATTACAATTTCTTTTTTTTTTTTTTTTTTTTGGTTTTTCGAGACAGGATTTCTCTGTGTGGCCCTGGCTGTCCTGGACTCACTTTGTAGACCAGGCTGGCCTTGAACTCACAAAGATCCACCTGCCTCTGCCTCCCAAGTGCTGGTATTAAAGGCATGTGCCACCACTGCCCAGCTACAAATTCTTATTTGAACCTCAGCTCTTTAGCTTTCCTGAACATCTTTCCATTGTAATATCGCTAAGAAAGATTTCTTTTGAAGAAATTCTTAGAAAAGATTTCATTGTAGTCATATTTATCATTGTTTTTCTTTCCTTATAATATTCTCAAATTTAATGTAATATCTACCTGATTGATTTGTCTTGAGGATAAAATAACATTGAAAGAAAATACAATAGTTAAAGGTACAGGCCATTACAGTAAAGTTATTTACAAAGTAGACACCAAAAATGAATTAAGGACTAAATAAAGGTTGTTATCAAAATAAAATGGAATGATAAGAGAATGAAATTTGCTAACTCTTGATGCTACCTTTTAACAGTTACAGTAATCTGAATAGGACATAATAACTATGCATATTATCTCAGAAACAAAGCCATGGCCATGACTCTGGGTGAATTGAGGACTCTTAAGATGACACTAAACAAAGAAGAACAGATCAATTTGAGAACCCTTGCAAGAAAATTTGCTTTCCTCTCTTATGGTAAAGCCTCACTTGGGGCAGAAATCACTATCAAGCATTGTAACATTACATCTCATTATACAAAATGGGCTTTAACAAATTTGTCCACTTTCAAAATGAACTCTATCATGAAAAGATAAAGACTAATTACTATTGAAAATCCAAAGCGATGCTTTAGTTTAAAATCAATTTGATGTAATTCAGAACTACATTTTGTTTGTTTCTCATTTGAATTCATTGAATTGGAAACAAAGAAAATGCATTTCTAGCATTTTTTTTTCATGGCAAACATGCAGACAACTTGTGTTCACATTGATAAATCCAATTTAATGTATCCAGACTGATACAAATTTTGATAGCATGTGTCATGACTAGAAATTCTTTTTTGCAAAACAAATGGACTTTTAGTGTTGTATCCTAATGACGAATTTAGAGGTAAACTTAATAGGGCTTCATGTTTCATAGCGAGTGTAAAGAGAAACATTCTAAAGATATCTCAAGTACAGATATTATGTAGACTGTGAAATATGATGGTGAGAGAAGTATATGAGGACATAGCTGGATTTGAACAACATTGATGTTCAGCAAATATCTTTACTTCATAAGAAAGAAACTTCTTCAGTGAGGATTTATTTCCTTTCTGTATGCATATTTTGAGTTATTTATTTACGGTTATTTGTACATCCAATCAAAATTCAATATCCTTTGCTCGTTAGTTAACTTTATTCCATTTTCCAAGGCCTATAAGATATTTCAATTGGCAAATTCCAGCAACCTGAGCCTTACCTGTATCTCAATAGTGTAACCTTCAAGATAGGTTCCATAGTGATGAAGGAGCCTTCATAAACTACATTTTCAAGCCTGCCTTCATTGGGCAAGTTCAGAAAAAATATATATCACAATTCAGATGATACACTTAAGAGAGAAGTAAAGGCTGGCAAAGATAAGGTCAAGCACCAAACTGGTTTACTTTCTATAATTGCCGTGAGATGACCAGCAGTATTTTCCTGAGATCAGAAACAAAATAACTAACTCTCCACCCTAGTGATAATATTTGGCTCCTGCAAAGGTATGAAAACTTTAGAAACACTACAAACTTTCTATATTTGTGAGACTAAAAGGAAGCCATATTTGAGATGCTGATGGAGAACTGTTGATTCCATTTGCTCTGCTGGTTCCTTTAAGAAGATCAAGAAATTAAACACCAGCCATGCTTTGTGGCACAAGCCAGCACTTGGGAGGCAGAAACAGGTGGATCTCCATGAGTTCGAGGTCAGCCTGTTCTACAAAGTGAATCTAGGACACACAGAGCTACACAGAGAAAACCTGTCTTGAAAAACCAAAAAAAGAAAAAAAAGTTAAACACCAAGAAACCAAATAATCCAATCAAAAAATGGGGTATAGAGCCAAATAGAGAATTCACAAAGGAGAAATGTCTAATGCAACTCAAAATGACTCTGAGATTCCATCTCACACCCATTAGAATAACTAAAACCAAAACTCAAATGACAGCACATGTTGGTGAGGTTGTGGAAAAAGGGGAACACTCCTCCATTGCTGGTGGGAGTGCAAACTTGTACAACCATTATGGAAATCAGTCTGGTGATATCTCAGAAAGCCTGACACAGTTCTACCAGGACCCAGCCATACTGTAACTCCTGGACATATATCTAAAAGATTCTTTACCAAGCCACAAGGACATCAAGTCAATTATGTTCCTAGCAGCTTTGTTTGTGATTGGTAGAAACTGGAACTACCCAGATGTCCTTCAATCAAAGAATGGTAAAAAGCAAAAAACAAACAACAAAAAACAAAAACTGTGGTACATTTACACAATAGAATACTACTCAGCTATCATAAACAAGGAAAAAATTCAATTTGCAACCAAATGGATGGAACTAGAAAAGGTTATCCTGATTGAGCTAACCCAGATCCAGAAAGATACACTTGCCAAATGTTGATTTATAACTAAATTTTAGCCATACAGTACAAGATAACTATCCTACAACTCACAGACCCAAAGGAACAGAAACCTAGCATAACTATCCTATGAAAAATTCCACCCTGCAGCACATAAAAACAGATGCTGAGTCACAATGTTTTCACACACAGTTAAACATTGGGAGGGAGGAGAAATAGAGAGACCTGGTGGGATCAAGATCAACACATGAAGATTAACCAACCTAGGCCCCTAGAGGCTTACAAAGACTGAAACACTAACCAGAAAAAGAGGAAAAAAGCTTAGACTAGACCTAAAACTCCATATACAAATAAAAATGACAGGCAACTTAGTCTTCCTATAGATCCCTTAGCAAGTAGAGGGGCAGTCTCATTCATGGACTTTGTTACCTCTAAGTGGGACACTTTACCCTAGTTAAGCTGCCAGTTCTGGCCCCAGAGCAAGAGGAAAACTCTTAACCCTCATGTGACTGATGAACCGAGGGGGCTAATAAGTGGGGCCTCCCATCATCAGAAGAGAAAGATAGGAGGAAGAGAGGTTAGAGGGTGGAAGAGTGGAACCAGGAGGGGAGGAAGGAGGAGGCTGTGATTGAGTTGAAACTTGGATCAATAAGTGTCAAAAGAAAGAAAGAAAGAAAGAAAGAAAGAAGGAAGGAAGGAAGGAAGGAAGGAAGGAAGGAAGGAAGGAAGGAAGGAAAGAAAGAAAGAAAGAAAGAAAGAAAGAAAGAAAGAAAGAAAGAAAGAAAGAAAGATGCACCCCAGGGTCAAAGTAGTGCTAACATCTGCATGTTTACCTACATTTAATGGCTGGTAAATCTTCAAGTTGGACAAAGATCCCAATGGATCTGTTCCTATATCTAAACTCAATGATAAACTTCTTCAGGCATGTGAAGAGAGACCTAGAAGGTGGAAGTAGACAGGAGATTGGCTGAAGCCCTGGAAGCTTACAGTCTTGACCCACTAGCAGAGAGCTTGGAGAACAAAGATCTTGAAACTAAATTTAAAAACTAGTGGAATATCTGAAAACATGTTCTCCACAAATGAAACTGATTTTGCTTCTAAGTCTTTAAATAGGAGTCATGTCCTGATAAAGATGTTATACCTAAATCATTCTTTCAAAAGCCCCCATTTGATGGGAAAAATAATAAATATCATTTTCAATTTTTGACATAAGCATACTGTAACAGATTTCAAGTAGAATATTCTTTAATTCAGCAATTACTGTACAAGAGAATAAATTTATTTTGTTTTATATTTCAGATAGGAAGAAGATCTACATTTATCAAGTAATTAAAGGTACTGGGTAGGCTGTAAAGTATTTTCAAAATTAATTTGTTTATTTTGCATTCCAATTGCCACCCACCTCCTTTCTGCTAGTCCCACCCTCCCACCTACTTTCCTCTTACCCCACCCACACAATACCAACCCACTCTGGCACATTAAATCATATCAGGACTAGAATAGTAAGCTATAAAGTCTTAATTCTGGCTAGCTTGGGCCTGGTCATCATGAAGTTAATCATTTGTTCTTCCCTACTATGAGACTGTATTTTCTAGGAACTTAACAAACTTAGCCAAGGTATTACTCAAGACCTAAGATTGGAACTGATGTTATCTTAGGTCTAAAAAGGCAGAGAAGCCTTCCTAGGTCTGGTTGCTAATCTCTCTACAGGGTTATTTTGAAAAATTAATGAAGTGATAATCCATGTCTTGGAATTGTTTTCTTTTCGTTGGTCCTGCTTTTGTGAATCTCTCTGTTCTAATCCTAAACGAATCAAAAAAGTAATTCTAACATTCTAAATGGCAAAAAAGAATTAATATTGTTTATTGGAAAGCATTTCATCTATTGTTGTTTTCCAAAGGAAGAGGTGAGTATATCTAGAGTTATGTACCTGGGTATCATATCTATGTGATGGGGTGGTGTAAAGCATTTTAATTGTTAATTGGTCCTGTTTGCTGTCTGTTACTTAATTGACTCTCATTGGTTAAATAAATGCTGAGGCCTAGAGAGTGGGAAAAGACAGAATAGGCAGGACTAAGGTTCACAGGCTTTTAGAGATACAGTGCATCTTGGGAAGGAAAGAAGGTCGGAGAAGAAGGCAGGAGTAAACAAGGAGGACACACTATGGGGTAGATTAAAGAAGATCCTTCCATGTGGCCTGGAACATTGGCTTATTGTGGAGAATAATAGTCCAGAGGGACACATGTATATATGGGGTCATATTTGGGTAATAGAATTATGAACTAGCTTAGATGGGCTAGGATTACACAACCCAGGCCTAGGCTTGTCAAAATCCACTTGGTGTCTGTGTATTCATTTATAATGGCGGGTTAAGGATTAACAGCGCCGACCAATTGAAGATAATATAAATACTATTATATAGTTTAATCAGCCATTTTTTTTCTACATCTGGCCCCCAGTGTTCAGCAATTAGAATCCATGCTTACAGCCTGAGAAGGCCCGGATAAAAAGTAATTTCTTAGCTAAAGAGCAGGGAAGGAGGCTCCTTTAACAAAAGCTACTGCCTTATAGCAAAGGTGGAAGCTTAGCTCTCTTTATATGCTAAATAACCAGCAGCCTTCTAAACAGAGTTTGAGAATGGAATTAACAGCCTAAATTAAAAATGGAGAAATTCATAATGTCTCAATATGTTTGGATTCCAATGGAGTATGTTTCTCTTAACATACAGATAATTTTTACACTGACAATTATGGTTCTATGTATACTTTTTTTAATAATTAATTTTTTATTTCCTCAAGTTACATCTCAATCACAATCCCCTCCCTACTCCCCCCTCCAGTCCCACCCTTCCACCCTCCTCCCCCTCAAACCCCCATCCTCTTCCCTTCTTTTTTTTTTTTTTTAGTTTAAGGCCTTTCTTTTTCCCCCCAACAGCTCTCCCTTTCAGTCCAAAAAATGGTTCTTTTTCTTATAACTATAAATACAATACAAAACAACAGAAATATATAGGCCACAATTATAAGAGTTATATGGCTTAGCATACATTCCCAATATCCAGTCCATATGTATTTGGCACCTGACTATCTAACCATCTCCGTCAGTTTAAAGTTCTATATCTAACTCAGCTTTCATACTAACTTGCCTCACAATTTTAAAAATATCTTCTTAGATCCAGAACACCCGCTTGATTCCTAAACAACTCAAAATTTAACTATGAGACTCTAGCTATCTATTCTTTAACACCTCAGAGACCTGAGAGGGATAAATATATCTGATTATATAGGAAGTGCAGGGCCTGCAGCTTACAAAACTAAGAAATGACATACCAGTGGCTGCCTGGACAGTTCCCATTTTCTCTCCATACATTACAGCATCAATCTTCAGCCATTTGGCCCCGTTTCTCTGACAGACATTGATTGTAGAGCAGGAATTATGAAGGACTTACCTACCCTGTCTTGGCAGAGCTAGGCTGTCGACTTATCTGCTTCCAAGTTTTGTCCTTTTTGGACAGAAGTCTGTCTACAGTTGAAGCAAGGGGTTTTTCTTGCCAAGAGAAAGGCTTACCACCAATTCAATCATCTCCCACTGGAGATTCTTCGATGCTCATCTTCTACTTGGAGTAGAATAGGGGGTGCTGTCAGGAGCTGACATGTCTCCATATCAAAAAATCTTAAGTTAAGAAAACATCTTTGAATGCCATATTCTGCAGATCTCTTGAGGTTTTCGAAGATGCCCTATCTATCTCTTATATTTAGATAAGCAAATATTGCTTGTCTCTTAGCAACTTGATTTCTGAGTAGCTTAGAAAATAACTGTGATAGACTGTCATAGTAACTAACAAAATGACACGTTTTCATGACTATGTATACTTTTTGAGAAAGATTTGACTAGGATAGGCTTAAGGGATATCTGTAAGGGAGAGAGCTTACAGAGGGAATGCTAAACTGCTGACAACAACAGTGGGGGTAGGAAGGAGGCCTAACCTGATACAAAAGAAGTCAGTGGGAACTCACAAATGCCTAACAACTAGGTGCTTATCAAGAGTATCTGGGAAAGGCCCACCAAGGATATATAGTCAACGATAGATTACAGGAATAATAAACAAAACTTTAATTACAACATGTGATGGAATGGTTAGACCACGACTTTTGGAATGTTCTTGTTTTTTTGCTTGATTTTTGTTTAGATGTCTTTGATTTTTCTTATAGCAGTAGGTAAAAGGGATATTTTGTTGTTTGAGAATGCTGAGATATAAGAGATTTTTTTAAAGATATAAAGAGAAAGGGGTCACAAGCCAGTATCCTTAGATGTGGAGTTCCCACTGGAAAACTGGTTTCAAGAGAGATATTAGACTCTAGGGGAGATAATTTAATCATTGGATACGGGTACATGTCTTTAATACCACCATTTGGAAAACAAAGGAAAGTGGATCTCTGACCTTTTCCAAGGTCAGCCTGGTCTACAAAAAAATCCAAGACAAGGATATACAGAGAAATCCTGTCTCAAAGGAAAAAATTGAGTGATATGTTAATTGTGAGAAATTATATATTTTCAAAGCAAAGGGACCAAACACCAAAGAATACAAGACAAGTCCAGATGGTCCAGCTCACAGACTATTCCAGCCAGGACTTCAATGAAGTCCTGAACTTTCCCATCCAAAGTTCAACAACAGATATCAAATTGCTCAAAACATTCAAATTGTTGAGGACATAGAGACTGGATAAAAAATGTTACTACTAAATTGCTTAACCAATTTTTTTTTTAAAAATTTACTTTGGATCCCCAAACAGGTTTTCTATGACCCAATTCAGCAGGAAGCTGTTTTAAGAGAGCGACGTCCCATTCCTAGATGGTCGGGGGATAATATTTTGGTCATTTGATATTTTATAAATGTTGTTTAGGGGGATTGGTTACAAATTGTTAAATGCTCTTATTAAGCAAGATATAGGTGTTAGACTCAAAGACTTTTCTATTTCTTTTTCTTTTCTCTATCCTTTTTTCTGTCTTATATAGGGAAAATGGAGTTAAAAAAAGAAGGGGAATATATATATATATATAATATATAAATGATATGATATAAGTATATATTATTGAATCTGCTCTGAAACTTAAAACTATTGTTATTCTTAAAATAAGGTTATCTTTTGATACATTGGTATAAAATTTTGACTAATTTTGGTAGAATATTATAGTTCGTTTGCTCAAAGATGATAGATTTATAAATCAAAAGATGTCTTCAAAACCCTCAGAGATGTACAGAAAATGGCATTTAAAGATATTATTTTAAGAAGTGTTTGACTTTAAGACAGTTAGTTCTTGACAGCTCCCATTTGACCTGGAAGAAATAAGCATCAAAAAGAAATCTCCTATGAGTAGATAATTCCTACTAGACAAAAATGTCCCTGCTTTCTTAACAGATTATATATAGTCCAAAGATGGACCAGAGGTTAAATGCAGGTAAATTGATGTCCAGATTCTGCAGAGACAGAATGGGAAAATCCTTATTTCCTGCTGACAATTATGTCTATGAGATATGCTTGGCCAGAAGGCTGAAGATGATGCTCCAACCCTATGGAGAGATATTTGGGACTGTCTAGGCAACAAACTGTCATTTCTTCTTTTTGGAAGCTGCTCTTCTGTGCTTCCTATTTTAAGACAGTCAGTTCCTGACAGCTCCCATTTAACTTGTAAGAAAATAATGAGCATAAAAAGAAGAAAGAAAGAAAGAAAGAAAGAAAGAAAGAAAGAAAGAAAGAAAGAAAGAAAGGAAGAAAGAAAGGAAGAAAGAAAGAAATCTCCCATCAGGAGATAGTTCCGACTGGATAAAAATACCCCTGCTTTCCAACAGTTTTTATACAGTCCAAAGAAGGACCAGAGCTTAAATGCAGGTAAGTTTATGTCCTGATTCTGAAGAGACAAAATGGGAAAATCCTTATTTATGCTACACAATTATGTCTGTGAGATATGCTTGGCCAGAAGGCTGAATTTGATGCTCCAATGGTATCGAGAGATATTTGGGACTGTCTAGGCAACAAACTGTCATTTTTCTTTTTTGAAGCTGCTCTTCTGTGCT
Organism: Lophiomys imhausi; assembly: GCA_907164525.1. NCBI lineage: Eukaryota > Metazoa > Chordata > Mammalia > Rodentia > Muridae > Lophiomys > Lophiomys imhausi. The sequence continues at coordinate 5,247,159 of CAJQZJ010031536.1, forward strand.
TCCTATTCACTCAAACAATAACTTTATCCCTTCTTATGTCTTTGATGGGGTTGAAGACAACATATATGATAAAAATTATTTAGGTTCAGAACTTTAGACACACCAAGATAGATGATTTTTTTCTTCTTCAAGATTGCCTGATAGAAACAGGCTAAACATTATGTATGTACCTTTTATCTTATTTATTAGGCAATAGGAGGGAAATGATGGGGTGGTGTTAAGCATTCTAAATGTTAATTGGCCCTGTTTGCTGTCTGTTACTTAATTGGCTCTGATTGGTTAAATAAATGCTAAGGCCTGGAGATTGTGCAAAGATAGAGTAGGCAGGACTAAGGTTTGAGGGCTTTTAGAGATACAGAGCATCTTGGGAAGAGAAGAAGGTCAGAGAAGAAGCCAGGAGTAAACAAGGAAGACATACCATGGTGTAGATTAAAGAAGATCCTTCCATATGGAGTGGAACATTGGCTTAGTATGGAGAATAATAGTCCAAAGGGACAAATGTATATATGGGGTCATACTTGGGTAATAGAATCATGAACTAGCTTAGATGGGCTGGGATTACACAACCCAGGCCGAGGCTTGCTAAAATCCCCCTGGTGTGTGTGTATTCATTTATAATAGCGGGTTAAGGATTAACACCGCTAAGCAATTAAAGATAATATAAATACTAGTAAATAGTTTAATTAGCCATTTTTTTCTACATCTATGCCTGGGATTCTGCATCTGTTGTGTGTGTGTGTGTGTGTGTTTAGAGTAGAGAGGTATATAAGTATAACTACTGACTTTCAGTAAATGATTCCTGCTTTACATTGTAATAGTGCAAGTACAGAGACATGCCAATTGATCTTTGTTTTTAAAAAAATAGTGCTATGATGAATGATAGAATTTACTATCATAGAGACCAAAACTCACAAGATAACTAACAAAATGCATAGACTATAAACTAAAAATAAAATTGGTAAATTTATTTGGTAGTAGATAAACATGTAAATAAATGCTTGCTAACCATTGTTTCTGATTGGTTGAATAAATGCTGAGGCCTGAGATTGGGCAAAGACAGAGGTCGACGGGGCTAAGGTGCTCTGGCTTCTGAAGCAGAGAGGTTCAGGGGTAGAAGTCTCTTGAAGAAGAGAAGAACTGAGAACAGGAAGGAGGACACATGCCATGAGTTTGAGAAAAGAATTTAATTTCACATGGCCTGGAATATTGGCATAATGTGGAGAATACCAGCCCAGGGGACATATGTATATTTTATATGAGGACATATTTGGGGAATAGAATGAGCTAGCTTAGGTGGGCCAAGATGCTCAATCCAAGCCAAGGATTGTTAAAAGCTATCAGGTGTCTCCATGTGCGTTTATCTTTAATGGTGGATTAAAGACAATCTCGGCTGACCAATTAAATATGATCTAAATACTGGTCAATAATTTAAATATTTAATTCTACAAATAAATATGCAAATACTCATCCTCATTTATAACATCCCCAAAGAAATCTCAAATTTTCTTTCCCGTGTTCAATTCATTAAAAAATAATAATAGAAAACAAAATGTATAGCACAGTGGCTTTTTTTAAATGATAATTTGAATAAACTGGAGTCTTTTGGAAGAGGGAGGTTTCATTGAGAAAAAAATTGACTCCACAATATTTGGTTGTGGCAAAGTTGGTGGTGTGTATTCTTGATTGATTATTGATACTTGAGGTCCAGCTCATTTTGGGAGGTACCACCTTTGGACTGGTGGTCTTGGTTGCTATATGAAAATAAGCCAAACCATCCATGAGTCAGTAAGAAGTCTCCTCCAAGGCTTCTGATTTAGTTGCTGCATTGAGGCTCCTGCCCTGAGTTTTTTTTAACTTGAGTTCCCTCAGTGATAGAATGTAATCTGCCACTATTAAAGCACAAAGAAGCAAACAAAGAAAATAAACAAAAATTTTCTCTCCTAATTACTTTTGGTCATGGTATTTTATCACACACATAGAAACCCTAACTAAATTATATTGTGAGGCTGTAAATGTAGGTAATTTGTAGAACATTTTAATAGGCCCAGAGTTTGATTCCCAACAATAATTAAAAGATAGAAAAAAAGAAGAAAAAAATGAAAAGAATAACTTTGTCTTAGTATTTAATTATGACATTCTCTTTCATAATAAATGCTATGATGTATCAAGTATAATAAAGACTTTTTAAAATAAAGTTTATATTTCTCTATTTTTGAACACATTACTTAGTTATATTGTTTTCTTGGTTGTTTGGTTGATTGTTTTTTGAATTTGTTTTTGTTTTTGTTTTGATATGATTTCATTTTCAACCTGTCTTCTAAGTTTGGTCCTGAGACTTATTTCTGAACCACCTTCATTCTAACATAAACCAGAACAGTTCTATTTTGCAAATAAGAAAATCAAAGGATTTGTCTCATGTTTGCTTGTTTGTATTTGTACAAACTCAACTGGCAAAACTGTAGCAACATATTACCTGATGTGGCAAGCATTATTGTGTGTTGTTTAATATGACCTTCTCTTTCAAGACTGAAAATTTAAAACATGCTTCCTAAAAAAGACAGTAATGCCTTCTTACTATCTTAAAGACACCTATTAGTCATGTTCAAGGCATATCGGGATTTATGACTCCATCATAATTCTTTCAAATATGCTGGCTGTTCATAAGAAGACAGAGATATATAGCTCAAAAATAACAGAAAGCAAAAATAATTATGCACTTCACTCTGCCACACTGTTGTTCCTCTGAAATATATAGGAAAGTCTTCACAGATTATGAATAGGTTTTTGTCAATAGTGTAGATGTATGTTTCTCACTTCCAAATCAAGCAAATTCCTGAGTCAAATGAGCAGCTCAAGTGGAGGCAAAAAGTACAGAAATATGTGTATGAATCATGAACTGAAGATTAATGAGGGGCTACATATACTTTTAGACCTCACCACTGGGGTTGACTGTACCTAAAGGAGAAAGGTGACAATGTCACCTGTCATTCAAAATGCTATTGTACTTATCAGAATCATTTCATAGAATGCAAAATATTTAATCATAATTAAATTATTTTCTTAATATCCCTTGACAGAAGTTGTCTAAAACATATTATAATATAAAAAAAGAAAAGTAATATTAGCTTATAATGTTGACAAAAAGCCATCATCATTTTCTAATTAGGAGCACTAATATCATAGATTCTTACTGTGTTGTAGAATGAAGAAGATTTTGATTATGACAACCTATGAGAGTTTATTTTTTTCAAAAAGAGAAATTTTTTCCTATACAGTCTTTACATCCATGTTTTCATGGGTTGTCATGGACAGCAATGTACTTAATGTCAATTTTTCCAATGAATATTGCAGAAAGGTTGAAGATTATATCACATGAAAAAGAAACAGGCACAAGAGTCATGCATTTGTGAGAAGAAAAACAAATCCAATATTGTGATTTGTGGTGTAAAATATCTACTTATCAAGTTTAAGTTACAATTTATCATAATCATAATGTTGAAAAGCCTGTACCAGACATAGGAAAATGCCATAACAATTATTCTCTGAGTTTGCACCCAGAGGCTATATTTGGCTAGTGACATATCATTTATGAACAATGTGATGTTTTATTTTACTTAGGGCTAGAATAGTAGTACTTGTCTTTTTTACTCTGATAATTGTTGCTATTTTACCAAACTAAGTAAGGTGATGTGAAGAATAATATAGATGTGAAGAACTGAATCCTACTAAAATTCATAAACTTTCTTCATTTTTTAATTTTGGTTTTGAAGCTAAGACGTTGGAAATTCCAGAGACCATTGTTTGAGAATGTAGTAATAGATTTTCATCCCAAACACAAGAAAGTGGACATGATAAAATGTTATTTGTATGCTGAATATACTGTCAACAGATAAATTGTTGGTGATGATTATTAAGTCTAGACATCTTCTGATAAGGCAAGAATAATCTAATGTTGGTTATGTTACTGTTGCTGTGTTAAACACTATGAGTAAGGCAACTGACAGATGAAAATGGTTTTTTTTTGTTGTTGTTGTTGTTTTTTGGTTTTTTTTTTTTTTTTTTTTTTTGCTTATGGTTTCAGATGGGTAAGAGTCCCATAAACTTCATGGCTGGATAACATTGCTGTAGGCAAACATGATGACTGGAGCTGAATGTTGAGGGCTCAGTTCTTAAATCATAAATGACAAACAACAAGGAAAGAAAGAAAACTGGGAACAGCACTTGGTATTTGAAACACCAAAAACCTGTCATCTGAGACACACATTCTCTAGCAAGATCACATCATTAAATTTCTCAAGCCATAGTCATCAACTGTAAACCAAGTATTCAAACACGTGAGAATGTGGGGGAATTTTATACAAACAAGCACATTCTACTCTCTGGTTCCCACCTTGTGGCCTTGTCATAATTAAAAAATGTATTTAAGCAATTTCAAAAGTTCAAATAATACTTGAGACTCTCGCCTCTTTTAAAGGAAAAAGTTTAAAGAGCTATTGAGACTTTAAGCACAACATTAATTGTAACATTTTATAAAATTAAAACCAAATTGGACGCTTCTAACATGTAGCACAGAAAATATGATATCATTCAAAAAGGGTCATAGTGATGGGGAACACAGTGAGATAATATTGGAAAAATGATAGAGCACAATCCATCAGGAGAAACTGTAAACCTTGTGGCTCCATGTCTGATGTCAAATGGCTCAGAGGGCTCATTGTTGCTTGCCTATCCTTTGGGCTGGTTCCATTCTCTGAGAGTGGCTGTTTTTGAAAGATATGCCATGGCTCTGGCACCTCAAATATTCTGTGGTCTCCAATGCCATTCATGCTTCCTTTTCATAACTTTACACAAGGGTCTCTCAGGGCTTCATGTGGGATTCTTCCACCATATGTCTGACATCAGCAGGTCTCTGAAGTTGTGGAAGAAGATTCAACAAATTTTTTTACTGTTGTATCCTCCATGCCTCATATATGGAGGACACTGTCACATCTGATGACCAGCTTGAGACGGACCTTGGACACCTTGAATTACACTTGCAACAGTTTTTGTTTATTGTTTTCTTTTAAATGAAGAAAAAAAATTCTTCAGACAGCTTCCTTTTCCAAGCTAGAAGCTTAACTGGGTGATGTTTTGCCCAGAAGTAGTAAACTGCCTTTATTCACCGGTGATTTTGTTTCTTAGTCTCCTTACCTCTTTCAGCATAAAGCATGGCTGTAGCATTAAGATTCTTGGGGCTTATTCACACTTCCATTTATATACTTTGTAGTTATTCTGTTTTATTTTTTCTTTTTCATTGCAAACCTGCATAAGAAATATTAAAATAACTACATATCAGAATATTGTTAGGCAGTCATGAAGTGTCTCCAGATAAAGAGAGTAGACAGTTATTATTTTTAAGTGTTTATTTATTACTTCAAGTTACATCACCATCACAGTCCCCTTCCTCCACCCCTCCCAGCCCCATCCTCCCACCATCTTCCCCTTCTCCCAAAACTCATAATTCTTTTTTCTTGAATAGCATATATTCCCAATGTCCAGTCCATACATATTTGGCAACAGATATTAATATTCTATTATCCATCTATCTCCATGAATTTAAAGTTCGATACTTAACTCATTTTCCATCCTAACTTGTATTGCCAATTTAAAAACATCTTCTTAGACCTAGAACATCCTTTTAATCCCTAAACAACTTAAAATGTAACTGTGAGACTGTAACTATCTAGTCTTCAGCCTCATCAGAGTCCTGAGAAGGATAAATATATATGATTATACAGGAAGAACAGAGACAGCAGCTTCCAAACCCCTTCTCTCTCTCTCTCTCTCTCTCTCTCTCTCTCTCTCTCTCTCTCTCTGTGTGTGTGTGTGTGTGTGTGTGTGTTTGTGTGCACATACATATTTATATTTGGAGCCATGTCTTTAACTTATCTTTTTCTTTAGTTGGTGATGTGGAGGACTGTGGTGCGGTTTGCTTTTCTTGATACCTCTGTACTGACAGTGATTTTGTGTATATGTCAGATGAATCATGACTAAGTTCTTAATGAGCTTGGTCCAAGTGGTGATTATGTGTTCCAGCCTGGAATAATACCTTTCCAATCAAACTTAAATATATTATTTTCAAATTAACTTATAATATTCTTGTTCTTAAAGAACAAACTCCAAGATTTTCTAGGTGGGTGGAGAGAAAACAGGTAAGGACAAAAAACCCCTGTGTAAGTTATATTATAACACCTGCAATTCTGTCTCTCTCCATTAATGTCACAATATTTATCTCATATAAAACTAAAGAATGTGAAAAGATAAGCAGATAGCTACCTTGGGGAGCTGCAAGGCCTGCATATCCGTGCTTTACTTTTATTTTAGCCTAAGCCATGTTTAGCTGTGTATCAGCATTTCCTGGTGACAAGGAGGAGTTACTGAGGACGAGATAATTGTGAGTGTTATTTTTGAGCTTGTTATCACTAACAGACAATGGTGATGTTTCCTCAAAGAAGATTTGCCCATGCCTTCTGATAGCTTAAGTGCATCTGCTAACCTAGGTTGGGTCTAGTTGAGTCAATTTCCTTTTGACCATACAAGCGACATAATGTAGAAACAGTCCAGCAGCTGTCTATCGCGTGATTGTAGAGAGAATTGCAATAGTAAATACTAGTACCTTTTCCTTCTAAGTTTTGTAACAAAACAGAAGCTGCAGAATTCCCTCTTTTGTGTTTTTATGAAACAAAGGAAAAGATAAAATGGTCATGCCATATTCAATAAGATATAATCTACAATGCAAATATACCTGGGTATATCTTGATTACCTATGAATAGTTTGGGTAAATATGAATAAAATGCAATTATTGTTTCCTCAAGAAAATATTTTCATATAAATACAGTCAATCATAGAGCCAGTTTTAGTTTGTGATTATACCTTATGAATAAATCATTGCAATTTATAGCTATACTGTAACAATATAAATTTGAAAAACAAAAATTAAAATCAGTAGAATTGAAATATAGCAAGTAGTAAATACAACACATATACCAGTGAGGAACTACTAGCAGTATTTGCGGTGCAGGGAACTACAAGAATTATATGCTGTTAATATCAATTAAAAAACCAACCATGACTTTAAAGAGTTTATTCTCTATCTGGTCTCTAGCTCTCTATTCCTCCTAGGCAAAACAAGCAAAGCCACATCCACTATTCCAATCTCAGTCCTCCCTGACTCTATACCTCATCAGATGCCTAAAGCCTTGGAACCATCTGCTGTAGGAAGCTTCTTTTGAAATATGAGCTTAAATGAAACTTTCCTATTTAGTTTATTTTTTCAATATATTTTTTATCACAGCCACAATGTATTTTGTATTGATTTATAACTTGGTATATTGATCAGGTATTCTTTTTTATTCTTCTTATTGTACTATTTGCATAGTTTTATATATATATATTTTTTTTTCCTGATCTGGAAAGTTTAACTACCTTGCCTACTTTACAGAATTTAGAAAATGCTGTCATAAATTCTTGTTTTAATGTTTAATAGAAATTTCAAATATTTCAGCTTTGCAGGGCAGTGTCATTGTAATCATTTTGTGGAAATTTTATTCCTAAGTTTAGAAACACTTAAGCCATTATATTTATTAGTTGTGACTGTGGTTTTTTTTTTATAAATACTTTATATTTTTTTCTTCAAGTTACATCTCAGTCACAAACCCCTCCCTATTCCCCCTTCCTATCCCACCCTTCCACCCTCTTCCCCCCAGAAGTTTCCCCTTTCAGTCCAACAGATGGTTCCTTCTCTTATAACAGTAAGTATTATGCAAAACAACAGATATAAATATGCCACATTTATGAGAGTTAAATGGCCCAGTATACCTTCCCAATGTCCAGTTTATACATATTTGGCCCCTGACTTTAACATTCTACTATCTAACCATCTCCATGAGTTTAAAGGTCTATATCTGACTCAACATTCATACTAACTTGCAACACACTTTTAAGAGTATCTTCTTAGATCTATGACACCCTCTTGATTCCTAAACAACTCAAAATTTAACTATGAGACTCTAGCTGTCTATTCTTCAACCACCTCAGAGACCTGAGAGGGATAAATATATCTGCTTATATAGGAAGTGCAGGGCCTGCAGCTTCCAAAACTAAGAAAGGACATACCAATGACTGCCTGGACAGTTCCCATTTTCTCTCCATACATTCCTGCATCAGTCTTCAGCCTTTGGGTCCTGTTTCTCTGACAGACATTTGTTGTAGAGCAGGGATTATGAAGGACTTACCTACCCTGTCTTGGCAGAGTTAGGCTGTCGACTTCCCTGCTACCAAGTTTTGTCCTTTTTGGACAGCAGTCTGTCTGCAGTTGGTGCAAGGGGTTTTTTCATGCCAAGAGATAGGCTTGCCACTAATTCAACCATCTTACAGTGGAGGTTCTTCGATGCTTATCTTCTACTTGGAGTAGAAGAGGGGGTGCTGTCAGGCGCTGATATGTCTTGATATCAAAAAAAAAAGAAAAGAAAATCTTAATTTAAGATCACATCTTTGAATGCCATATTCTGCAGATCTCTTGGGGTGTTTGAAGATGCCCTATCCATCTCTTGTATTTAGATAAGCAAGTGTTGCTTGTCTCTTAGCAACTTGATTACTGGGTAGTTTAGAGAATATCTGTGATAGACTGTCATAGTAGCTAACAAAGTGACATGTTTGCATGACTAGGAGTTTGTTTTACTTAACTATCCTAGACCGTTTTAGACGGTTGGTATCAAGAGGCCAGAATTTCACATTTTATTTTTAAGTATCTCTAGGTATGATACCATTAGGAAGCGTTACCTTTAATTTTGTATCAATATACAAAGATCTATTCAATTGTGGTTAAATATACTCTTAATTATGTATCAATAAACAAAGATCAATGCCTATGTAGCCCAATACAATCTTAATATTACGTCCATATACAAGGGTCAATACCATTGTGGCCAACTGTAATCTTAATTTTGTATCAATATACAAAGATCAATACCGATGTAATCCAATACAATCTTATTTTTGCACAATAAACAATGGTCAATACCACTTTAGCCAAATAAACTACTAATTTTGTATCAATATACAAAGGTATAAGGGCATATTCAATAATCTGCCCCTTCTTCTTGGACCTTCCTGTGCTATGTCTATATCTCATTTTTCTCAAGCCTATGCACTCCTACATAGGAGAGGAAGAAGGATACAGAAAAGGAAAAGTAGGAAGTCCCTGGGGCTAACCTCCAAAACCCATTAAACAGGACCATTTATCAGCTTGTAATCTCTTCCCTTAAATATCGGAGTTTTCAGTTATCCTTCAAATAACCAAAAAGAAGGGTGGAGAAACACCTTCCCCACCCTCTGGGCATGGGACGTCGCTCTCTTAAAGTGACTTCCTGCTGATTTGGGTCGTAGTAGACCTGTTTTGGTCCCGATTTCTGGTTTCTCACTAGGCTTCTCGCCACAGGCCTGGCCTCTCTGCCTGATTCCCTCCCTGTCTGTGCAGCCGCCGGTCTCCCTCCCTTGCTGCTTGGCCGTGGGTTCGCTGAGCCTCGGATCCTCCGGCTGTCTGAGTGGTCCTCTCGCCCCAGCAGCTGAGCCGTGGGTGCGCGGATCCCTGGCCCAGCCCACGCCTGGCTCTCTCCCCAGTTGACTTGCCGTGGGTTCGCGGGGATTTGGCCCTGCCAGCCGAGCTCCCTGCCCAGCTGCGCTGCCATGAGTGCGCGGGATTCGGCCCCTCCCGCCTGCCTTTGTGTTCCCGTCTTCCTGTGCTCTCTAGGAACCTCCCGCCCTCCACTTCACGAGCGGCTGCGGACCACCCACTGAGCCCCCTGTTTGTTCCTTGCCAAGACCTCCACTATCTCGCAAAGTTTTTTAAGTGGGTATAAGTTCTACCTGAGGTGTGGGGAGCCCAATAGGCTAGTGAACTATCGCCATTGGCCTCTGATTCTGCCTGCTGTGAGTTGGGGTCGATCTTACCAGGCACCTCTCCAAATGGGAGTTCCCCGAATCCCGGGTTTAGTGGCTTCCCTGTCTGCGAGAGATGGGGGAGAGCCTTACCCTGGGACTTTCGGCAGTCCCTTGGGAGCTGTGAGTGTTCCTGAGGGGGTCTAGCCCCTCCGGTCTTTGCACAGTGCCCAACAACTCTGTGTCTTTTATGGCTCCCCCCCCCCCTGTTCAAAATGCGTCAGTGTAGGTCGCCGCTATCTTCTCTTTCCTGACTGTCTTTTAATCCTCTGTTTTTGGAATGTTTTCTAGAACCTCCCTAGTCAGTTCCAGTTATTTGTCATTACTAGTGAGTTAATTTATTAAACAAATATATAGGCAGACAAATATTTTTACAGTTTTTGTGAGTACACGTGGTGTATTGAGCACAAAATTCAAGATGATACACCAGTTCTCTACAACAGAGCTGTATCATCCCCTATATTTATTATATTGTATGACCCTGATTCTCATTTGAGTTTCATCATTTGTAGGTTTTTTTTATTTCATCCCATCTAAATATTTTTAACATTTACTGGTTTTTTAAAAGTAACTTTTAATTTAAATAACATGCTCATTTTTTTTCTTGAGTGCATATGTCATGACTATGTCATAAGACCTGCTGATTATTTTACTGTAGTGGTATTCTTTATGTTGTATGTTAATGACAGGCATACACCAGTTCTCTACAACAGAGCTGTATCATCCCCTATATTTATTTTATTGTATGACCCTGATTCTCATTTGAGTTTCATCATTTGTAGGTTTTTTTTTATTTCATCCCATCTAAATATTTTTAACATTTACTGGCTTTTTAAAAGTAACTTTTTATTTAAATAACATGCTCATTTTTTTTCTTGAGTGCATATGTCATGACTGTGTCATAAGACCTGCTGATTATTTTACTGTAGTGGTATTCTTTATGTTGTATGTTAATGACAGGCATACACCAGGTAATTTAAATGAATTTCCTCTTCTTTTTTTTCCTCATCTGCTTAAGTAGAAATCAGGGAATGATTTATATATTTTATTTCTTCTTTCATGCAAAACTTTAAAGTAATATAAACTGATTTCATTTAAGCGATTTTAAAAATTTTAATCCAATGCATTTGACATTTTGTATTCACCTCATTGAATTCAAAACTATTTTCTAACTTACTTTATGATACCTTTTGCAATCAGTTTCTTAGACAATTGTAGTTTAAACTCATGCTCTTTTTTGTGAAATTAAAAATGCTGCTTTATTCAAACTTTCTGGTTTTGTGTCATTGTGTTTAGAAAATTTAATTTGAATTCATTTCTCAAGTATGTTTTTGGAGATATGTGAAAGGGTTTTTCTAGTAAAATGTGCATTCTATTGTTATGAGTCCATGAAATAAATGAAAAGTAAGTTTTCCTTTTAAAAAGGGATAAAAACAAGTAAAAAAGTTGGATAAGTATTTGGAAAAGTCTCCTAATAGGGGAAAGTTTTAATTAAAAAATGTGAAAGATGTTTTTGAACTCAAACTATGAATTTTGAACTAACAAACCATCTACTGCCACTATACTCATGAATAAGACAGTAGCATTTGTACACTGGAGAACAAGTCATTCTTTTAACTAAAGAGTTGTTGGATAACATGTTTGTTTATAAGAACTTCTCCCAACTATGAACTGCTATTACTAAAAAGACAGCAGGGCCGTTAGGCATTTCTCTGCCCTGATTTGCTTAGCCTTGATTCCCATTCAAGTGAAAGGAGAAAGATGGTTAATTTTCTCTTCAGTTGTCTGAGTGAAAGACCCCCGGCTAAGCGCGCCTATTTGTTAGTTGCCATTTTTTGCCATGCTGTTGCTTGTTACGGAATGGGGACTTTCCATGCTGGTCGAGGCCCAGCAAAGACAGGATATCTGTGGTCAGACACTTGGGAGCTGACTCACTGGCAATAGAAAAGTAGCCTTAACAGAAAGTCCAGTGTGCTAACGGTAGCCTTGTCTGATTTCAGAAATGCCAAGCTTGTCCCTAACCTGAATCCATGGCCTCATTTAAATCGACCAATGAGAACCCTGTAACCATGCATCTGCTTCTGTAAGCCCACTTCTTGCCACCCCAACCCTATATAATCAACCCTCACCCTAGCCCGGCATGCTCAGTCACCCGAAGGCTGTAGCGTCCGCAGGCGCCTGTGTGAACAATAAAGTTGCCTCTTCCACTTGCATCCGGTGGTCTTGGTCTCTGTTCTTGGAGGCTGGGCCCCAGGGGCAGTGTCCCCATTTCAGGGGTCTTTCATGAGTGTGAAGCATCAGAACCAAGCATCCAGAAATCAAAGCATTATCTTTCTTAAAAGTCTAGTAAGTGTCACACATCAGCAACTAGCTGGAAAGCTCATGCTGATCTTTAAATATGGAACAGAACTCAGATAATGTCCTCCCACAGACAGGGCAGATGTTTGACCACAGATTTATTTCAGTCCCCTCATTTCTCACTAGACACTAGACACTCTAGAAACAAGAAATGCCCAATCTGAACTAAATAATTATGAATGAATAGGCAGAAAAAATATTATGCATATGCACCCTACTTAGAAATTCTATCTGAATATTCTGGAGAATTATTGCAATTTTTTTTTAGCCATGACTCTTAAACAAGCCTATATTTTAAATATGAGACTACTGATGTATGTGTGTAGGAGGATACAAGGATAAGAAGTATAACAGAGTATTTTTATTTATCAACACATATTTATTAATGCTTGACAATCACTTATAAAATACCTAAATCCTATAACCTGAACCCTATAATCTATCATCTGTTTAAGAACACAGGAATATCTATCTAATAACACTCTAATACCTATCTAAAAACACTTAATTAACACTATTTTAACTTTTCTAAGTATAAGTCTGTTCAGGGCAACTTGGTTAACGGAATCACAGTAGCAGTATCTTTTATGCTTAAAGTCCTTTGGGTCTTACTTTGCCAGTTCCCAAGGTCAATTCTATTTCAACCACCAAATTGTGGACAGTTTATAAAGTCAATCTGTTCCAACTGCCAAACCAAGGCCAAATTTTTCTATCAGCTGATACTCGTGTCTAAGGTGTTCTTGGCCCAGGCAAACTTCACAGCTGAAAGTCCAAGCAGCTTCCAAATTTTGCTCACCTCACTGCCTTTTTTTGGCACACTAGAGCCCCAAGTCAGGTGCCTTGAAGGAACTCTCTCTCAGCAGGTTTTATGTAAATTCGATTAATGGCATACATTGCTGTGTGCTTCTCGAGCACAAGTTCTCAGTCAGTGAGGGCAGCACCAAGAGGGCAGGCGGCGTTGATCCTCTGGCTTATATATCATCATATCTCTCAATCCTTGACTGAGGGTCCAAAGTCTTCCATGATTTCCAGCAGTCCCATTGCTGTGGCAACCAAAGTCATATGCCTGGCTTATGTAGTTCCTTAGCCACGCCCTTTCAACAGGGCACTTTGTGCTTCCATCTGGGCAAACTAAAAGGATACCAATTCCAAATCCCTATGAGCTACCAGATGCTAAGCTGAACTGCCTACTAATTTCACTAAAAAGACATAACTTCTACCACAAAGAAGAAACATGTATTCAAATTTGAAGAATATTTCTTATTCATCTATATCCTAGTGAGAAAAGCAATGTAAAGTTCACATTCTTTAAATTTTTGATTAGTAATTAATTTACTTTCATTTTCAGAAAATGTAAACTATTAGAAAATGTTTCTAATTTTCAACGGAGGATACATGAACAATTCTAGAAATCTACATACTAACCAGTTATTTTGTAGTATGTCTCCTGGTATTGTAGCAAAAAGTAGACTCTACTTTCAGAAAGGGAAAGATCAAAAAGAAACTGATGAGCTCCAGCAAGCATTCTCTTTCATACTCCTAAGACAAAAGTGCATGGGCAGAATAATTTGAAATATGCAGGCTCAGAGAGTTCAAGCATATAGAATCCCAAATCTCTGGTAAAAGGAGTTCATCAAATCTAAGCCTTTAAATATAATACAGATTTGGGCAGGTGAATACGAAAGAAAAGACTGCATGGTCTTCATGACAGAAAACATCAGTCATTCTGATTAAACATACTGAGGGAGGAATAAAAGGACTTGACCCTAAATATAGCTGCAATCCAAATCAAGTCATTTTTGCAACATGTGGATCTTGAATGTTCCTTACCTCCAGGGTGTTGACAATTCTACTTGTTAGGATCTGTATCAGTTCAAGATCCTGAAAAGACCAAGTTCTCAGCACAAAGGAGAATTACTTGCCTCAGGGCAACAGAGGGCAAAGAATAAGAGACAAAGAAAGGAGTTGGAAGATGAGGGAGAAGGGGAAGGGAGAGGGAGGAGGGGTATTTGTCCCAGAGGGACAAAGGACTGCTTTTGAATATAGAGGAGACAGACATGGCAAAGGAAAATAGCAGCTTATAAAAGTACAAAGGGAAAACTTTTGTTAGAATGATGTGTTTAATTTTAATTGGACATGTTAATTAGGAGAGCCAAAGGGAGCTTTTGATATATGGACTTCAATATTTTGATAGCATGACCTTGGTAGTCAATCTCAGGAGCAGGAAGTGGACAAACAAGGGAATAGACCTTGGTGGTTAGCTTTAGGAATGTAACCTAAAGGTTTTTAGTAAGGCAGAGGGGATAGGAAGAAAGTCAAGGACTGCTAGAGCCATGCTTTTCACACTCTAGCTGACCAGAATCCCTTCACTCTTTTTATTGAAATCCTGTAATTCTCTTTTCAATGTTGCAATTGTTGTAATATCAGAGAATTACAAAAAAAAATACTACACAATATGTAAAAACTCAGAAAGATGCACTTGTAGAATTAATGAAATGTTGCATATCTGCTTAAATTTGAGGCATTATTTTTATATGTATAAAGAAATACTATCTTTAAGAACATGCATTTTCTATAAATGTTCGTATCTTCATATTGGTAGAGGTTATCTCCTTTACTGTATTCCTAATATGGGCTCTGCATGCTTTTGTAAGTGAGCTTTCTGCTCAACCTGACATAACAAATAGCAACAGATTGAGTGGATAAAACAACATGAATAACTTCTTTCAAATTTGAGGTGAAAAGGCTCAATACCAAGGACTCAACATGGTGGTGTTGGTGCAAAAGCTCTTTCTGGTTTACAGCCAGCTTTATTCTCACTATATCTTTATGCAGTTCTCTGGAATCAAGCTGTGATCATAGAGACAGACAAGGGGAACAGTGTCTCATCCACCTCATAAATCAGTGCTCTTTGATTAAGGAACCACTCTAACAAACTACTTAACTGTACCTTCTAAATGACATGTTTTCAAATATAATCAATTAGTGGGTGTAGTTTTAAAATATCAATGCTGTGAGAACATAATTTATTCCATATCAGCTTACAAGTTGAGCCACAGTATCTGGACTCTAATGAATTAAATGAGAGTAAATTTTCATGTGCAGCCCAAGTTAACCTGAAACATGAAATTCTCCTGTCTCATAATCCTGAGAGTTGGGTTTGCAGTCAACATACAGCTATACTCTACTGGAATAAATTTATTTTTAAGAAAGATATATGGAAACCAAAGAATAGTGGGACATACTTGTATCTCAGCATTTAAGAATTAGAAACAAAAATATAATGAATTGAGAAACTTTGGCAACATAGTAATTTCTAGGACAACCTAAATTGTGTGAGTAATATCACAAAACTAGACAAAACAACAACAATAAAGACATGAAATATCAAAACTTAATGACAGGAGATAAATAGGACAGATGTTAGCTTTAAAGAAGAAATAGCCAGTGTGTGAGGGAGAAAAACTTAGATACTTCAGCACTGAGAATATCAAAGAGAAGATACAGCTTTCGACTCCACAGTGAAGTATCTTCCCCATGTTAGAGTGATTCATTACTTCAGTCATTTGTTTTGAAGAATGAAATGTTCCTGACAAGATACTCTTTTAAGCTTGGGTTTCTTGATGATTTGTTTGGGATACTTAGAAGAAACTCACAGTGGACTGGGAATTAAACTAATGATCATTATGATTTAGTTCTTTTTACACTGAGTGTTAACAGTGACTAAAAGATACTAGCATATTACATGAAAATGGCCACAGGGAGCTAATTAAACATTTACTGAACATTATATGTGAAGAGATGAAAACCAGCAGACAGTAGCACATGAATAGTTATTTGAATGTATTATTTAACTGTCTAAATATAAAAAATATTTGTGTATAAAAAAGATTGAAATAGTGATTCATTATTAGATATTTTAAAATCCATATATTTCAGTTGTCTTACACATACTATAGATTTTCTTTCTGCATAAACAAAATAAAATTTGTCTTCCACAGGCACAAATAAAAATGAGTCTTCACATGCTATAAAACTTCTCAAATTCTTAGTTGTCAGATATGGGATTAACATTATCTGTAAATCTCCTTTAGCTGGAGATTCTTAAGGTAAAATGTGATTTCCTTTTTTATCTTAAAGTGGTGAGTTTCTTTTTAATGTAAAGGACCACCTGAAAATCTCATATATAAACATTTATTTATTTAGATTATTTACCATTCCTCTTACCCTCCAAGTCTTCCCAGTCATCTACTCCCTTTCAAACTCATGACTTCTACAATGATATGTGTGTGTAAATATAAGCATCCAAACATGTATGACCAAATACATGCTGCAGAGCCCATTCACTGTTGGTCTTATATTTATGTGTTTACAGTTGACTACTAGGGACTGGACAACCTATCAGGTTACTTCTCTCCAGAAAAGTTTGGTTTCCCATCTCTCAGCAGCCTTCAATTGTTTTTTGTTCTTCACTGAGTGGTTGGGCATTTCTAGTGAGATTTCCCCCATCCATAATTTCATGTCAACTGGTATGGTCATTGTGCTAGTCCTGTGGGTGAGGAAGTTGATAATATTTCATGTGTATAGTCTCTGTCATTCATCGAAGGTACTGTCTAACAACAGATACCCTCATCCTCTCCTCTCACTATCTTTCCACCCACACTTCTGCAATGTTACTTGAGCCTTAAGTTTAGAGGTTGTATTGAAGATGTATCTACTGGAAATGCACACTCTTCAATCAGTTGTTCTCTGTATTTTGACAAATTGTGGATTTCTCTAATGGTCTCCATATGTTGCAAAAGAAATCTTCCTTGATGAGGGATGAAAGCAACAGTAATCTGTAGATATACCAAGCACTCAGAATGCAGTTAGAAGTGATACTAACGTAAAACTGGAGAAATGGTAGATTCTACTCCTAGAGAATGACCTCAACAGCCATGAATAATTGGCTATATTTATAGTACTAGTCTATTATACCAGGCATGAGTTTCCTCCTATTAAGCAGGCCTTAAGTACAATTAGAGAGCTGTTATTACCTCAAGATGTAAGTGCTACTAATGAACTTTGAGATTGTCTTGGAGTCTTGTCATTTGTGTGGTCCATAGGATTTTCAGTGGGTGGGACTATTGATTGCTTTTCTCCCTATGACAGGCAGCTTGCACAGCATTTTCAGATACTGTTAAGGTTAGTCTTCAGAGAGAAATCTTTCTGGTCAGATCTGTCTGGATATCTCCAAGGCCAGTGTCCAAACTATGTGGTGTCTTCAGCAATAGGTTATTACTTTCAAGATCTGAGCAGCATCAAAAGTAGTAAAAGCAAACAATATAATTTTGGATTATCTTGACTCCTTGACTTCCTGTCCATTGTGTTGGGAATGTTTTGAGATAGTCTATGGCTTTGAGAGGGACATTATCATCTTAAATTATATATAACATGTATAGATACATATATATTTACATATGTACACATATATGTGTGTGGGTATATATATGTATGTGTTGTTTGTACATATATATGTATGTGCATTCAGTTATATATATTACATATGAATTTTAAATAAATATTAAATAAAATTGTGTTTCTCTATGGCTTTTTCAGACCTTGGTAGTATTATGTATCCCTTTTCCCTCCTTCCTCTGTATTGTCTTCACTCTTCATTGCCCAGTTAAAGCCCCTACTCTTTTTTTTTCCTATTTCTCCTTTCATAGCACCTATGACAACTACTTCCCTCTAGACCTTCCACCTTCCCTTGTCCACTTTTTTGGTTTTTACAGTTATCCCAAGCTATATTCTCACATATAAACAGGTTTTGATCAATATTCAATGAATTATTTTTATGAAACTGAATAAACTGAATTTTTTTCTCCTCTTATACTTGAACAACAGATATATCATGTTATAAAATTTGTAAATACTATAAAAATTTGAAAATTCAGGCTGACCAAAACCCAGTACATTAACCATTACTTCTTATATTAAAAATGTTTTCACTAACTCAACATCTGAGACAGGACTAACATTCAAAATACATAAAGAACTATATTAATTAGATATCAGCAAAGCAAGTAACCCAATTAGAAATAGAATACTGATCTAAACAGAATTTTTGTTAGAGGAATCTCTAATAGCTCAGAAACATTTAAAAAATGTTCAATATCCTTAATCATAACTGAAATGAAAATCAAAAATATTTTAATATTCAATCTTATACTTGTCAGAATAGCTAAGATAAAAAATACAAGTGACAGTTCATACTGGTGAGGCTATGGAGCCTAGGGAACATGCCACCATTTTAAGTGGGCATGCAAACTTGTACAGTCACTATGGAAACCTGTATCACAATTCTTCAGAGAACTGGGATTCAATCTACTTTAAGATGTAGCTATAGCTAAATACAAAAGGCGATCTATCTATCACCAGGACACTTCCACAACTATGTTCATAGTGACTTTGTTCAAAATAACCAGAAATTAGAAACAACTTATGTTTCTCAACTGATAAAAAAATTCTGTCTCTCAACCATGGATAAAAAAATTATGGTACATTTATAAAATACTGTATTACTTAGCTGTTAAAAAATGACACTATGAAATTTTCAGGCAAGTGGAATGAACTAGAAAAAAAGATCATCTTGAGTGAGATAACACAAACCCAGAAAGGCAAACATGGTATATATTCTCTTGTAATTAGATGTTAACTATGCATTTGAAAATAATCATGCTATAATCCACAAACCTAGAGAGGCTAAGTAGCAAGTATGACTCAAAGGGACTCTCCTGGGAAGGGGAAGTAGAATAGATTTTTCAGGGGGACTTGGGGATGGTGAGGATGGAAACAGGGGGGATAAGGTGGTGGGGGTGGGAGAGGGAAGGAGGGATAGAGTACTGGATGGCCAGGAGCTAGAACTTGATAGCCCAGAGACCTTTGGTTTAACTAAATGAGTGGTAACAGAAAATAAGAAAGGGCCCTGCACTTCCTATATAATCAGATATATTTATCCCTCTCAGGTCTCTGAGGTGGTTGAAGAATAGATAGCTAGAGTCTCATAGTTAAATTTTGAGTTGTTTAGGAATCAAGAGAGTGTTCTGGATCTAAGATGTTTTTAAAATTGTGATGCAAGTTAGTATGAAAGTTGAGTTAGATATAGAACTTTAAACTCATGGAGATGGTTAGATAGT
>CAJQZJ010031536.1:5266773-5352068 GCA_907164525.1 Lophiomys imhausi
GGGGGGGGGGGAGGGAGAGGCCTGTGATGGAGATGTAACTTGAAGTAATAAATAAACATTAAAAAAACTGAAAAATTATATTTTAAATATATCTTTTATTAAACTTTCAAAAAAAGAAAGGAAGGAAGAAAGAAAGAAAGAAGGAAAGAAAGAAAGAAAAAAGAAAGAAAGGAAGGAAGGAAGAAAGGAAGGAAGAAAAGATAAGAAATGAAAGGAAATAAAATAATTCCTAATGATATACTGCTATACTCATAGATCATCAGTGCCTAGCCCAATTGCTATAAGAAAGAATTTCTCTGCAGCTGATGGAAGCACATGTAGAAATCAATACACGAACACTACGCTGAGCTCAAGGAACCCTGTGTAAGAGGGTTAGGAAGAATCATAGATGTTGAAGTAACTTTTATTTTTCTGATACAGTTTTTGTCTCAGAGGCTTATTTCCTGTCTGCTGACCTAGCCTGGTCTTGGAAGCTTTTATTCTCCATACAATCTAATCTAGTCCTAGAATGCTTTCAGCAGCTGAGACTTACTACTGAATAAGCTCATGCTTTCTAGCTCTTTCTGAACTCTGTCTCATTGGCTTAACTCAGCTGTTCTGGTTCAAACTCCTTTCCTAACTGACTGATTCAAGTTGGCTCCTCCCAGCCTCTGACTGAATTATTCCACTTGACCTCAAACTAATACTAGCAATCTCTTCTAATTTTCTGGATCCTTCTCATTCTCTAGCTTGTTGTCTTTCCCTGTGTCTAGTTTGTTCTCTCTTTAACCTGTCTCTGAAAAACTCTCCCAGTAAAACTGTCTCTAAATTCCATGAACTGAATGGCCACAAACTCAACTCCACTGTACTACTTCTCAACTCACTGACTCAACCAAAATGACTACAACTCAGATTTCTGCATACCTCTGTCACCTGAGTGCTGGTGTTAAAGGTGTGTACCACCATGCCTTAATCTAAGATTTTCTTTACCTGAAACTTGCTCTATATCAGGCTGGCCCTGAACTTAGAGATCTACTCTTTGCGGGGATTAAAAGCTTGTCTCAATTCACCACATCACACAGACCTAGAAGGTATTTTAATGTGATCTCTTGCCAGAGCAGCCATGTTCTGAATTAAATTTCTTCATTCCCCCTATTTGTTTAAGCCACAAATTGTACTCAGTTGAACTTTTACACAAACATAACAGTTGGCATGTCCTTATAATAATCCATTGATGTGATGATTCTTCACAAGTGCGGCCCTATCATCTGTCCTTCAAGAAATATGCATTTCAGCTTCAAGATTCCAGGCTGCCCTCAGATCGAATCTTTATCAATTTTGATGGTACACATACTCTTTCATCATCTGTGAAAATGTATACAAAACCTCTTCAATGTAACACATTCCCTGAGTTCCATTCTGATAGTAATACATCTTTAAAAGTATACAGATTGATCTAATTCTGTAGTCATTTTGTACAATCCAGACTCTTTTAGCACCTGTTGTTCCTGCCTCATTGGCCCTCAAAAGATTTAAAGTTAATAAAGCATTATTCAGTCATTTCTGGGAATTCTTATTTCCCCATTCTGTTTATCAAGTTACAGTTAAATCTTTGTGAATTCACACATAAACTAGAAACTTAGGCACTAACCTTCCATGCCCAGCTCCATGCCAGTGATCTGGGCTTTTACCCAACTGTAAATCAGCTGTCCATCTTGATCCTCAGTTTCACTAGGTAGCATTGGTTCAAAATTAAACATTTCCTGTTCTCTTCCTCTGTTTCTTGTTTCTCAGGCCTTTGTATTATATATAGATAGTTTTTTCTTGTGGTACACATATTTTTTAACCATGTGAGAGGAAAAATATAAAGATTGCAATTGAAAGTAGGAAGGCATTTACTACTGTGGTAACAGTTGTAATAAGTCCTGCTATGCCTCTTTCAATTAATGTTTATATCCTCTCATGTTTCTATCAGACTCCTTGAAAGCAAGGAGTTTCTCATTTTTTAATGTAGGAAAAATCTGTCTATATAATTAAAATTGTTTTTTTGGGGGGAGGGGGTTGGCTTACTGTGTGATTCACTGTCTCAGAGGATCTTGGGTCATTCCTTGCTCTGGCCTCAAGGTTTCCATAGATTGGAGTCTTCTGTGTCTCTCGGAATTGTTGGCTCAGAGACTAGTGCCTCCATCTGCTAACCAAGGTCTAGTCCTAGAACTTCTAATCTCCATACAATACAATCTAGGCCTAGAATGTTTTCAGCCTCAGAGACTTATTAATGAATAAGATAACCCTTTCTGGCTCTTTCTGAACTCTGGATAACTGGTTCAACTCAGCTATTCTGGTTCAAACTCCTCTCCTATCTGACTGGCTCAAACTGGTTTCCCTCAGCTCCTGTAGCAAGCTATCTCTCAATTCCTAATTTATTTTTTAATGTGCATTTATTGTTGATTACGGTAGCTTGAAAATACCTCTATGAACAGTAGCTAACTTGAACATGGCTACTGTCCTTTGTGGAGATTTCTACCTGAGGGTAATGAGTATGAGGCCCTCTTAATCCCATTCTCTGAGTTCTGAAACTACTAAAGATGTATGATCTCACAGGGCATAGATACCTATTGTCTAAGACTCTCCTCTGACCTCTAGAAACCAGAGGGCTCATGTACACCAGGAGAACAATGCCTACAGAATCAACTATGCAGGGCTCATAGGGGCATACAGAGACTGAAACAATCACAGAGCCTTCATGGATCTGTGCTAGTTCCTTTACAAATATATTGTGGCTTTTATTGTGAGACTCCTAACACTGAGAGTAGGGGTATGACTATTTTTCCTGCTCTTAAGAACTTTTCTTTCTACTGGGTTCCCTTGTCCAGCCTTAATATGAGGAATTGTGCCTAGTCTTATTGCATCGTGTTAGGCAATATTTGGTTGATATCCCATGGATGCCTGTTCTTTTCTGAAAGAAAAGAGATTAGCAGTGAATCTGGAGGAGAAGGGAGGTAGGGAGAAATGGGAGTGGTTAAGAAAGAGGAGAATGTGGTCATGATGTTGTAAGAGAAGAATAAATAAAAAGAAAAATATTTTCACTTCACAGACAATTTTTAGAATAAAAATTTAAATTTTAAAATTTAAGTTTAAAATATTTAAATAAATCCTTTTAAAATTTTAAATTACAAAATTAAAGTTTAAGACAAAAAATAACAATTCAGCTTTTAAAGAATAAATGGTGAATTTCAGATATATCACAAAGATTGGGGAAAATATAGTTCAAAAACAAGCAAATGGTTCATATGTGTGTGAACATATTTGTTATGGAATTGAGTATCTATATTTAAAACTGCAATTTAATTATCAATTGTATTTATTAATAAGTATAAACTGTAAGATTAGACTGGCAGAGCAGCTGACGGACTGGCAGAGCTGTCAGTGGCCTGGCGGGATATAAGCTGATGGCCTGGCCCACATTTGCTGGAGGCCTGATCTGTCCTGGGGAAAAAACCCTGGATCAAGGGTGGCCTACACCACCTGTAACCTAAACTCTGTTAACTAATATAAGTTGTTATATTAGGCTGGTAGAATTGGTAGTGGCTTGGTAGGAGATTCGCCAGAGCTTGGTGGGAGGGGTATGGCCCTGGATTGCTTGGAATGATAGCCTGTAAGCTGTCACAGTCCTTTCCCCAATAATTAAATACACCAAGACCTTTTAATGTTTCAATGCTTAGCCCTTAGCTGGGCAGACTCTCAACTAGCTAATCTAAATTAACCCAGACCACCTAATCCCAAACCACCAAGTGCTTGTTACTACCTCCAGAAGTCTCAAACATGTCTATCTGCTTCCATGTCTCCCAGGAGAGAGAGAAATTCCTTTGTGTAAAACACAGTGTTCCTGCTTTAATCTCAGGAAGTCCCACCTTCCTATACTCTTTCTGCCCAGATAATTAGCCATCAGCGACTTTTATTAACCAATCAAGACAATGCCTCAGGAGGTGTGGTAACCAGATCTCAGCATTGAAATCAGCCTATCAGAAGCAATGTTATTAGACCTTTCTCAGCATCTCCCCCTTTAAGTCTAACAAAAGGCTCCTTTTCTTAATAACAATAAATACAACAATGGACACAATACAGTAACAATAACAATAAATACAATAAAGCAATACAATAAAGACAATTATGAAAACAAAAAAGTGTGACATACATTCTCAATGTCCAGTATTTGACTAGTCAGCTGGAAAATATATCTATTACATATCTCTCTCGATCAGTTTAAGGATCTATACCTAATTCAAATTCCATCCTAACTTACATTATTCACTAAATCATCTTAACCTTAAAACATCCTTTTAATTCCTAGATGGCTTAAAACTTATTGTGAGGCTATAACTATGTAGTGTTCAATCACTTCAGAAACCTGAGAAGGATAAATATGTCTGCATAGATAGGAAGTGTAGAGCAAGCAACTTCCAAAACTATGAAATGACAGACAACTGGCTGCCTAGACAGTCCCAGTTTCTATAACATTGGAGCATAATCTTCAGCCTTCTGGCCAAGTATATCTCACAGACTTAGTTTTGGAGTAGGAAATAAGATTTGCCATTCTGTCTTTGCAGAATCAGGCTATCTATTTACCTGCATTGAAGCTCTGGTCCATCTTTGGACTGTATATAGTCTGTTGAGAGAGCAGAAGCATTTCTGCCCAGTAGGAATTATCTCCTGATGGAGATTTTTGATGCTCATTGTCTCCTTCCAAGTCCAATGGGAACTGTCAGGAGCTGACAGTCTCATGTCAAAGAATTTTTTTTAAATAATAAAATATTTTAAATGCCATATTCTACAGATCTCTTGAGTTTTTTTGAAGACCATCTATCCATCTCCATTGAGTAAGAAAATGTTGCTTGTCTTTAACAACTTAATATCTGATTAACTTAGAAAACATCTGAGATTAAGTAACTTAATCAATATCTATTAATATCCTAAACAGTTTGTGATGGTTGCTGTCAAAAGGACTAGAACTTTACATTGCAATTTTAAGAATTACATAGGTACAATACCTAATCAAAATACACCCTAATTTTGTATCACTATACAAAGATCTATAGGAATAGATTCAATAATCTACTTTTTTTCCTATCATTCTTGTTTGTCTAGAACCTTAATTTTGTATTAATAGCAAGGACCTATAGGAGTAGATTCAATAATCTATCCTTTTATCTTATCAATTCTATATTATATATCCATATTCCCCTTCTTTTTCTTTTCAAGTCTTCTCCCCCTATATAAGAGAGAAAGAAGAATAAAGAAAAGAAAGAGAGAAACCCCTGAGTCTAACCTCCTATACCTTGCTTAACAAAAGCACATAATAATTTGTAACCATTTCCCCTAAACAACATCTATAACCCACCAAATGACCACAGAATCATCCACCCTACTTGGGAAATGGATGCCACTCTCTTAAAACTGCTTCCTGCTGAATTGGGATGTAGAAAACCTGTTTGGGGGGGGCCAAAAAATGGAAAAGAATGGTTAATCAATTTAATAGTAACATTTGTTGTTCAGTCTCTATGTGCTCAGCAATTTGAATGTCCTGAGAAGTTTGTAGTCCAAAACTGGACTTTGGGTTGGAAAGTTCAGGGCTTTATTGAAGAAGTCCTCTCTGGAACACTCTGCAAGGCTGGAACATATTACTAAGCCATTTTGAAATTATTCGGGATGCAGATTTTGGAGGAAATAGGTATTGAGGCAGTCTATCAGGCTGGATCATCTGGGTTATTTATCTTGTCTTCTTTTGTATCTGGTTCATTTTCTTCAAAGTTTCCAGTTGTCCAGTGGTCTCTGGACTCCTTAGTTGGAAGATTTTATTCTAGTGGAAAGATAAGAACAGAAATCTGCCCTAACCCTGGCTCTAGGGTATTCTTTTCTGGCATGTAATATCTTTCCTAGGGTAAATTGTTTTTTGGCAATAAAAGAAAAAATTATCTTTCAAAAGATATCTTGAAATTTTGAAACTAGATATATCTTTAAGTGTATATATAAAGCACAGTAATCAACTTTCTATCAATATCTATGATAACAAAACAATCTTAACTCTCTATCAATATCTATTATAACAAAGCAATCCTAAATTCCTATCAATATCTATTAATAAAACAAGATAAACTTAAGTTTTTAATAATAAAAGAGACAAAGAATAGAGTGAGGGAGAGGAGAAAAATCCCTGAATCCAACCCTTATTTTTTCACAACACATATATTCATTTATCTTAGAGGATGACAAACAATCACAACACATAACATATCACACACACATACACACACACACACACACACACACACACACAAAACAAAAAACAAAACAAAAAAAAAACCCCAAAACCAAAAAACATTCCATCCCATTTCTTGGGAATGGAGGTGTAAATATTTGGGTACCTTTTAAAAACTGAGATATTGGCCAATTCCCAGGAAAGTTAGCTATAGCTTTTGTTGTCCAGTTTCTGTATGGTGAATCATTTTCGGGCTAGCCCTTTTAAAAATAGTTTGCATGCAAAGTTTTTTAAGAAAACAGTGATTGAAGCAGTATGTTAGGCTGAATCTTCTGGCCTATTTGTCTTGTCATTATTGTCATTCACTCCTTGGCTCTGAAAATGAAGTTTTGCTCTAAATTTGAGCAAGTGAAAGTCATAGAACAACTTTGTAAGTCTTTCTTCATCTATATCTGTCTGCATTGTGTTTCTTACAATATTTAAATAGAGAAAATTATACTGACTCAGAATAGAGTAGTAAAACTTCTTTCCTTCTTTACAAATTTTTAGATTTCCCTTCCACAGAGCTATGCTGGACACAAGAAATTTCTTTTATTATTCATTTACCATCACAATAGAATTTCCAGCTTAGGTTCCTGTTTAATGTTGGAATAACTTACCTAAAAAGAGTTAAGTATGCCGGGCGGTGGTGGCGCACGCCTTTAATCCCAGCACTTGGGAGGCAGAGGCAGGCGGATCTTTGTGAGTTCAGGCCAGCCTGGTCTACAAAGCGAGTCCAGGACAGCCAGAGATATTCAGAGAAACCCTGTCTCGAAAAACCAAAAAAAAAAAAAAAAGAGTTAAGTAATATATTGTCTGGGTAAAAAAACTACTCAAGTGATTTATGAATATTGTTTTTCTTGTTAAAATTTTGAAATTAAAATAATAAGTATTAACAATCTCTATATTATAAATACATTCTCATTTGTAGGGTAAGAAAAGGCAAATGATTAGCTTTCATGAAATGTGACTTGAAACAGAACTTCATTGCTCAAATTCTGCATGAACCCTTGATATTCATTTTTGAGAGTATATTTTTTTCTAAACAAAAATATTAATTTTGGTACTGTCCTTATTTTTCTTTTAATATATGTATCTACAAATACTTTAAGACTAAATGAATCTTTCTAATTCCCAGTCACCTAAAAGCTTAATGTATATAAAATAAATAAATAAAACTGGTACATTGTTTTTGACTTATGAGTATTTTACTTTGATTCAACTAATACAAAAAGAGCATCACAGACCAGTTGGTATAAGAGGTCTGGACCTAGTTTTCCCACTGCTTTGGAGGCTACAAGTCTAAGGAACATTATTACAAGCTTTGGTTCTCTTGAGGACTTTCTTTATGGTCTCTTATCTTAGTGTGGTTTTACAGTTTGTAAGCATAGCTTGTGGCATTTCCCATGTTAAAATTACTTTTCCTTGCAGAGATATTAATTAAATGAAAGCCTACCCTAAAGACATTGTTTTAACATAGCCTTCTAAATAGTTGGTCTCAAAATACTGTTACGTTGCAACACGCTGTTGCCAAACCATGAGGACAATCTGTTATACATGGTGTTTTCAGATTTTTTTTTCACATGAACTTTAAATTGGACTATTTCAAATATGGGGAAATCTCCAAGATATAAATGAAGACTGCAGCATGTTGGAGACTACTCAATAACGTGCAGTAGGGAATACAAAGAATAAGGAATCTTTTAGTTGAAATACCATAAATGGGGTGTATATATCAAACAAAATGAATCCTTGTGTTATATATTTAATAGCATCTACTAGATGGTAGTTTTGTGTTTTTTGTATTAAAATACCTTCCTCATCAGTTTTTTAATTAACATAAATGGTGAACAGCACTCAATTTCAAGTACACTCAGTCTATTCAATGAATGGAAAACATATAAAGTTGCAAGAATTAATTTTTTCCTAATATGTAGGAATATCTCTTTTATAGGCACCGTTGTATCAAGGAGCTTGTGCTTCTGTCAAAATTCTAATTGATAATGCTATCACAAGTTTGTGTTCAAAAAGATAAAATCTAGAAAAGTTAGAGGATAAGTAAAAGACACTTCACATCATAAAAACTAATGTATTTAATTCTAGCAGCTACTTTATTCTCTTTTGAATAATATAAGAAAAAGCCAAGTTGGGAACAAGGTATTCATTTCATTTTTGTCTCACACTAGGAAGAGAGGAATAGAATGTCAAAAGCAATAAAAAGAAAAATTATACAACATGTCCCTTATGAATATCTCTAAAAATGTCCAGTGTCTTGTATCACACTCTAAGTGAAACATAATGAGTAGAATCAGCCATGGCAGATGCAATCTCATGAATATGCCATTTTCAGAGGTAGAAAATGTTTTCTGAACTGAAAATAAATGTTCACTTGACCCTACTTCCCCTCAAGGCACATTTCACTCTGAAATTCATACTGTCAAATATATGGTAGTCACTCATCAACTTGGTTCTTTAAAATTAAAACATTTTCTTTTGCCAATGTCACTCTGTACATTTGTCCAACATGTGCACCCAATAAGTGTATCAAACCATAACGTAAACAAACAAAAATCTATGCAGAACAAAATGTATATAAATAGCAAGTTCTTTCATTCTTGTTCTTCAACTGTCATTTTGAAGACATTTTAATTTCCACTTGTATCTAAAGTTATTCTATATTTATTTAATACAGCTAAGTAATATTTTTATAACTCTCTTAGCATGACAGATTTGTTCAAAATGTATTGACTTCCCATTTTCAGAGCTTGAGAATTTAGCACACTCCCACTAATCTTAACTCTAGCATTTACTGCTAAAATGCAATTTCTTACATAAGATATCTATATGCATATACTTGCATTTATAAATATTATATGATTTCATCACAACTGTCAATGAATATTTATGTATGTTTGTAGTTAGTAAAGTTGTTATGAAGGTTTATGGAGTCTATGTCACCAAATCCTTACCTGTATTTATAGCCTATCTAATATGTTTGTAACTTTTCTCATTAATCAAAGTCATATATTATCTTAACCACATTTTTTGTTTGGGTTTAAAACTTACTGCAATAAATAATTTAAGGGTGAACTGATGATATCTAGCCACAGTATATATCTTAATTGACTTTGGGTTTCTTATCTATGGAGTATGGAGAAAATCATTATTGCAGTAAATCTGGGAACAAAATTTAGACATGGGAGGCCATTTATGGTACACATAGTGATCCCTCTAGGACCAATAGATAAAAAAATTTGCAATCCAATAAATAAGCAATCTCATATAGTATTTGTATAAGTGGTGTAAATTTATTCTGGTGGTGATTGGCTTAAACTTGATGGATGATCTCTGGGAAATGAAATTTAACATTTGTTCATGAAAGACTATTAAGAAATTAAGGTTCCTGTACTTTCTAAATTTTAAGTCTAATCAGCATTATAAATCTTAAATATAATTTTTCTTTATACCAAAATGTATGACTTCTTTTCTAATTTCTTATTTCTTCAATATTTTTGAATTACTTACATTTAAATTTGAGTTATTCATATTTGTGTTTATATCTCTTCTATATCTACTATATAGTTTTATTTTATTGTATTGCTTAATATCAAGTTTTTTTTCTGTTCTAGAATACTTTCTATACATTATAAACTTTGACCTGAACATTTTCTTCATAAGTCTTTTTCTGTCTTTCCCTTTTTGTAAGTATATATTCTATTATGAAAGCAATATATAATGTGTTTGAATCTACATATTCATGTTTATTAATGTTTGTGTTTTCTGGATGATCTATTTCTTAACTGCATTCATAGTTATATGCATATTCTTCGGGTATTTCACTCTGCATTATTGTATGACAATGTCTCTGTAATAGAAACTCTGTTTAGACAAGCAACTTTGGCAGATTTTCTCCAGTTTCATGAGAATGTAATTTCTAGCAAAAGTATGTTATGTCTGGAAGATTTTATATTATGATTTTGTTTTATTTTGGGTTACTATTGCTATGATAAACATCATGACCAAAAACAATTTGGGAGGAAAGGACTTGTTTTGGTTACATTTGTTTATCATGGAGAGAAGCCAAGGCAGAAACTCAAACCAAGGGGGAGCCTGGAGGCAGGCATTGATGCAGAGGCCATGGAAGATCACTGCTTATTGATTTTGCCTCTCTTGGCTTTCTCAGTCTGCCTTATTTCCGAGCCGAGGATTTTCAGTTCATGGATACCACCAAATGAAATATTATGCCTTCCATGGTCAATCACTAATTGAGAAAATACTCTACAGGCTTGCTGCTCGCAGCCTGGTATTATGCCCCCCCCCCCTTTTTCAGTTTGGTCCCATCATCTGAGGTGTCTTTACCTTGTATCAAGCTGACAGAAAACTAGCCAATCTAATGTATAAGAACAGTATGACATAGGGCAAGAACTCCCTTCTAAAATGACAGTTCTTCTCTGAAAGTACAGTACATGCTTTAGTGTCCAGAAAACTGCAACAGTTATATGGATATACTGCTCCTATGTTAGTTCATGTACCCTGTTGTTTATGAAAGTGTTGGAAGTGTTGTCAGAGCTTGTCAATATATTATGTTTCTCGGGTGTTAATCTTTGAGTTTATGGTTCTTCCCTCATGTTTACTATTTCTATGTGTTGACTAGAGTACTAGATGAAAAAGAAGTACATTTACACACTGGAACACTACTCATCTATCAGAAACAAGGAAATCATGCTATTCACAGCCAAATGGGTCGAACTAGAAAAGCTCATTCTGAGTGAGCTCACTCAGACTCAGAAAGATGCACATGACATCTACTCACTTATAATTGGATTTTAGCCCTATAGTACAGGATAACTATCCTACAACCAACACACCAAAAGGATCAGGAGCATAAACTTTGTTACCTATTAATGGGGCAATTTGGCCTAGGGGTGCTACCATGTAGGCCTCCAGTGCAAGAGGAAGCTCTTAGCTCTCATATGACTGTTGAACTGAGAGGGGCTGATATGTACGGACACTCCACATCAGAGGAGTGGGATGGGTGGGAGAGGGAGGAGAGAGTGGGAGGGTGGAACCAGGAGGGGTGGAAAGAGGGCACTGTGATAGAGATATAACTTGAAGTAATAAATAAACAAAAAAGAAAAAATGCTTCAGAATGTAAAAAGAACACCTCATATGCCCACTGTAACATTCTCTGTTATGCTCTGAGTTGTTATGTGTTATTATTGTTATATCCATCTAAATCTTTGTCTACACATATGTAGCCTTCTTCCTCCACTTATAACTTTCTTAAGTTTTTTTTAATATATATTAATGACTTTGGAAAAGGAAGAAAGAAAAGACATGTGGATATTCTTCCATTGTTCTTTAAGATATCATTCACTCTTCAACTTTCAGATATCTATATTCTTGTCCACAAGTTTCTTTTTTATTGAATGCAACAGGTAATCTTGTTCTATTTAACATCATACTAAAATAGTAAGCAAAAACCATCTCTCTTATTTTAAAAAAATGTTGCCTATTTCATTCTCTCTGTAACTTTTTAAAACTAGGACAATTTTATTAACTTTTATGTACTTGACTTTTCCAAGTTAATGGATTGTTTTTGAGGTTGGCCTTGGGCAGTGTGTATGCATCCTCCTTAGGTTAAGAAAGACCTCTGGGAACTGTCCAGGCAGCCACTGGTATGTCATTTTTTAGTTTTGGAAGCTGCAGGCCCTGCACTTCCTATATAATCAGATATATTTATCCCTCTCAGGTCTCCGAGGTGGTTGAAGAATAGATACCTAGAGTCTCATAGTTAAATTTTGAGTTGTTGAGAAATAAAGAGGGTGTTCTGGATCTAAGAAGATATTTTTAAAACTATGAGGCAAGTTAGTGTGAAAGCTGAGTTAGATATAGAACTCTAAACTCATGGAGATGGTTAGATAGTAGAATATTAAAGTCAGGTGCCAAATACATATGGACTGGACATTGGGAATGTATGCTAAGCCATATAACTCTTATAATCGTGGCCTATTTATTTCTGTTGTTTTGTATTGTATTTATAGTTATAAGAAAAAGAACCATTATTTGGACTGGAAGGGAGAGCTGTTGGGGGGAAAAATAAATACCTTAAACTAAAAAAAAAAAAAAAAAAGAAGGGAAGAGGATGGTGGGGCTGAGGGGGAGGAGGGTGGAAGGGTGGGACTGGAGGGGGGAGTAGGGAGGGGATTGTGATTGAGATGTAACTTGAAGAAATAAAAAATAAATTATTAAAAAAAAAAGGAAGACCTCTGATACCTGTGTGTAACCTCACAGTACTTTGGTATTTCTCACTTCCCAAACATATACCTATCCTCACAGTTTAACTACTTTTCTAGGGCAGAGTCAAAGGGAGATTTCATTTTAAACAATCATTTTTATACATAGTTGTAACCATATGAATCTTTACTTCAAATTCAAACATAGGGAAATTTGATAAACTAGTACTTGAAGATTCCAATGTTTAACCTCTAATAAAATTAAAATAGAGTCATATTGAAGTCTAAAAATGATAATGTTGAATTACTTGTACAGAATCCTCTGTACTCTAGAATGTAAGAGTAGATTTTTGTGTTAGACTAAAGCCCCAGAATGGAAGGAAATCTAATAAAATAAATACAACAGCCAATTTCAATAGTTTCTTAAAGTATACATTTATCAAAATCATATGATATTGAATGACTCTTAAATGTAAAATAGAATATTCAAGATAAACAATGTAGAAATCTCGTAAAAGTAATTTGCAGAAAACTATGCACTGAAAAATGAACTTAAACCAAAATAAGGGCTGTTAGTGATTTATTTAGTAATTTTTATCCTTATAACTATTATCAAGAAATTGATACTGAGTGCAGTAGCCATCATTAATTGAGTATTTGTAAGGTAAAAACAATCAGAAATAGGGATGGACAGACTCCCAATCCTCCCCAAATAATGCCTTTTATTTTATGTTGAATGACTCTTGATTTCTTTTTCTTTTCTCTTCTTTTTTGTTTTTATTTGTTGGTTTTTCAAGACAGGGTTTCTCTGTGTAGCCCTGGCTGTCCTGGACTCACTTTGTAGACCAGGCTGGCCTTCAACTCAGAGATCCATCTGCCACTACCTTCCAAGTGCTGGGATTAAAGGCTGTGGCACCAAGCCCGGCAACTCTTAATTTCAATACAAAAATTGTGGACAAGAATATAAATATCTGAGAGTTGAGTAGCGAGTGATATCTTAAAGAGCAATGGAATGATTATTGGGTAGAGAAGAATCTTTTTTTCAATAAGAGAAAGATATAAAGATACTCCAAGATATTTTCATTTCAAAGAGGAATAATTAAAACAGAAAAACAGTAGAACATAATTATATCAGAAAAATGTAAGTTGAAGAAAAAGAGGTTTCAAATTTAAATATTCTTTCAGTCAAATGAAATAAGGAATATACCACTAATAAAATCCTAAGTAAAAAAATTAGAAATAGAATAAATAAAAATCATACAATCATGTTTTAGAAAGTAAACATTTATAAAAGGCTAACATGAATTGCATTCCAATATAGATCATTAACATGATTGAATGGAAACAAAAAAATGAAGCAACATTTTCAACATATGAAAATAATCATATTTATTCAAAATATAATTTAAATATTAGGAAGAAAACATATTTGTATTTGGGTAACTAATATTTATTCCTGTGCAACATTTTCTTTGGAAATTACTAGAGAATATGTGTCAACAGGTAGGAGAGTGATCCAGAAAGATGATATAGCATCCAAAAATACCATGAAAAACCTAGCAAACCTGTTCAAGAAGGTTCTAGAATAACAAATCCACTCAAGCCTTATTTTGGAGTATATATGAATTGCAAGAAAGCATGCTAAAATAAATTCCTTAAAGAAGACAGTATTTTTGAAAGGTTTTTTTTCATTTTAATAAGTAAAATGGTATTCACATTGTATGCGAATTATAAATTGACAATCACAGTATTTCCAAATATAAAATTTGCAATCTAAACATGAAAACTAGGGTACAATTAAGTACACTACAAAAAGGTAAAATAACACTGATGTTAATGAATATATGATAAAATAAGAAGATGATCAGAATGTTATGAACTTGATCATGTTCAGAGCAATGATTTGGGTCCTAGACAGGCACACACATGTGCATGCACATGCACGTGCACACACACATCTTCCACTCATACACCTCCCCATGCACACAATATGATTTGATCTATAATATAATTGAATATGAAGTTTTACAGTATCCCTAGTCAAAATTCATATTTCTCAATAGCTAATTATGGTATTGATTAATAAAACAGAGGGTTAATATTTTGTGGTCATCAGTACAAGATTGCTTATGTAATATTTTGGATATTAAATACTAAATCAGTTAAATACAATTTTACAGTGATAACTCAGGGCATAAACCTGTTAGGATGATATACAACATTTGCTACAAATTTAAAATAATATAGAAAATAACATAAACATTACACAATGAAAACAAAATATTTTTTGCCTAGAATCTTTTAGGGTGTTTGCTGACTCAGTGTATAGTGAATGCTGTCTTCCTGTTTTTCAGATAAATATTTTTGCATTCTGTTTTGAAATGAACTTTCCTTATTATGTCTGTATACCAGAAAGAGAAGAAAGGTCACTTGGCCCATTGCAATGGCTCCCCTGATGTAAGTTTATCTATATGCAATTACTATCTCATGTTACAATATTCGAATGATACTATGCTATAATTAAGGATCCAACTAATGAATTTCTAGAAAATACACATACTCAGTTACCAGTGTATCTATAACTAATTACATTAAAAAATGGAGGGTGAATGATGCTCACATATTCACTTTAAAAATGACAACTTACAACATGCTATTACATAGCCATCTCCTCACAGCTAAATCTTCTTCCACATGTTTCATCCAAGTAAGATTTCCCAACAGTCTTCATTCTTTTATTTTTCTAAGATGAAACAAGTTCTGTGACCACCCTTTCCAAAAGATAACTCAATTTTGAATTTTCATAATAATTTTGGAGCCATCTTCCTTCTATTTCTGATACAGACCATTTACTAAATTCTAATCAACTGTCCTAGTATTTGACTTTGTCTATTCTCGTTTATTTTCTAGCAAGGGATTTGACTTGATTCCAGCAGCCTGGGTGAAATATCTTCACTCTTCCCTTTGACAAATAGATTTAAGATATAATTCTTGTCTGTTGAAGATTAAGTTTTAAAATATACTGACACCCTTAGAAAAGACTATCATCTATTTTCTTTTTTGCTGCTTTTTTATACTTCTCCTGAATTTTTATGAACTAAAGTAATAAGTGCAAATTTTCATGGTAACATATTTATACTCCATCATTGTTTGTTTAAAACGTGTGCAAAATATTAGGCAATCATTCCAATAGAGTTTTTGAGAGGTTTTCCGACAAGTGCTATTTCAATTTGTTATTCATTGTATCTTCTATTTAATAGTTTTTGTTTTTCAGTACCTGGTTTCAATATTATTCTCAAAAACTGAACAATATGCATATATATGTATATATATATATATTCTATACTTCTTCAATAAAGCACATGTATATATGTATTATATCATTACATGACATACATATATATAATATAAATATATATTCTATGCTTCTCCAATAAAGGGCATGTATATATATATATTATTATATAATTAAATGACATATATATGAAATACACATATATAGTAGACTTCTCCAGTAAAGCACATTTATAGATTTAATTATATCATTACAAGACATTATATATATATATATATATATATATATATATATATATATATATACTCACATATGTGTGTGTGTGTGTGTTATACCACCAGGAATATATTTAAAAAATACTTTGATGTTTGTGACCTAATCTAAGACCAAGGATGTGTTGCATAAGCACTTTACCACTGTTCCGATCTTTATGCCTTATAATGTACATTTTAATGAAAGACATTATACGCTTTTCTTTATCCAAAATGTCTAAATATACTATGAACTTCCCATAAATGTTTTCTGATAGTGCAAATAATACCTTGTGATGACTGGACTGTAAGATTGAAATCATCTCTCTGCCGTGCTCTTAAAAAAAAAAAATCCCTCTATTTTGTGGTTTTCTTAATTCTGGCATGTATCTAGTATCTTTGACAACATTAAATGGTAGTGCTACAGCATATGCACTATAAGTGTATAATGGTTAATGGAATAATGTAAAATGAAGACACAATAGTAGTTATAGTTGCATATAATAAAAAAACTGAAACAATTCTGTAAGGCAGAGAACATTGTCATTAGAACACAATGGTAGCCTGTGGATTGGGAAAAGTTATTCACCAATCCCACACCTAACAGAGGGCTAATATCCAAAATATATAAAGAACTCAAGAAATTAAGTACCAAAAAACAAATAATCCAATTGAAAAGTGGATTACAGAACTAAATCGAGAATTCACTATACGGGAAGCTCTAATGACTGAGAAGCATTTAAAGAAATGTACATTGTCCTTACTAATCAGGGAAGTGCAACTCAAAACACCTCTGAGATTCCATCTTGCAACCTTCAGAATGGCTAAGTTCAAAAATTCAAGTGACTGCATATCCTGGTGAGGTTGTGGAGAAAGAGGAACACTCCTCCATTGCTGGTGGGACTGCAAACTTGCACAACCACTCTAGAAATCAATCGGGTGCTTTCTCAGAAAATTGGGAATTGTTCTACCTCAAGATCCAGCTATATTACACCTGGGCATATATCACAAATATGTGTCAACAAATTACATGAACATTTCCTCAACTATGGTCATAGCAGCTTTATTCATAATAGCCAGAAACTGGAAACAACCCAGATATCCCTCAGTTGAGGAATTGATAAAGAAATTGTGGTACATTTACACAGTGGAATACTATTCTGCTATCAGAAAAATGGATTTCATAAAATTTGCAGTCAAATGGGTGGAATCAAAAAGATCATCCTACGTGAACTAACACAGAATCAAAAAAACACACATGGTATTTACTCACTCATAAGTGGATATTAGCAAATACATACAGCATCACCATGCTATAATCCACAGACCCAAAGAAACTAAGTATCAAGGACGGGTCAAGGGACAATGCTTGAATCCCTCTAGGTAGGGGGAGATAAAATAAATGCTGGAAGTGGATGGAGAGAGGGATCTGGACAAGAACCCAACATTATTGTCATCCAAGAAGCCTTACCCAGCAGATGATAGAAATAGATGCAGAGGCCCACAGCGAAACATTAGGCAAAAATCAGGGAAGTCTTGAGAAAAAGTTAGGGGAAGGTTTGAGGAATGTGGAAGGATCAAGACATCAAGAAGAGCCACGTACTCAAAGAGACTGAACCACCAAGCAAAGAATTTGCAAGGACTAGTCCTAGGCCCATTAAATATATGAAACTGAAGGACTGCTTGGTCCTCAAGTGGATCCCTTTACAATTGGAATGGAGTCTATCCAGGATTTAGAATATGTTTCCACCCTCTGGAACTTATTTTCCTAACAGAGCAGCCTTATCTTGTCTCAGTGAGAAATATGAGAATTTATACAGGAACCATAACAAAAAGAAGTCTATTTCTACTTTCTTCCTCCTCTCAATCCAGATGCTATGTCACAAGGAGCAAAGACTGAAAAGTGAAGAAGCATTGGAGAAGAGTGAGACATATTCACTTTGATTTTATTATCTGTGCTCTCATATGATAGTGATTTTTTTTTGTTCATTTGTATTCACTTGATTATCTTTTCTTCAGAACTCACCATTTCCTCCCATTAATCTTAGGACTAAAACTGATTAAAACATTAATACTTACATTTTTTACTCCAAAGAAAGAGAATTATACTTTTGTTTAAGATTTCTACTAGCTCTAAATCCAAGATGAATAAATATGATTTTTGTGTTTCCTTGTACTTTAATAATCCTAATCTTAGATTCTTAAAAAATCAGCTTAGGTATATTAAGGGTTCTTAAAATATATCCTCTTTCTATAGCTAAAGGACAGTTTTATATGTGACTTAAAATTTAGAGACTTAATCTATCACTTTCATTTAATCCACATTTCATAATGTATGATCCAAAAAAAATCTAATGCATGGAGGGATTATAAATTGAGAATTTAATGAGAAAATATTAGTTTAGATTAATTTGAAAAGTTAGATCAAGTTAAACAAGACACACTTTGGCTCTAAATGGATCATTAGCCCATATACTAGAGCTCCCCTTCACAAATGAGAAACTGAAATGTACTGCTGTGAACTCTATAAGTTATAGCAGTGTGGCTTCCGGCTTCCTTCAGGATGCCAAACAACTGCCTCACAATAGACAGCCTTTTTCAAGAAAGTAATGATGAGCAAATCAATTTTCCCCCAGAATGTTACATGATATTCAGGGAAGCAAAACAAATGAAACATAAATTAATAAATAAATAAGTTAATTAATTAATAACATTATATTTTGAGGGGAACAGACTATTATTTAGAATTATGTTACATCTTACCAAGAAACCAAACAATCCAATCAAAAAATGGGGAACAGAGCTAAACCGAGAATTCACAAAGGAGGAATTTCTACTGGCCAAGAGACACTTGAAAAAATGCTCGACATCCTTAATCATTTGAGAAATACAACTCAAGACAACTCTGAGATTCCATCTCACACCTGTCAGAATGGCTAAGATTAAAAACTCAAATGACAGCACATGCTGGCGAGGTTGTGAAGAAAGGGGAACACTCCTCCATTGCTGGTGGGAGTGCAAGCTTGTACAACCACTATGGAAATCAGTCTGGCAATATCTTAGAAAACTTGAAATAGTTCTACATCAAGAATAACTCTCATCTTCATAAGGAAAAACAAAAAACCCAAAATGGCTAAATAAATTCTGTAAAATAAAACATCTGGAGGCATCACCATCCCTGAATTCAAGCTATACTACAGATCAATAGTAATAAAAGCAGCATGGTATTGGTATAGAAAGAGACAAGTTGATCAATGGATTCAAATTGAAGACCCAGAAATAAACCCACACACCTATGTTCACTTAATTTTTTATAAAGAAGCCAAAACCATACAATGGAAAAAGGACAGCATCTTAACGAAATGGTGCTGGTGTAACTGGATGTCAACATATAAAAGAATGCAATCATTTCTTAGTTTTGGAAGCTGCAGGCCCTGCACTTCCTATAAAATCAGATATATTTATCCCTCTCAGGTCCTGAGGTGGTTGAAGAATAGATAGCTAGAGTCTCATAATTAAATTTTGAGTTGTTTAGGAGTCAAGAGAGTGTTCTGGATCTAAGATGTTTTTAAAATTGTGTTGCAAGTTAGTATGAAAGCTGAGTTAGATAAACTTTAAACTCATGGAGATGGTCAGATAGTAGAAAGTTAAAGTCAGGTGCCAAATACATATGGACTGGACACTGGGAATGTATGCTAAGCCATATAACCCTCATAACTGTGGCCTAATTACCTCTGTTGTTTTGTATTGTATCTATTATTATAAGAGAAAGAACCATTTGTTGGACTAAAAGGGGAGCTGTAGGGGGAAATAAGATATACCTTAAACTTAAAAAAAGGGAAGAAGATGGGGGGTTGAGGGTGGGAGGGTGGGACAGGAGGGGGGAGTAAGGAGGGGATTGCGATTGAGATGTAACTTGAAGAAATAAAAAATAAAATAAAAAAGATAAATTTCTAATCAACTTAAGTAATAGAAATAAAAGCTAAATAAAAAATTTACATTATGTTTTATCAAAAAACTATTTTTGAACTAAAATGTGTGAACATTAGAAATTCAAGATTTATCTTTAATGTATATGTTGAAAGCACAGTACAAATGTCCTTGCACTCACAGATTTCTAGAATAAACTGAAATGTCAAGCAAAAAAAAAGGATGCAAATGGACCCATATTTATCACCATGAACAAAACTTAAGTCCATGTGGATTAAAGACTTTAACATAAAACTGGACACACTAAATCTGATAGAAGAGAAAGTGGGGAAAATCCTCATACTCTTTGGCACAGATGACAACTTCCTGAACAGAACTCCAACAGCTCAAGATCTAAGACTAACAATCAATAAATGGGACCTCATGAAACGGAAAAGCTTCTGTAAGGCAAAAGACACTGTCATTCGAACAAAATGGCAACCTACACATTGGGAAAAAAAATCTTCACCAACCCACATCTGACAGAGGGCTAATATTCAAAATTTATAAATAATTCAAGAAATTAAACACCAACAAACCAAGTAACTCAATCAAAAAATGCGGTACAGAGTTGAACCAAGAATTCACAAGAGGATTATAGAATGACCAAGAGTCACATGAAGAAATGCTAAATATCTTTAATCATCAGAGATATGCAACTCAAGACAACTCTGAGATTCCATCTCACTCCTGTCAGAATGGGTAAGATAAAAAACTAAAAAGTCAGTGTATACTGGATAGGTTGCAGAGAATGGGGAACACTCCCACATTGCTGGTGGGAGTGCAAACTGTACAACCA
Organism: Lophiomys imhausi; assembly: GCA_907164525.1. NCBI lineage: Eukaryota > Metazoa > Chordata > Mammalia > Rodentia > Muridae > Lophiomys > Lophiomys imhausi. Next base: position 5,287,598 of record CAJQZJ010031536.1, read on the forward strand.
CTATGCAAATGAGTCTCACAATATCTTAGAAAATTTGGAATAGCTCTACCTCAAGACCCAGCCATACCACTCCTGGGCATATACCCCAAATATTCTTCACCAATCCACAAAGACATCTCCTCAACTATGTTCATAGCAGATTTATTTGTAATATCTAGAAACTGGAGACAACCCAGATGTCCCTCAACTGATGAATGGATAAAAAAGCTGTGGTACATTTACACAATGGAATACTATTCAACCATCAGAAATATGGAAATCATGCAATTTGCAACAAAATGAATGGAACTAGAAAAGCTCAGCATGAGGGAGTTAACTGAGACTCAGAAGGATACACATCGCATATATTAACTTACAGATGGATTTTAGCCACATAGTACAGGATAACCATCCTATAATCAACACATCCAAAAGAACAGGAACATGGACTTGGTGACCTCTTAGTGAGACACTCCACCCTAGTGGAACTGTCATGTATGCCTCCAGTGCAAGAGGAAGCTCTTAGGCGTCATGTGACTAATGAAATGAGGGGGGCTGATACACGGAGGCACCCCACACCGGAGGGATGGGATGGTTGGAAGAGGGAGTAGAGGGTTGGAGGGTAGGACTGGGAGGGGGTGGAGGGAGGGGGCGGTAATGGAGATGTAATTTAAAGTAATAAATAAATGTTTAAAAAAATAAAAAGAGAAGCCTGTTTGAATCAGTGAACTTAGAGGAGCATTCTGAGCCAAAACAGCTGATTTTAATGAGGCAGCCAGAGTTCAGAAAGAGCTAGAAAGGGTCGGCTTTTTCAGCAGTAAGTCATGGAGGCTGAATACATTCTAGGCCTAGGTTACCAGATAGAGGTTGGAAGCTGAAATCTTCAAGGTCTGTGGTTGCCAATGATTAGATCGTAAGGAGGCTAGAAGTTTCCAGGCAAGGCCCAGAGATAGTTACTTGGAAATACTCTGGGTTCAAATCAAGCCTTGTTTTTGTAAAGTTGGGTATGGCTCTCATCTCATTCCCTCTTCTGAAGAAATGAAAACATTTACACACTTGTGTGTTGGGAATCGTTGAGTGTTCACAGGTTGTTGCATTGTTGGGAAGGGTATAAGTCTCCATCTGGAGGAAGGGAAAGTAGGATCATAAATGGTCAAACTCTCTGTTTTAAACTTCTTTAAAATACCTAATTGCATCCATGAGATTGTATCTCATAATGCTAGATAGTGTCAACATAAAGTATGGAAGGAATACCATCACCCAAACTATAAACCTGTCTATGATCACAAAATGCTTATATGTAAATTTTACTGCAGTATTGTATCTAATAGGAAAATAATGTACATGGTGAATAAGTTTATACTAGAGTCTAAAATGGTCTAATGAATTTGCTCAAAATGATATAATTAACATTAATTCTTAAATTGTTTTATTATTATTTAATATTTTAAGAACTATCAATATAAACAAACAGAGATTAACTTATAATTATTTAACCTAAAAATGAGGCAAACAATCTATAATTGTTCTTATTAAGAAAGGTTAATAAATTAATTAAATGATTAATTAACTTAGTGTAAATGCATGTTTTGTTTTGTCTGCATGTTGTTCTGTATACCACATGAATGCTTAGCTTGCATGAAGACCAGAGGGGGATATCAGATCCTTTGAGACTAGAGTTACAGATGCCTCTGAGTCATGATGGAGATGCTAGAATTTGAACTCTGGTCCATTGGAAGACCAGCCAATTCTCTTAACTGCTGGGCCATATTTTCATACCCAGTAATTGTTCTTTATCCTATATTTTATCAGCTTTCTCATATACAAACAGAATCTAGTGATATTCTTCACTCAAAAACTATGCTCTTATTACAGTTATTTCTAAGTTGTTCATTTCATTGACCCAATGAGTCCCTTGAGTCATTAAATGAACTTCTAACTTTACTGTTTTCATACATTGCTTGCTCAAATATTCTTATTATAGTGAAACAGAATGTTGGGTTATAGTCTTATTTAAATGAGTTTTTCTCTTGTTAATACACTTAATCTACTCTCTTCTTAGGCTTTATTTTCTCAAAAATATATGTTCATATCCCATTACTCAAATTTTCTCAGTAATTATATTTTATGACCCTCCAGGCCTTGTATGGTCTTCCCTCAATCAGTCAGTAACATTCTCAGTTCATCTTTCTTCTGAGACAGGATAACTCTAAGAAGCATAATATGGCATCTAAATTATTACAATCTTGTTTTAAGATTGTTAAGATATCACTTGCATCTATCCCTATATTTAGATACCAGTAAGAACTTTCAAGATCATTACTGTAATGCTCAACAAAACGTAGAGTCATTCTTCAAGAAACACTTAAGTCACGGTTTTATCCTTACCACTTTAATATTATTATTGTCTGATTTTACTATATTTATAATTTTTCTACACCAAATAAATAATTGAAGACTAGCAACTTGGTAAGAGTTATTTTTGTTTTATTATAATTCTCTATTGTCAGTTTCCCAGTCTGTCATTCTGTATTGGAGTTGCATTAACATAGTCTCATGAAATATGGGCTCTTGTCTTAAGAGACTCATATTAGGTAAGCAAAGTCACAGATCCTAAAGATCCTAGGGGAAAATATACTGTGTTAAAATCTAAGATATCATATAAGTATTCACACAGAGCATGTACAGATAGTTATTAAGTCACTAATTGTCCTTTGTAATGTTCAAATTAGACTGGAGTTCATAAACTTTAAGTGTGTGTGTGTGTGTGTGTGTGTGTGTGTGTGTGTGTGTGTGTGTGTGTGTGTATGTATGTATGTAAAACCAGGCATCAACAAAAAAAGGCCAGAATAACTTTAGAGGAAAAAACAAAAATCTACACTATTTTTTTTGGCCCTTTGCCTCTTCTGCATTTTTAAAACAACAAATAATATCCCATAAGGCATGAACTTCAGAAGACTGGATGTTCACAGCTTCCATAACAGAAACATGTTAATATGTTGTACGCAAGGCTCTATGTGCGATGGAAAGTTGCTCAGTTTTCCATTACTCAACAAAAGCAAAAAACAAAAACAAAAACAACCTCATAAGTAAAATAACAAAATGAACTATTTATTTTGACTCTTGACTTCAGATATTTAAAACCATGAATGGTTTGCTGCATAATTTTTTCCTGGTCTCAAGTTGGAGTAGGATATCTTAGAGGAGTGTAAATTTGAGAAAAAAAAAAGTGTGCCTGCAGATAGAACAATAGAAGGAGAAGTGAGAGAGGGAGAGTTAAAGCAAAAGAGGGAAGGGTTACTGAAATGCAGAATCTAAAAGCAAATATTGATATGTAAGAGTCAATGTAAGGCCCATATTCTACTACTTCTAAACTTTTCCAATTATGCTATCACCTGGTCCCCTGGAATACAACTCAACAGACACTGAAAAAAGTTCCAGATCCAGACTACAGCACAGACCAAGAAGTTTCACTATCTCCTTCATAAAATGTTTCTCAATGGAATGCTAAAATGATGCTGCTATTCACCTCTTCGGGGCTTTTGCCTACAAGTAAGATCCCTTACATTTTTACATGAAAGGCATCCCAAATATATCTCCTTTGTTTGTAACTAGTACTTTTGAAATTTAAACTGCAAACAGACGTGTCTGTCATTCCTGTAGCTAACAAATATCTCAGATACTCTACAAACTTTTGTCCATTAAAACACATGAACTATCATTCTATTATATGTAGTCACAAGCATATATTGAAACAGTAAGTCCCTCTCAGGTTCCATTAGAAATAAAACCAGTCATTAAACACTGAAACACCTCACTTGACTTAATTGCCTTACTTATATGATTTCCCATTATGTTTGGTAGTCAGAGATGAGTGCTGATGGAAGACTTCCTCTTTATATCTGCTCAGCATCTATTCTGAAACTAATTTAATTTTGTAGGAGGAAAATATTAGTTATAAAGTCTGATTCTCAGCCAGAACAGTTTAGAAGACTGTTACATAATCCATCCCTAACAAACTTGCATAATTGTGCATCTACATAATTTTGGAACAGTTCAAACATCAAGGGTGAAATTTTTGGCTTATTTACCCAGATAGCAAGTTATAACATGTTGTACTATATTCTTAATCCCCTGACTTGCCAATTCATGATTACTTATGTTCTTCTAATTTGAAAATACACAAGTTATTTCTAGTTACTTGCATTTGGTATCTTTATTTTTAGCTTCAAGTTAGGCAAGTTTATATTGTCATAATTCAAAAGTTATGCAATAATATTAAAATAAAGAGAATTAAATTCACGAATTACCTAGCTTTCATCATCAATCACATCAATATATCTATACACAGACATATATTTTCTTCTATAAACCTCCATTCTTGCAATTCGTAACATTGAACGAAGAGCCTTAGCACTTTTGTCTGTTAGATAAATGCTAAGTAATATACTCCTGAGTTACATTCTCAACCAACGTCTCTTATTTTTATTTCCTATTGTCTATAGCCAGATCTTGATTTCACAGTCATATATCTCTAAGGAGTACAAGTCATTTTACTAATAAGTATCAGTGTTTACATTATTATAACAGATAGTATTTAAAATATGCAATATTTATTTAGTAACATGTACATAATTATAATTTTTGAGGGGGCAAGGCATAGGGTTGCACGCCTTTAATCCCAGCACTCTGGAGGCAGAGGCAGGGGCATCTCTGTAAGTTCAAGGCCAGCCTGGTCTACAGAATGAGTCCAAGACAATCAGGATTGTTACACAGAGAGTCTCCAGAAACCAAAAAAAAAAAAAAAAAAAAAATCCTGAGGAGACAAGAACTTCATAGGAAAACCAAAAGTGACAATTAACCTAGGCCCATAGGGGCTCACAGAGAAGGAGGAAGCACCAATCAAAGAGCATACATAAACTGGACCCCGGCCCCTGACATATATGTAAACAATGGGTAGCTTGGTCATCATGTGGGTCTGCTATCCAGTGGAGAAGAGGCTGTCTCTGATAAGGACTCTGATGCCTGTTTTTGATCACTCCTCCTAACACGGCTGCAGTGCCTGGTCTCAGTGGAAAAGGATGCTTTTAGTCTTAATGCGAGTTGATATGCGGGGGTAGGATGGTATGGTGGAGGCTCCCCGTTTCTTAGGAGAAGGGGAAGAAGGATAAGGGAAATGAAACAGGATGGAAGGGGCTATGATTAGGATGCAAAATGAATGAATATATAAATTTATAAACCAAAAAATAAAAATATGAAAATATTAGGTAATCCTAACATCTGTTATACTATTCAATGTATTGTTTAATTTCTAAAATAATCCGTGCATTAAGGCAATTCAAAACCCTACATTGTTTGACTGAGAGTTTTGTAAACTAAACATTAGCAAATACATGATCATAAAACAATATGAATATCTGAGAGTAAATAGCAGTACTCAGCCATCAATGCATAACATAAAATAAATAGTTTAAAAAAGTCTGAGAACAGGGGTTATTTAATAACATTTTTCCCTGACAAAAGGCTAAAGATTATTGTTTTCACTCTATTGGAAAAACTTGGCTGTTAGTTATTTGACATGTGCTTATCATTTGTGTTGTAATCAAAAGAATCTTTATGGATTTGTGAGACATATCTTACGAACATTCAGGAAAAGGAGAGTCGAGATGTTCTTTATCAGTTTTTTACCTTATATTCCAGGAGGAAGAATAAGGTCAAAATAATAAAGTGTTACTAGAAATCTAGAGTATAGCCATGCATGTGAGCACACACCTTTAATTTAAGGTCAGCCTGGTTTGCTTAGGATGATCCTGTACCCAGCCAAACCAAAGGAAACCATAAAATAATAATAAAAAAACATCAAAATAAATAAACACGGTGGAAAACAAAATAAAAACAAAATAGAGGAAAGAATGGAAGAAAGAGGATTTAATAAAAAGGTGTTGGTTCTCCTTACCAAAAAGAATTAAAATTACCAACTTTATATGACAAAATTGCTAAAATGAGTAAAATAGTGTGAACTATTCCCACAGTCCAATCCTCAAGCTTTGTTAGCAACACAATTTCGCTTTGATTGTTAATTGCTTTGTCTATTTGACTCAAGTTATACTCTTCTGAAAAGACAGAGCCTCATGTGAGAACATGCCTCTATCAGATAGGCTAATGGGTAAGGTTATTGGGTGTTTTCTTCACTGATGATTGATGAAGTTAGGTGAAGACGATTTGGAGTTGTGCTAACATTGAGCAGGAAGTCATGCCTTGTAAAATAAAGTGGGAAGTGCAAGACATAGAAATTAAGTCAATAAACACTGTTCATCCCTGGGTCTGCTTTATTTTCTGCTTTCAAATCCCTGCCTTGAGTTCCTGACCTGATCTCCCATCATCGTAGAGTGCATTCTATAAAGAAAACCATTTCCTTTCCACGTTGTTTTGATCATGGTCATTTATCACAACAATAAAAAGCAAACTAATACAAATTTGGTACCAAAATTTTGGAATACTCCTGTGACAAGGCTGACCACATTGTTGTTGCAGAACATCATGTGAAGATGTATCCCTATATATTTGATGGATGGTTGTTAAACCTGCAGAGAATTAAGTACTAGCCAACTATCTGGATTGGAGTATTGCTATGTGTATGTTCTATCACAGCTCTCATATTTAGTAATCATGTAATCATCCACTCGTTCTCACTTGCCTATTGGATGTAATAAAGATCTAATGGCCAACAGATGAGTAGAAAGTGGAGGGAAGAAGTTCCAGGAGAGAGATGGTATATGAGAGAAGAAATCAAAGGCAGGAGATTTGCCTGCAGGTCACCAAGGTGAACAGGAAGACATGAGCAGAAAGAAAGATGCAGTGCTGGCCACAATGCAGGGTACCGTGCCAGACTTAGTTGTGTTACACTAGAGAGCTGGCTGGAAATTTACCCAGATAAAATGCCCAAGCTTAAAATATTAAAAAGTTTCTATGTCATTATTTGTACTACTGGTGGGTCCAAAAGTTAGTAAAGGACTCTGGAACTTTGGTCTGTGAACCTGTTTGGTTTTCAGAACTTAGCATGTTGTTGCAGAAATTTTCAGGAGAATGCTAAGACCAGTACAAACAATACAGACATGAGTTCTGAAATCTTAGGAAAAAATATTTGGGAATGCTCAGAGAATCTTTCAGGGTCATTCATCCAATTCTTTGAATGAGCAATATGTGATTTCTGGTCACATGGCACTAAAAAAATAAGCTGTGATTAAGATGAGGCCAGAAACATTGGGGTAAAATATTCTAGGAAATATTTTGTCCAGTCAACATATAAAAGTTGGGAACTGCATTGCATCTCAAGTTAACAGTCAAACATGATAATTGTGAGAATTTACCATGTGCTTTCAGTTTTGTCAAAATGAAAGTTGCAAGATTGAAGGAAAAATGGAGAGAAGTTAAGGGTTGTCACTATGAGAGGCCACTAGTAAAGATGTACCCACAGCTGCAATAGAAATCCCAGGACAGAAGAGAGCCATAGGAGAAGTTGAGGCCTGGTATCAAGAAGCATGGCCAGCCGGGCGTGGTACCCCACGCCTTTAATCCTAGCACTTGGAGGCAGAGGCAGGCAGATCTCTGAGTTTGAAGCCAACCTGCACTGCAGAGTGAGTTCCAGGACAGCCTATGCTACACAGTGAAACCCAGTCACAATAAAAAAAAAAAAAAAAGAAAGAAAAGAAAAAGAAAAAGAAAAGAAAAAAGAAGCATGACCAGAGTCCTTGAAGAAACCACAGTGAAGGCTATTGGTGAAGATCCAACCCAGTGGTAGTGGACAGACCAGAATATTATAGATGGCAGGACAGTGGATTTACCAACAGGGACAGCAGAATAAACGGGATAAAGCCTGCTGAGTCTATGAGACAAACTGTGTCTCTGAATGTCAGAGCCAGGGAAATGGAACTTACCAAGCCTTTTAGAATCTGGGAGATTGGGAGTGAATCCAAGATGTGAGGTATTGTGTTTAATTTACAGTACCTGAGTGTTGATTTGTCTTTATTCAACTTTGATTTTTCCTTGGTTCTTCTGTCCAGGAGTAAGAAGGTATTGAACTTATTTTTGAGTCTGTTGGATCCCATAGTTGACAGACTTTGGTTTTTAAATACTTGTGTTTTCAAAGAGAATGTAGACTGTTCAAGGGTTGTTGAAAAAATTAAAGATTGTGGAATTTTAAAAGATAATACAAATTCAATAAAAATTATTGAAGAAGAAGGCAATAACTTTTAAGAAGAGCAGAGAATGGTGTATGAGAGTGTTTGGAAGAAGACAATGTCATAATTATATTATCTCAAAAAAACCTATACTACTTCTTACATTTTTATAATAACATGAGAGCTGGGGATAAAAATGATATAAAAGTTTAATAGTGATGTACTTGTTTGTCAAGGGGCCAATTGTTCTAAATACTATAGAAGGAATTTCAATTGAAAACACCTCTTTGAGATTTCATTTAGCCAAGTCTTGTGAGATATTTTCATGATTGATGATTGATATGGGTGGGTCCAGTCCAAGTGGAGCAATAACCTCCCACAGCAGTTGGTTCTGAGCTTTGTATAAAAGCATACTGAGCAAAGCATATGGGGCAAGCCAGTCAACCATCTTCCTCCATATCTTTTGCTTTGATTCCTGCTTTGGGTTCTTCTCCCTACTTCTTTATTATGGACTTTAAGCTATATGCTAAAACAAATTCTTCCTCTCCAAGTTGGTTTGATTGTGTTTTATCCCAGCATTAGAAACCTAAATAAAGCATTTACAGTCAGTTCCTAAAAAAAATTCAGTGCAAACTGACTAATTCACAGAGATGCAAATGCAGCAAGTGTGACCTAAAGGCACATTTACAATGGTGTGATGGAAGCAGCAATACAGAGTGAGATGTTATCAAATATTTATTAAAAACAAAACAAAACAAAAAACTTGACTCAATGGCCTGAGGTTACATTTCAATGATTCCCATAGATTGGGTCAGGACATTAACACATCATAAAGTCGGCATTTTCTGAATACTCAAAGAATATCTCCCTTTCACTTGTCTATTTAACAAGAAGACCTGCATTCATTGCCCATGAGGGAAATCTTCACCGTTCTCTGAAATTAGAAATACTATACACACATAAATTTTAAATAAACATTATTATAAAATTCTTTGTATGATGTTATTTATTTTATTGATCTTCTTTTGAAAACAAGAGTTAAAAATAGCAACAAGAGTGACTATTGTGACAAGATGCATGAAAGGCACCTAAGAGCATTTTCTGCTAAGGAGGTATGAGAGTTATCCAATTAACAACACTGTTTCATGAGCTTTTTCATGTAAGTGTTCAACAAAATAAAATCATTTCAATATGTGAACCTCATCATAGAAAAGTCATTTAAAATGAAATATAATCAACAATAAAAAGGAAATTGCATTTAAACAGCACAGTTTTATGGAATGTAACAGACTTAAATACAAGTAATGTCTTCACTTTGAGAACATGTGAGCTATATAGAGTAATATTAGAGACATGTGGAAAACAACCTTGAACAATGAAGTGGATGTGATCTGAGGGCATTGCTGATTTATTAATTCACAGTGTAATGAGGGTGATGCATTGAATAAGATGTGAAAACAGAACACTGGAACTAGTATACAATACTCTTTAAGTTTTCTGACAAAGATTTGGAAGATATATTTCCATTAATTCATGAATTAGTGGCAAAAAAGAAATAATGACAATATATTGGTTTTATTTTAATTCTTTTAATTTATATTTCATAAGAAATCAATTTTGTTTTTTAAAACATTCAGGCATATTGACATTTGAGATTTCACAATCGTACATTCAAGATTAGTTATACAAATAATTAAAATACATAAGATAACAAATGTATTTTTAAAAACCAAGCACATGCTTTTCTCCTTTTCTCTTCTTTAACCAGTCTTTTAATATTTTTTGTATTATTTGAGAATTTCATACATGAATATAATATGTTATAGGTAGTGCCTTCCAATTTTCCCCCTAACTTCTCCATCACTAGTAAGTTACACTTGCATGCGTACTAAAAAAAAAAACTTCACTGAATCCACTTAGCACTGCCAAAGTTGTGCATAAGAACATGGTCATTTATTGGGTCAACCTATGCAGTGGTTCTCAACCCACGTGTCACAACCCATTTGGGAGTGAAACAACCAGTTCACAGTGGGTCCCCAACAGTATGGAAAACACATGTATTCATTTAATGATTCATAAAAGTACAAAAAGTACAGTTATGAAGCTGGAACAAAAATAATTTTATTGTTGTAGGTCACCACAACATGAGGAACTGTATTAAAGTGCCACAGCATTGAGAAGGTTGAGAACCACTGCATCTAAGTGTTGTATCCTTGAAGAAAGTTGATTTTCCTTCTCTCAGGAAGGATCAGCTACCAAAAGCTCTTCGGCTAGGAGACTTCATGAGCATCTCCATACTGTCTGGTTTGAGCTTTCATAGGTACTGCATATGCTGACACAGCCACTACAAGTTCATATGTACAATTGTCTGCTCTGTCTGGAAACTACTCTCTGGCTAATCATTATGGTGGTGTGAATGAACTTAGACCCCGTAAACTCATTTTTGAATGTTTGTTTCCCTTGGTAAACTTTTTTTTTAATATTTATTTATTACTTCAACTTACATCTCTATCACAGTCCCGTCCCTCCACATCCCACCCTCCCACCATCTTCCCCTTCTCCCAGAACTCATAATTCTTTTTTTAATAATTAGGCCATAATTATGAAAGTTATAAGGTATAACATATTTTCCAATGTTTAGTCCATACATATTTGGCAACAGATATTAATATTCTATTATCTATCTCCATGAGTTGAAAGTTTTATACTTAATTCATTTTCCATAATAACTTGCATTACCAACTTAAAAACATCTTCTTAGACCTAGAACATCCTTTTAATTCCTAAACAACTTAAGATTTAACTGTGAGACTATAATTATCCAGTGTTCAACCACATCAGAGACCTGAGAAGGATAAATACATCTGATTGTACAGGAAGTGGAGATCCAGCAGCTTCGAGAACTAAGAAATGGCAAATAACTGGCTGCTTGCACAGTCTCCAGTTTCTCTCCATCCATTAGAGCATCAATCTTCAGCCTTTGGCCCAGTATCTCTGACAGACATTAATTGTAAAGCAGGAATTATGAGGGACTTGATATTAGAGATGTGACTTATTTAGAAGAGGTTTGTTATTGGCGAATTGGGTTTGGACTTTCAAAACCTCATGCCAAGCCCAGTTTCATTTTTATTCTGCCTCCTGCTTACATACCACCACAAGAGAAGCTCTCAACTACTGCTCTATTGCCATGCCTGCCTTCTTGTCATCCTGTTCCCTGAAACAATAGGCATTGGCTAGCCCTCTGAAGTTTAAGCATCCCATCCACCAATTAAATATACCCCCTTATATGTTCCCTCCATCATTGTGTCTCTTCATAGCAATAGAGTAGTAACTAAGAAAGTCACCCACCATTATTTATCTTACAGGATTTCTGCTGCATTTTCCACAAAGATCTATGAACCTCAGCTGGAAAGATAGTTCAGTGATTAAGAGCACAGTTTCCATAGTTCCACTCCCAGTAATCTCAAGATACTCACAATCCTCTATAACTTCAGAGGTATGGAGGTCCAGTGATATTTTCTGGCTTGTGGAGGGGCTGATATCAAGGACACATACAATGTACAGAAAGATATATATGTTGAAGAAAGGTCTTACACATGGCTTTCAGAGGCTGATTATTGTGCACAGAGATCTGGTTACTGCCCTTTCTGAGGGACTCTCTGATTGGATAATAAAAGTTGCTCATGGCCATTTAGCTGGGCAGAGAGAGAATTGGAAGGCTGCATCTCCTGGGACTAAGGAATCCTGAGAAAATGCAGAGGAAGCATCTCTTTCTGGCAGGACTCAGAAGCTGATGGCTATCTTGGTGTGAGCTCTGAAGATACATAGCAGGACATATAGCAGATGGAGAATAGTTGGTCAGGTTAATTTAGATTAGGTAATTGAGAGGAAGCTAAGGTCTAAGCGCTGAAACATTAAAAAGACTTGGTATATTTAATTATTGGGGAAAAGGCCATCCTTGCTACCGGGCCCTACCACCAGGACAGGTCAGGCCGCCAGCTAAGGCAAGACATTCCTGCTGGTTTCACACCCGGCCCTGCCCACTGCTCCAATGGTCTAATATAACAGTTTTAGTTATTTATACATATATTTGTTAACTAAATTTCAGTTTCACATATACACAAAGCACTCTTAAACATAAAAATAAAAATTTAAATTAATTTTTAAAACATCCTGAAATTTGAAAAAGTATGATACAGGTGTTCCATTTGGGGTAAGCACTCTCCAGATTATTAATCTTTGCATGTTGACCAGTTATGGGCTCTATGTTAATCCAATTGACTACACAGTGAAGCTTCTCTGCTAATGGATGAGAGATTCATTAATAAGCAACCACAGTCTCTTGAGGTTCTCATACACAATTTAACTGTTGAAAAATACCTAAAGGGGAAAAAAAGAATAATGAGTTTTATTTTATTTTATTATAAACCAGTTAACTGGTCTAGCATACCTAGCTTTTCTCTATAGAAAGCATATCATTATTTCATATGGAAAAATGAAAAACATTAATAGGTGATTGCTATATTACTATGCACAGGATGAATAAGAGGGAAGAGAATATTCTACTATATATTTAGGTAGCATCAATTTTTTTCAAATGCACAATACAGAAAAATATAAGGATTTCGGATCTAATTCACAACTCTGTCTCTTTTTAATTAATTTTTCTTGGAAAGTTACTTCCTTTAATTTCAGTGACTTCTGCAAAAATCAATTCATAAGAATTACTATTTCTGGTTTTGTCATCATTAAAAGCTATAGTAAATTGGCTCTCCATGCTTAAAAATCTGAAAACTCCGTCTTGATGCTGGTTTGGTATATGGTTTTTATACACTGATATATGTAGACTAGTAAGAGATTGAAAACTTCAGAGGTGCTGAATAATTTTCACTTGTAGAAAATGTTACACATCACTTAATGTTGGCTGGAGATATTCTGTTTCTTATCAAACACATCTTAGGTGTTATGAATAAACAAGTGCAAATCAGAGACAGAATTTTTTTATCTAGCAGAGCTCACATACAGAGGAAGTGTCAGATAGAAAAGAAAAACTAATTTGTTGCCATAGAATGAGTCCTGTGGGGGAAAAATAAAGATAAAGACTCATGAATTTTTGGAAGATTTACCATTATAGGTTTCGAAGAGGGAGCTGCTACTATTATAATAAGATTTGAAAAAGTTTGAACAAGGCATGAAGGAGGTGTAGAAGTGAGCCATGGAGAAACTAGTGAAAAGGCATTTAAAGGAGAGAAAGCAAAGACTTGGAGACATCAACAGGGCTTATTTTCTCAGGGCATTGATGAGAAAAACAAGATAATAAGGAGAATAAGAAGAAGGATTGAGGCATAGAGGTATGAGAAGAGAATCATTGAGAATATTACAAGCTGTGAAGTGAAAAAAATTGTGATCCAACATTTAACAAAGACAATACAATCTAGCTTATTATATAGCAAACTCAATTTATCTGCATTGAGAGAATAATTATTTAAGAGTAAGGGTAGGTAAGAAATTGGCTTAGAATCTCATTTCATTACCAGAAATGGGAGATATCGATGGATTTGGCATGGAGTTGTTAGAAACAACTGAATAATAATTGTTACAATGGATGCAAACTAATTATTTTGTGTATACAATGTTTAATTATGTGATTCAGTTCCTAAATTCAGAAAACTATGAAAAAAATGACTCTTTGTGCAATGACTAGATCACAAATGAGTATATAAGATTATATATTCAGTATGTAATTCACCTATAATTAATGGGATATTTAAGAGCTAAAGCATTTTATTTTTCTAAATATGAATATGCATAATATTTGATACGCATCCCTTTATATAGTAGAGAAAAACTTCATTTATTTCACAACATAAAAAACTTGCTACTTGATATTTTATTCCAAATTCTTTTTCTGCTATGATGGATCTAACTGCACTTCCTAATATTTATGACAACAACATAATCCACCATATAAACAAGCTGAAAGAGAAAAAAAAAGACATGATAACCTCAGTAGATGCCAAAAAGCATTTGACAAAATCCAGCACCCCTTAATTTTAAAAGTCTTGGAAAGATCAGGCATACAAGGTCATACCTACACATAATGAACATAATACAAAGCAAGCCAGTAGCCAAATCCAAATTAAATGAAGAGAAAATTAAAGGATTTACATTAAAATCAGGAACAAAGCAAGGCTGCGCACTCTCTCCATATCTCTTCAACACAGTACTTGAAGTTCTAACCAAAGCAATAGAACAGCTAAAGGAGATCAAAGGGATACAAATTGGAAAGGAAGAACTCAAATTATCCCTATTTGCAGATGATATGACAGTATACATGTGACCCCAAAAATTCTACCAGGGAACTCTTAAAGAGGATAAACACCTTCAACAATGTGGCTGACTACAAAATTAATTCTAAAAAGTGTAGCCCATCTTTACACAAAAGATAAATGGATTGAGAATGAAATTAGGGAAACAACACCCTTCACAATAGCGACAATTAATATAAAATACCTAGGGGTAACTCTAACCAAGCAAGTGAAAGACCTGTATGACAAGAACTCCAAGTCTCTTAAGAGAGAAATTGAAAAACATATCAGAAGTTGGAAAGATTTCCCATGTTCATGGATAGGTAGGATCAACATTTTTAAAAAATGTCCATCCTATCAAAACCAATATACAGATTTAATGAAAGTCCTATCAAAATACCAAAGTTACTATTTACAGGCCTTGAAAGAACAATTCTCAACTTCATATGGGAAAACAAAAAAACCCAGAATAGATAAAACATCATCCCTGATTCTAAGTTGTACTATACAGCAATAGTAATAAAAACAGCCTGGTACTGGCATAGAAACAAATCCATTGATCAATGGTATTGAATTGAAGACCCAGAAATAAACCCACACATGTGCACTCACTTATTTTTGACAAAGAAGCAAAAAGTGTACAATGAAAAAGGATAGACATCTTCAACAAATGGTGCTGGTCTAACTGGATATCAACATATACAAGGATGCACACAGAGTCATATTTATCACCATGCACAGAACTTAAGTCCAAATGGATCAAAGACCTCAACACAAAACTGGACACACTAAATTTAATAGAAGAGAAAGTGGGGGAAAGTCTGGATCTCATTGGCACAGGTGACAACTTCCTAAACAGAATATCGAGCTCAGACTTTAAGACCAACAATCAATAAATGGGACCTCATGAAACTGAAAAGCATCTGTAAGGCAGAGGACACTGTCATTAGAATAGAACGGCATTCCACAGATTGGGAAAAGATTTTCACCAACCCCACATCGGACAGAGGGCTAATATACCAAATATACAAAGAATTCAACAAATTAAACACCAACAAACTAAAGAATCCAATAAAAAAAAAATGGGATACAGAGCTAACCTAAGAATTCACAACAGAGTAATCTCTAACGGTGGAGGAGCACTTGAAGAAATGCTCAACATCCTTTCTCATCATGGAAATGCAACTCAAAACAACTCTGAGATTCCACCTGTCAGAATGGCTAAGATCAAAAACTCAAGAGATAGTACATGCTGTCCAGAATGTGGAGAAAGAGAAACACTCCTCCAATGCAGGTAGAAATGCAAACTTGTATAACCACTTTGGAAATCTAGCTGGCTATATGTTAGCAAATTGGCCTAGCCATAAGCTCTTGGGCATATATGCAAAAGATTCTCAACCAAGCTAGAAGGACATTGCCTCAGATACGTTCATAGCAGCTTTATTCCTAATAGCTAGAAACTGGAAACAACCCAGATGTCCTTCTGTGAAGAATGGATAAAATAAAAATCTGTGCTACATTTACACAATGGAATACTACTAAGCTATCAGAAACAAGGAAATTATGCAATTTATAACCAAATGGATGGAACTAGAAAAGCTCATGCTGAGTGATCTAACCCAGACACAGAAAGAGACACATGGTATGTATCTTTTATATGTTGATACTAATCATTTAGCAATGGACAACCAACCTACAACCAACAAACCCAAACAGACAGGAACCTAGCATAACTATTCTATGAAAATCTCCTCCTGGCACCAAGCCATGGATCCTTTTGCCTGATGGTGGGATACATTACCCTAGATGGGATGCCATATCATGCCCTAGTACAAGAGGAAGCTCTTAGCCTTGGATCTTAGCCCTGATATGAATGCTGAACTAATGGTGTTTGATAAGTGGGGGATCCCCTCATCTGAAGAGAAGGAGAGGATAGAGATGGGGAAGGAGAGGGAGGGTGGGACCTGAACAGGAGGAAGGAGGAGACTTTGATCGAGTTGTAACTTGAAAAATAATTAATAAAAAATATTTTTATTGGTTGATTGATTTAAGCTTGAAATGAACTTTCAAGATTTACTTTTCTAGACACCATTGACATGGTTATAAAGTTTGACAACAAGGCATAGCTAGAATTTTGTTTGAGTAAATAATCTAGTTTGAAAATGAATAAGAAATTTAAGTAATTCACCAATACAATTTACAATAAAGTTACATTCATCTACTTGTGTAATTCCTTTAGCACATTTATGGGTGTTTTGCATATATATAATGTTTTTAATGTTCAGTTTCCTTAGAAGATGAAAACATTTCACTAATATTAAATGAAAAATTTAGTTTATCAATCATAAAGTTCCTTACTTTTTATTATAATTTATAACTTGTGTTTGGACCACAACAATTTTATGCTTTATCCTTATAATTATTAACCTTACAAAAATGACATAGTTATTTTAACAGTTTGTAATTTCTACAACATAACTTTGCTATTTCTACTTAATTTCTTATCATATGTTATAATAGTCTTACTGAATTATCATGTGTGTTCTGATAGTTACAGTAGATATGTATATCTTGCTTTATTGTTTTGTTATTGAAGTTATGGATGGGTTTGATCCATCATGTGGGCATTGAAAACTGATGTTAGGACCTCTGCATGAGCACAATGTGCTCTTAATTATTGAGGCTTCTCTCAAGCATGGTAATTCTATCCTTAAATAATAAAGTTAGTATTATTCTACTTTTATTTTATAACTCATCATTTTACTGACTGGTCCCATATTAAGTAAATACAGTGAACAAATCTATGTTTATAACTGTATGTTACTAGAATACAGTATATAAAAATTGAATTTAGACAAATCCAACATAAAAGTAGATATTGGAGTTAGGCGGCAAGATGGCAGCAGATAAGCTTGGACACATTCTAGTCGTCAAGAAAACCAACTGGAACATTGTCGAGATATACTTCTGCTGAAAGGCAGTTTGTGAGGTACAAGCCAATCTAGGTCTGCCCAGCAACGTTAGGCACAATAAAGAACTCTGTACTGGAAATAATGACAGTAGAAGAACTGAGATGCCAGACACGGGACCCGGAGTGCTTCCCGCTGGAGAGGGTGCTTGCCCTTCAGAAAAGCTGACAGATCAAATCTTATGAGGACTTCATCTGGAGGTTTCGACCTCCAAACCGAGGTCCTCCTCAGTTTGCTGCATCCATAGTATACGTGCATGTGGTCTGGTCTGACACCCAGAAGAATACGAGCAGAGGCACTACTGTAAGACTGAGGGCGATTCTCCCTGGGATTTGCAACATGGTTGCATCTGGCTGACCAATAACTGGGGGATCAAGTTGGCAGGCACTGAACTTCCCTGAGCCCAAGGGGGCTATGGACAGGATATAGACTATATATCATATTGGAACTCGTTGCCTGCACCCCCATTTCCTGGCCCGTTGGCTGGGCTCTCCGCTGTTTACTCAGGGTACAACATCTAGGTCTGAGCCTAGAGCAGAGAAGCAGTTCTGGATCATTTTGTGCAGTAGGAGAAACCAGGCTGCACTGGTTCACATAGCTTCAATCAGAGAGGCACGGTTGCTCTGAGACTCATTTGAGAGTAGATTGGGGGTACCCTGGCTACCGTCCTGACACCCTAGCTACAAGGGGACTGTTGGAAACCCCTGCCAACTCAGGCAGGCTGCTATGAAACATAGCAAAGGAAAGGAAAAGGCAGCTGAGATTCGCTGAGTCTAAGAGCTGTAGACACCTTGTAAACTCAATATTGGAAATCCCTGCATGTGCTCACTCTAGCAGGGCACTCAATCTATAGCCTCAGCCCAGGGCATTGAGATCTCTTCCCAGAGTAGTGAAGCGGTCCTGGACTGTGGTGTGCTACCCAAGGGTGCAGGCTGTGTCGGACCACATATCTTCTGACTGAGAGGCACATGTTGATCCTGAGACCATCCTGAGTGTAGCTTTGGAGGTCTGTATCTATAGTCCTGACACCCTAGCTACAGGGAATCTGTTAGAAGCTCCACTGACCCAAACAGGCTATTCTGGAACACAGCATCTCTTACAGGGAAAAGGTGGCTAAGAATCCCCCCTGAGTCCAAGTGCTGTAGATGCCTTGTGAACTCCATATTGGCACTACTTGCCAGCACCCACTTTGGTAGGGCTGTCAGTATACTACCTCAGGCTACAGCATCTAGATCTCAGTCTGGAGCAGTAAACAATTTTGGACTATTCTGTGCTGCCCAAGAAAGTGGGCTGCACCAAACCAAACAACTTCTGACAGATAGGCACAGGTTGATCCTGAGACCTCCCTACCCCCACCCCAGGAGAGTAGCTTGAGAACACAACTACAGTCCTGACACCCTAGATACAGGGAAACTGCCAGAAGTCACACCAGATCCAGAAGACTAGATTGGAACACAGTGATTCTGGCTGGGAAAAGGCAACTGAGCTTCCCTGAATCCAAGCACTGTGGACAGGGAGTGAATTCCACATCACAACTCTCTGCTTGTACTTGCATTGCCCCTTAGCTGAACACCCAGGCTACAACCCAGAGAGCTCTGAACCTGGAGCAGTGAAACCACCCCAGACCATTGCTCACTGCCTGGGTGACATGGGATGTACCAGATCACAGTACTTCTGGCTATAAGACCCATGTTGAACCTGAGAATCCCCTGAGACCAAATTGAGAGGACCTTGATCATGGTCCTTACATATAAGCTGCAGGGGAACTGTAGCTCTAGCCTACAGTCTGTGGCCTGCCAACATCACTAAGAAGATAAGCTGGATCTCAGGAACCTGCAGTTGAGAATGACATATCCCACTCCAACCTCTGACCTGAGTTCCCAATTGGGACACAACAGGAAGGCATGAGCTCTGGAAGCCACACTGATAACCAGTCCCCATACAAGGCCCCATGCAGCCAATGGTGAGCTGTTACAAATCACCAAGTTACATGGCCTCTACACCAAAGCTCCCTCCTTGGCACCAAACCCAGAAGGCACTAGAAAAAAAAAAACAAACAAACAAAACAGCTAAGAATAACCAGATGACTACACACCAGCAAAGGAACAGAACTGACAAAAGTCAGGGAAATATGACTCCAACAAAATTCAGCTATGCTATTACAGCAAGCCCTGACTATCCCACCACAGCTGAAACACATGGAAATTATGACAAAACTATACTTAGGAAAATGATGGATGCCTTACAAGAAGAAAATAAATCCATGAAAGAATTTAAAGAATACAAAATTTTACAAATGAAAGCAATGGGGAATTCCATTAGAGACATCCAAACTAACTCAGTCAAATATTCATGGAAAAAAGACAAAGTATTTATTTCTGTTGTTTTGTATAGTATTTACTGTTATAAGAGAAGAAACCATTTGTTGGACTGAAAGGGGGATATATTGGGGGTAAGAGGGTGGAAGGGTGGGACAGGAGGGGGGAGTAGGGAAGGGATTGTGACTGAGATGTAACTTGAAGAAATAAAAAAATAAAGCATAAAAAAAGAAAAAAAGACAAGGCTATAAAAGCTTTGAAAGATTTGCAGACAAAGACAACCAAATTGGAGCAGGAAATATATAAAATGTATAAAACAGTTCAAGACTTGAAATTGGAAATGAAAGCAATAAATAAAACACAGGCAGAGACAATCCTGGAAGTGGAAAACCAAGGAAAGAGAACAGGAACTACAGACATGAGCGTCACAAATAAGATACAAGAGATGGAAAGCAGAATCTCAGGTGTGGAAGATTTGATTGAAGAAATTAGTACAAAAGCCAAAGAAAATGAGAAATCTAAAAATGTTCTCACCTCCAACATTCAAGAAATCAAGGATCAATGAAAAGACAGAACCAAGGAATTATAGGCATAGTTGAAATAAAAGACTCCAGACTCCAAGGTCCAGGAAACATCTTGAACAAAAATCATACAAGAAAACTCCCCAAACCCAAAGAAAGTGATGCCCATAAGATTCCAAGAGGCATACAGAACACCAAAATAGATTGGAGCAGAAAAAAAAATCCTCTTGCCACATAATAATTGAAACTCCAAATGTACAGAACAAAGAAAGAATATTAAAAGCTGTAAGAGAAAAAGGTCAAGTAATGTATAAATGCAGACCGATCAGGATTACATCTGACTTTTCCTCAGAAACTTTAAAAGCCAGAAGGGCCTGGGTGGATGTCCTACAAGCCGTGAGAGAACATAGGTGCCAGCCCAGAGTACTTTACCCAGCAAAGTTTTCTATCAACATAGATGGAGAAAACTAGATATTCCATGACAAAGCCAAATTTACACAGTATCTATCCACAAATCCATTCCTATAGGAGATCCTAGAAGAAAAAATTTAATCCAGAGAAGATAACTACACCCACGAAAATATAGGAAACAAAAGCCCCACTCTGCAACTAAAGCAAAAGAAATACACAACCACCACTTACAGCAAAATAACAAGAAATAACAACTTATAATCATTAAAATACTTCAACATCAATGGACTCAACTCCCCAAAGAAAAGACAGAGACTTACAGAATGGATCACTATACAAGACCCATCATTTTTCTGCATACAAGAAACACATCTCACTAAAAAAAAAAAGAATAAAGACTGTATATAGAGTAAAGGGCTAGGAAAATATTATCCAATCAAAAAGTCTCCGGAAGCAAGCTGGAGTAGCCATCCTACTATCAAATAAAATAGACTTTCAACTAAAATAAATCAAAAAAGATACAGAAGGGCATTATATAGTCATTAAAAGAAAAATTCCTTTTTGGACAGAAGTCTGTCTACAGTTGAAGCAAGTGGTTTTTCTTGCCAAGAGAATGGCTTACCACCAATTTAATCATCTCCCACTGGAGATTCTTCGATGCTCATCTTCTACTTGGAGTAATATAGGGGGTGCTGTCAGGAGCTGACATGTCTCGATATCAAAAAATCTTAAGTTAAGAAAACATCTTTGAATGCCATATTCTGCAGATCTCTTGAGGTTTTTGAAGATGCCCTATCTATCTCTTATATTTAGATAAGCAAATATTACTTGTCTCTTAGCAACTTGATTTCTGAGTAGCTTAGAAAATAACTGTGATAGACTGTCATAGTAACTAACAAAATGACACGTTTTCATGACTATTAGTTTCCGTTTCTTAATTATCCTAAACAGTTTATGTCGGTTGGTAGCGAGAGGTCAAAACTTGACATTTCATTTTTAAATATTACTACAAACAATACCTTTAAGAAGCGTTACCCTTAATTTTGTATCAATATACAAAGATCAATACCAATGTGGCCAAATATAATCTTAATTTTGTATCAATATACAAAGATCAGTACCGATGTAGCCCAATACAATCTTAATTTTACATTAATATACTAGGGTCAATACCATTGTGGCCAAATATAATCTTAATTTTGTATCAATACACAAAGATCAATACCGATGCAGCCCTATACAATCTTAAATTTGCATTAATATACAATGATCAATACCAATTTAGCCAAATATAATATTAATTTTGTATCAGTATACAAAGGTATAAAGCTATATTCAATAATCTGTCCTTTTCTCTTGTTCTTTCCTATACTATGTCTATGTCCCATTTTTCTCAAGTCTGTTCACTCCTATATAGGAGAGAAAGGAGGATACAGAAAAGCAAAAGAGAGAAGTCCCTGGGTCTAACCTCCAAAACCCATTTAACAAGACCATTTAACAGCTTGTAGTCTTTTCCCCTAAATAACAAAATTTTCTATTATCTATCAAATAACCAAAGGGGAAGAACACCCTCCCCACCTTCTGGGGATGGGACGTTGTTCTCTTAAAATGACTTCCTGCTGATTTGGGACGTAGTAAACCTGTTTGGGGCCCAAATAAGAATGGAAAAATGGTTAAAAATGTTAATAGAATCATTTGATGTTCAGTCCCTTTGTGCTCAGCTATTTAGATGTCCTACGAAGTTCATAGACAGAAGCTGATCTTCAGAACTTTACTGAAGATCTGGCTGGAGCTGAACGATCTTAGCGATTTTGAGTTGTTGTGGTTATAGACTTTTGAGGAAACTGCTATTGAAGAAGTCTGCAAGGCTGGATCATCTGGGCCACTCGTCTTCTTTGGTGTCTGATCTGTTTTCTGCTGAGGTTTCCGTTGTCCAGTTGTCCCTGGATTCCTTGAATGGATGCTTTAAATCTCCTGGAAAGATAAGAACAGAGCCCTGCCCTAATCCTAACTCTGGGACAATTACCTTTTTTGGGGGGGGTCAGGTAATATTTTTCCTGGAGCAAATTTGGTTTTTTGATAATATATAAAGTATTACCTTTCAATCCGGATAAAAGAAGAAATTATTTTGATATTTTGGAGCTTGCTTCAACTGTAGACAGACTTCTGTCCAAAAAGGACAAAACTTGGAAGCAGGTAAGTCGACAGCCTAGCTCTGCCAAGACAGGGTAGGTAAGTCCTTCATAATTCCTGCTCTACAACCAATGTCTGTCAGAGAAATGGGGCCAAATGGCTGAAGATTGATGCTGTAATGTATGGAGAGAAAATGGGAACTCTCCAGGCAGCCACTGGTATGTCATTTTTTAGTTTTGGAAGCTGCAGGCCCTGCACTTCCTATATAATCAGATATATTTATCCCTCTCAGGTCTCTGAGGTGGTTGAAGAATAGATACCTAGAGTCTCATAGTTAAATTTTGAGTTGTTTAGGAATCAAGAGGGTGTTCTGGATCTAAGAAGATATTTTTAAAATTATGAGGCGAGTTAGTATGAAAGCTGAGTTAGATATAGAACTTTAAACTCATGGAGATGGTTAGATAGTAGAATGTTAAAGTCAGGTGCCAAATACATATGGACTGGACATTGGGAATGTATGCTAAGCCATATAACTCTTATAATCGTGGCCTATTTATTTCTGTTTTTTTGTATTGTATTTAGAGTTATAAGAAAAAGAACCATTATTTGGACTGAAAGGGAGAGCTGTTGGGGGGAAAAATAAATACCTTAAACTAAAAAAAAAAAAAAAAAAAGGAAGGAAGAGGATGGTGGGGCTGAGGGGGAGGAGGGTGGAAGGGTGGGACTGGAGGGGGGAGTAGGGAGGGGATTGTGATTGAGATGTAACTTGAAGAAATAAAAAATAAATTATTAAAAAAAAAAGAAAAGAAAAATTCATCAAGATGATATCTCAATACTGAATATCTATGCCCCAAATAAAAGGGCACCCACGTTTGTAAAAAAAAAAAAAAATGCTTCTAAAGGTTAAACTATACATCAATATATCCACATATTAATAGTAGGAGACTTTGACACCCCACTCACACAAATGGACAGGACATCAAGACAGAAACCAAACAGAGAACTAATGAAACTAACAGAAGTCATGAAACAGATATCTACAGATCGTTTCACCCCCCCCTCCCAAAAAAAAAGTCTACACTTTCTTTTCAGCACTTCATGGAACCTTCTCCAAAATTGACTATATAGTTGCACACAAAGCAAGCCTCAGCAGATACAAGAAAATTGAAGTAACCACTTGTATCTTATCAGACCAGCATGGATTAAAGATGAACTTCAACAACAGAAATAGCAAAAAGCCTACACAGTCATGGAAACTGAACAATTCTCTACTCAATGAACACTGGGTCAGAGAACAAATAAAGAAAGAAATAAAAGACTTCCTAAAACCCAACAAAAATGAAGGCACAACATACCCAAATCTATGGGACACAGTGAAAGCAGTATTATGAGAAAAGTTCATAGTGCTAAGTGCCTTCAAAATGAAAACTGTGACAGCTCATATTATCAACTTAACAGCATAACTGGAAGATCTAGAAAATAAAGAAGCAAGCACTCCCTAGAGGAGCAGAAGGCAGGAAATCATCAACTTAGGGCTGAAATCAACAACTTAGAAACAAAATTCAAAGAATCAACGAATCCAAGAGTTGGTTCTTTGAGAAAATCAAGAAAATAGACATAACCCTTCACCAAACTAACTAAAAGACAGAGGGAAAATACCCAAATCAAAAAACTCAGAAATGAAAAGGGAGAAATAACAACAGATATTGAAGAAATCCAGAGAATCTTTAGGTCTTACTTCAAAAAAACTGTATACCAAAAAATATGAAAACCTAAAAGAAATTATAGATTCCACCTGCCAAAGTTAAATCAAGATCAGGTTAAAAATTAAACAGTCCTAAAACCCTAAAGAAGTAGTAGAAACACTCATTAAAAGTCTCTCAACCAAAAAAAAAAAAAAAAAATCCCAGGGCCCGATGGTTTCAGCACAGAATTCTACCAGACCTTCAAAGAAAAGCTAATATCAATACTCTTCAAAATCTTCCACAAGATAGAAACAGAAGGAACACTGCCAAAATCATTCTAGGAGGCCACAGTTATCTGATACCTAAACCACACAAAGACACAACAAAGAAAGAGAACTTCAGACCAATTTCTCTCATGAACATAGATGCAAAAATACTTAATAAATTACTTACAAACTGAATCCAGGAACACATAAAAGTATCATACACCATGATTAAATAGATTTCATCCCAGGAATGCCGAGATGGTTCAGTATACGAAAATCCATCAATGTAATGACCCATATAAACAAGCTGAAAGAAAAATACATGAAGATCATCTCATTAGATGCTGAAAAAGCATTTGACAAAATCCAACATCCCTTCATGCTAAAAGTCCTGGAGAGAGTTGTAATACAAGGATTATACCTGGAAATAATAAAGGCAACTACAGCAAGCCATTAGCTAGCATCAGATTGAATGGAGAAAAACTTAAAGCATTTCCTCTAAAATCAGGGACAAGGCAAGGATGACAACTCTTCCCGTATCTCTTCAACATAGTACTTGAAGTTCTAGCTAGAGCAATAAGACAACTAAAGGAGATCAAAGGATGCAAATTGGAAAGGAAGAAGTTAAATTATCCCTCTTCTCAGATGATAAGATAGTGTACATAAGTGACTCCAAATATTCCACCAATGAACTAATATAATTGTTAAACTCCTTCAGCATGGTGGCTGGATACAAAATCAATTCAAAAAAGTCAGAAGCCCTTCTTTTTACAAAAGATAAATAGGATAAGAAAGAAGTTAGGGAAACAACACCCTTCACAATAGCCACAAACAATATAAAATACCTGGAGGTAACTCTAACCAAGCAAGTGAAAAACTTGTATGACAAGAATTGCAAGCCTGTGAAAAAAGAAATTTAAGAGGACATCAAAAGATGGAAAGTTCTCCCATGCTCATGGATAGGTTGGATCAACATAATAAAAATGGCTTTCCTACCAAAGGAAATAAACAGATTCAATGCAATTCCTATCAACATACCAACACAGTTCTTTACAGACCTTGAAAGAACAATTCTCAACTTCATATGGGATAACAAAAACCCAGAATAGCCAAATCAATCCTGTACAATAAGAAAACATCTGGAGGTATCACCATCCCTGATGTCAAGCTATACTACAGAGCAATAGTAATAAAACAGCATAGTACTGGTATAGAAGGAGACCAGTTGACTAAGGGAATCAAACTGAAGAAACAGAAGTAAACCCACATACCTATATAAGTAACATAATATGGTCACTTAATTTTTGATAAAGAAGCCAAAACTGTACAGTGTGAAAAGGGCAGCATGTTCAACAAATGATGCTGGTATAACTGGATGTTGACATGTAAAAGAATGCAAAAAGACTGATAATTATCATCTTGCACAAAACTTAAGTCCAAGGATAACAAAGACTTAATATAAAGCTCAACACACTAAATCTAATAGAAGAGAAAGTGGGGAAAAATCTCACACTCATCGGCACAGGTGACAACTTCCTGAATAGAACACCAATAGCTCAGGCTCTAAGACCAACAATCAATAATTTCAACCTCGTGAAACTGAAACGCTTCTGTAAGGCAAAGGAAACTGTCATTTGAAAAAAATGGCAACCCACAGACTGGGAAAGGATCTTTACCAATCCCACATCTGACAGAGGACTAATATCCATAATTTATTAAAAAAAACTCATGAAATTAAACACCAAGAAACCAAATAATCCAATCAAAAAATGGGAACAGAGAGCTAAACCAAGAAATTCACAAAGACAGAGTCTTTAATGGCCAAGAAACACTTGACGAACTGCTCAACATCCTTAATCATCAGAGAAATGCAACTCAAGATGACTGTGAAATTCCATCTCACACCTATCAGAATGGCTAAGATGAAAAACTAAAAAACAGCACATGCTTGCAGGGCTGTCGAGAAAGGGGAACACTCCTCCATTGCTGGTGGGAATGCAAACTTGTACAACCACTATGGAAACCATTCTTGAGATATCTTAGAAAACTTGTAGTAGCTCTACCTTAAGACTCAGCCATACCATTTCTGGGTATGCATCCAAAAAGTTCCTTATGAAATCACAAGGATATCTCCTCCTCTATGTTTGTAGCAGCTTTATTAGTAATAACTAGAAACTGGAAACAACCCAGATGTCCTTCAACCTAAGAATGGTTATAAATGCTGTGGTACATTTACACAATAGAATACTACTCAGCCATCAGAAACAATGAAATCATACATTTTGTAGCCAAATGGATAAAACTACAAAAGCTCATCCTGAGTAGCTAACCCAAACTCAGAAAGACACACATGGAATCTATTTACTTATAATTGGATTTTAGCCATGTAGTACAGGATAACTATCCTACAACCTATACACCAAAAGGAACAGGAACATAGACCTTGGAAACTGTTATTGGGACACTTTGTCCTAATGAAATTTCCATACAGGCCTCTAGTGCAAGATGAAGATCTTAACAGTCATATGTAGGGGCAACCACTCTGGTGGAGAAGGATAAGTGGGAGAGGGGGAGAGGGTGGAAGGGTGGTTCCGGGAGGGTTGGAGAGAGGGGACTGTGATGGAGATGTAACTTGAAGTAATAAATCAACAACAACAAAAGCTAGATGTTAGAAAAAGAGCAAATCTCTAGGCACTATCAGATATTTACCTTTAAGCATTACGGAATATGCAATGGTACTATTAGGTATCTCTTACATAATTTTTATTGCAGATTATGCAACACATAAAGAAGTTATTTGTTTTGAAAAAAACCTGAGTAAATAAAGATATCTCATTTTATTATTTTTGATGCATAGAATATATATGTGTGTGTGTTGTGCATATATATATATATATGAGCATGATATTTTATTGTAAAATTCACTTAAACTTTAATAGATTAAATTTATTTTTCTGTTTACTATTCTTAATTTTGAACTGAAATAGCTAACGAATATCCTACTTGCCACATGAAAATATTTGAATTTAAAATTATAAGTTCAATAATACAAAAGTTTAGCTTTGATTTTGAGTTTACCTGGAAAGATGTAAAATTGATTAAACATTCCTGAGAGGGAACCAATAACAAGCAAGAGAATGTTTCTACCAGTCTAGCTCAGTGAATCAGTGAGTTTATTATAATTGTTTACATATGCATAAAGAGTGGTTGCAAAAATGGTCACCGATAATTCAAAGCAAGTACCTGGTCCTGAAGCCCTCACTAGCATGCATGTTGTCTCATAAAAGCTGCATTTCTAGGACACCCTTAACAACTTCCTGTCAGCTCAGCTGTTTGGAGGGTCTCTTCTTCCAACAAGTTTCTACTACTTGTGTGTCCTTTTGGGAAGGTCTTGTGAATCCTTTAAGCTTCAGAAGATGGCATATCCTTGTGAGTTTTTTTAGGTCCCTATAATTTGTAAGTGTCATTTGTTTCCTGAGTCTTGTGGGGCTCTTTCCTCTCCCCAGGAGAGAATGTTTCAGTGTGGAAGAAGAAACTTCAAAAGCACCTCATATACTGTCTTCGTTCTGAGAGTTGTAGAGTCATGAAGAATAGAATGTAATCAGTTGTTGTTGTTTCAAAGATAACATATGGCTTATTACAGAGGATGTCTAATTCAAACCTCCCATTTCCTACAACATTGCTATCATTCGGTTTATTCATCAGGAACCTGAAATGTTTTATTAATATGTAAATTTATATGTACTGCATTCTACAATGACTATATTTTTTGTAGATGTTTTTAAATTAATGTTTGAGTAGTATCATTACCTTTGGAATTTATCAGTTAGATAAATTAAAATGAATAATAAAATATCAGTTACCTTAATTTCTCCTCTGATACTCTTGATGTAGAGATAAGTTTCTGCCCTATATTTCACTTTTTAATATAGAAATTGTTTAAATGCATTATGATTATAGATCAAATTTAAGGGGTATTTTTCAACTTAGGGGATAATTTTTCTGAACATAGAAATACAGGTTGAGGTGTTTCTTTTGTTTTTGCTTTGCTTTCATTAACTTTATAATCTTACTATCAAAATTTCTGTGTAGAAATAAGCTCAATGTTAATGTCCCATTCCTCTATGTGTATATTTATTTTCTGTCCCTCTGATTTCTGTTATGTTTAGCATTTTGTCTTTGGTTTGTACAGTATACAATTACAAACATTTCTGTATATTCAGTCACACAGATCCTGTTTGTTTTTTGAGCTCCTTAGAATTTTGGTGATGTTAACTTTTGAAAATTATTAGCCATTATTACATTAAGTATTCCTACATTTTTCTGCTCTTGTATTCCATTTGCACATAATACATTGTTTTAATAATATCACAGTTCTTAGACATTCATCTAGAGTGTCTTTTTGCTATCGTTTTTTTCTGAATTTCCAGTTTGTGATGTGTCTACTGAGAAATCTTTTATCACACTGGTGCTCTCTCTCTCTCTCTCTCTCTCTCTCTCTCTCTCTCTCTCTGAGTGATTCCTAGTATGTTAGTGATCTAGGCATGGACATTCTCTTTCAGTATTGCTTATTTCTAACACTAAAAATAATTCTTGTAGAGTTCTTGTCTGTGCTTTCGTTACACATAGTTCTCTCTGTTATTTATGTTACATATAGCTTTGTGTGTTATTCCAACTTCTGCAGAAGCCTATAGCATGTTAATGAGAATTGGTTTATTTTAAGTCTATTTCTTCATTGCACATGTGTGGGTATGCTTTTCAGAAATTCTTTTACTATTTCAGAAGAAAGTTAGAAATAAAGAAAGAACACAGAACAGAAGTAGTAATATAGTACAGGATTACTATCCTACAACCCACAGATCCAAAGGAACAGGAAGCTAACATAAATATCCTACAAGAAATTCCACCCAGCAGAGGATCAAAACAGATGTTGAGACACACAAACATTAGGTGGAGCTCTGGGAGATAAGAGAGGGAGGAAAAACACAGAGACCTAGAGGGATAAAGATCAACACATGAAGATCAACAAAATCTCTAGGCCACTAGACGTTTACAGAGACTTAAACATTAACCAAAATAAGAAGAAAAAACTTAGACTTGACCTAGATCACCCTATACAAATGTAGACAATAGGCAACTTGGTCCTCATAGAGATACCTTAACAAGTAGAGGTGGGTTGGTCTCAGTCATGGTCTTTGCTACCTGTTAGTGGGACACTTTACCCTAATAGAGCTGCCAAGTAGGGCCCAAGAACAAGAAGAAGCTCTTAGCCCTTATGTGACTGATGAACTGTGGGGGGCTGATATGTGGTGGCCCCTCACACTGAAGGGGAAGGATAGATGGGAGAGGGAGTAGAGGGTGGGAGGGTGGGGCTGGGAGGAGTAGAGGGAGGGGACTGTGATTTAGATGTAACTTGAACTAATAAAAGTATAAAAGAAAGAAAAAAAGAGAGAGAATTGAAAACTTACAAGATGTTTGAATTTCAGCTCAATAACTACAATTTCTAGATTCTTTCCTCTTCAAAGGGAGGAAGAGCTGGCTGAATGTGTGTCTTAGGACCAGGATGCAAATGCGTGTGTTGGGGGGGGGGGGGGAATCTTTGTGCTGCGTATATATTCGTCAATTTTTTTTTTTTTTTTTGGTTTTTCAAGACAAGGTTTCTCTGTGTAGCCCTGGCTGTCCTGGACTCACTTTGTAGACCAGGCTGGCCTCGAACTCACAAAGATCCGCCTGCCTCTGCCTCCCAAGTGCTGAGATTAAAGGCGTGCGCCACCACCGCCCGGCAAACCATTCTTTTTTTTTTTTTGGGGGGGGGGGGTTTCGAGACAGGGTTTCTCTGTGTATGTCTGGCCATACTGGAACTCACTCTGTAGATCAGGCTGGCCTTGAACTCACAGATATCCGCCTGCCTCTGCCTCCCAAGTGCTGGGATTAAAGGCGTGCGCCACCACCGCCCGGCTATATTCGTCAACTTTTTAAGGCATCTTTTATATTATTAGTGACTTGCTCCTTGACCATCATTTAAAGAATACCTAAAAATCATTTACACATCTTTGTGTTTTAAAAAATATGAATTTCAATTACTTCATATTTTCTTTACATTGATTTTTGTTGTTACTGTTAATCACTGACCCTCTTAAAATTGAACAGAGACTAAAATCAATGTCTAAAAGTAGTCTTTTATGGAAAGTACACAAAAATTATAAATGGGAATAAATATAAAAATCCAGATTTCACCTATTTCTTTAATTTTTAATTAATAAACTATAAATTTCTTTAGCCCATTATATATATTATATGCATTTTAAGATATAGTATATATGCAATTATATATATTATAATTAAAGTCCTATTATTATTGTGAATGATATAGAGAAGACACTGAACTGACATTTAAAACTTGTATATTATAAAACATGAAAAATATAAGACTTGCATGTTTACAATCCTAAGTATTATGAACTCATATGAGTTCAAACATATTGTTATTTAAGGGTCTAGTGAATATAATACCAACATTTCAATGTTTCAGCTCAGTCCTTGAAATTCTTATGGAGGAATAAAATCTCAAAGAATATAAATTATTTTTATTAAAATAAAAAGTTACAGAGACATCAAAAAGAGAGAGAGTACAAATTGGAGGTCTCCATCAAATCCCTCCCCTCAGAGCTCAGGGAATTCCAAGAAGTATTATAAGAGTCAATGGGGACACCGAGAATACACAGCCCTCTGTATCAACTAAGCAAGACACACTTGAACCCACAGAGACAGCAGCAAGCGCAGGGCCTAAACTGGTCTCTACCATGTCCTATGCATATATATTATAGCTATTATCTCAGTAGTCTTATGGGTTTGTAACTATGAAAAAAGTGGATCTCTGACTCTACTGCCTACCATGAGGAACTTCTTTTGTTGGGTTGCCATATCAAACTATGATATGAATGCTTTTCTCTCAACTTATGATAGTTTATTTTGTCATGTTTCTTTGTTATCTCATAGAAGCTGTTCTTTCTTATGAAAGACAGAAGCAGAATTAATACAGAAGGGAGGCAAAGTGGGGAGGATCTAGGAAGAGTAGAGTGATAGGAAACTATAATCAGGACATATTGTATGCTGAAATAATCCATTTTCAATAAAAAGGAAAAAAAACAGTACATTGACTTGAGAAAATTCTTCAAAATGTACATCATTTGACTTCATTAAAGAATTATAAAAACAAAAACTTGAAAATATGAAGGGATTAATTTGCCAAAATCTGATCATATGGAAATTTTCTAAAAATCAGCCATGAAGCTCAGGTCAATTGAATAGTCAAAACAAGTTGTCATTCACATAATATTTGTGGAACTCATGAGGTTCAAGTTTGTATTTCAATGCATTTTAGCTCACAAAGTATTCACAACATCTTGACTGGCATTAATTAAAATCCTTGTCTTGCAGTCTCTACAGAAAGATCAAAAACTGAATGTACTAACAATGTCCCTAAATTAATTGCCTGCAGTGATAGACATGCAGGGCCAAACATGCAAAGGCTATTCACTGCTGATTCAACATTGTCGGGTTTTAGCTATTATAGTTTTATATAACACAAGCATTGCCAATCTGGTATCAACAGAGCAAAGAAATATTAGTATAATGCCTTCAGAAGTAAGAGGACTGAAGAGTTATTTTTGAAAATGTCTAAGCCATATAACAATGCCCTAACATTTGTAAAGACTGCCTCTAACAGCTCTAGCTTTCTAATTGGATTTTAAGAAAAAAATTAAATGTTTTAGTAAACTTGAAATATGTTTAGTGAATCTGAAACTCAAAAAATATGAGTGTATATTTTACTATGAAACTTTATTAGAAGAAATAACACTCAGAAATACAATTTATATAATAGTTTTAATATGCTGTAAGCTTATATCTGATTCATAATTATATATGCATATATAAATTTTATATAACCATGACAATATATTAAATATACAGAAAATAGATCTCCTTAAAGAAAGATAAGGCATGTTCTTTTTTGAGAAAGATGATACATGGGAAATAAAAGAAAATAAATAATAGTCACCATACTTGGGAGTTAACAATTAAAGTGCTCTATGTCATGCTACAGATAGAACTAAATAGTAAAGAACTTGCATAACATAAAGAGAGCCCTGTTATCAAGCACAGATGTGTAAAAGAAAAAGACACCAAGGAAAGAAAAAATTAAGAGAAAGGGAAAAAAAAAGAAAAAAGCCATAAAAAGAAAATAGTCTTCTGATTCTGAAAGAAATAAATTTTATTATATTAACTTGCTTTGGTAAAATTAACTAATTAAATGATTTAATGAGCTATTAAATATGTCAAAATGGAACTGCTTGAATCTTAAGGTGTTTTATTATTTTTGTAGTTGTTATTTTCTTTAGACAATATTTTCTTTGTTTCAGATTGACCTTGATCTTGCAATGAAGAAGATGAATTTGCACTGATGATCAATCCTCCTTTTGTATGTACAGAGGGCTTGTATTAGAAATATGAGACACCACAATCAATTTACATAGTGCTGGATATGTCTTGTGTTTTATTCATGCTAGACAATAATGGGACCTATAGAACTATATCTTTAGCCTATTTTCTAAAGATGTGTGTTTTGTCTTTCATCTTGACATTTTTATTTATTTTAAAATATAATACACCTATATGTTTATTATTTGAGAAATTCATACAGCTACACAGTAAATTTTTGTCAAATCTATCTGCATTTCTCTCTCATTCAATTTCTTCCTTATGCCCTTCATCATTTTCTGTTTTAAGTTCAGTTTTTTTTAAACATATTAAGTCTGCATAGTGTTGCCTGTATGAGCATGAGTGTAGGATCATCTACCTGACCATGTGTAACTTTTTTGTGGCAGCATCCCTGAAGAAATCTGACTCTTATTCACAAGCAACTGTAAGCTATCCACAGCTCCTTATCTAGGGATAAAATTTCGTGGGTCCATCCTTGTCCATGTTCAGATTTTCGCTGGCATAATCTTATGTAGTTTATGTGTTAAGTTGTAGTTATTGCAGGTTCATGTGTACAGCAGTATTTTCATGGTAAGAAAGTACATTTTACTCAGATGTCCAAAACTGAAATTTTTGCTCTTTCTACCCACTCTTCCATGATTATCCTTGCATATATAGACATATTTATACATGAGCATGCCTCAGTCTCTTATTCTCTGTATATTGATCACCTGTGGAAAGGAAGGATACATTCATCAAACTGGCATTGTATAAAATATCACCCTATTAGTTTATAGTAAAAAGAGGACACAGATGAACTTAAGCATTTGGAATTTTCTCTTCATATCCAGTTTTAATTATTATATTTAGTTTATCAAAACTGCCAATAATGGACAGAATAAATAGAAGGCATTAGATAATACTTTATGATTTATAAAGGAATTTTAATCAAGCAACATGGCAGCTCTAGCAAGGGACCACATTCAAAGAACACCTATGTCTATGTGATCAGGCTGGAATGTAAATATGCTCTGGATTACAGTATGAATTATCTGTAATACTGACATACTCTTAGTATGCACTTTTAATCTCAAACAATGAAGGTAAATTTAGCTTGTAGAAGGAAGTTGCCAGGTTTGGAACTGACATCTAATTGAGGGACAGACAAAGTAATGAATAAGAGAAAGATTTGACATAATGAGACAGAGATAGGATATGCTCAAGTCTCTTAAGAACACAACAGGAAAGACAACTGCTTAAAAGCAGCACATGGAGAAACAGAAGGATTTTTACAAAGAGCTTCTTAACAGGACAATTTTTCAGAGACAGTTTGCAGAGGGAACGATCTAGACACAGTTGAAGACAGAATAAGCCAGAGAAAGAGTAGGAGTCAGAAAATTAAAACATGTTGCCAGAATTAGTTTGAGGCCAGACAAAGCAACTCAGTAAGAAGCCATACGAAGCCAGTTTGAATCAGTCAGCTTGGAAAGGAGTTTAGACCAGAACTGCTGAGTTGAACCAGCCTGCCAGAGTTTAGAAGAATTAGAAAGGTTTGACAGCAACTCTTAATCCATTTCCTCATATGAGGAAATAAAAATAACCTTATAGTTGGTTGGAGGAATGTCTCTTGTGATTTAGCACACTCGTTGAATGGCTGACCAGCATAGGATGCTCTGTCAAATCATAATTCATATTATTATGTATTATTACCAAAGCTTGTAAGTAGGAAAAGTAGAGTGAGTAATCTTCTATTACTTCTAGGACTGACTTTGTATTAACAAAATTTATTCTGATCTCATTTCATAATAAATTAATAATTAATCCAAGGATAAAATATCGATAAAACATAAGATATATGTTGAAGTAATCATAAGTATTCCAATTTTCTTTAATCATAATTCCATTTCATTTAGCTAAAACACAAAGAAAACAGTTCATGTTTTAGCTAAAATGAGTTATTCTTCCTTTCAGAAGCATCCAGAGTTTTATTTTATAATAGAAATAAGGAGAATATCTGTAATTTAGAATATTCTCTAGAAATGTTCTTTAAATGACATGTTCAAAAATAAATGTTAATGAAAAAATAACAACTTAGTAAAAGCCTGACTACTAATTTCTCAGTTGCTTTAGAGACTCAAAATTGTGTCACTTGTGCTTCAGAGGGCTGTGTAGCTACACTTTGTATCCTCTTTTCCCCCACATACTCACTAAACAAGCTTGTCCAAAAAATGATGAAGGATGTACTTTTCTAAACTCTATGGTCAATGTGCCATACAGACCCTGAATGGATGCCTGAAAACCTGCCTCCTTATCTGGATGCTGCCAAGTGTTCCATCCTCTTCAGTGTTAAGTGCAGTCTGTGAGTACTTTCTAATCTATGGGGGTGTGATTAAGGTGATGTGATCATAGTCTCTAATTTATTTACCATGACTGATTCTCTCTAGACTATTGTAAAGATACCACTCCCTGCTCCACTTGAAAAAGTGTTCATGAAGAGCCTAAGAGGATGGCAACATGGAAATAACTTCTGTGTTGTATCTGAGCACTTCTTCACCTTGCTGCAATGCTGAAATTCTATGAACAAAATGAGCTTGGAAAGTGCAAAGAAGTTTCAGAAAGGAAGACAGCTGAATCTAACACCTCAACTTGTTGTAGAGATGTTAAGC
The DNA here is from genome assembly GCA_907164525.1 of Lophiomys imhausi. Lineage (NCBI taxonomy): Eukaryota > Metazoa > Chordata > Mammalia > Rodentia > Muridae > Lophiomys > Lophiomys imhausi. Next base: position 5,323,515 of record CAJQZJ010031536.1, read on the forward strand.
CTAGAAGGCAGAAAACCACATCAAGATTCTCATCTCACTGAAACAGTTAAAATCTGAATCCTCTTCAAGTTGAGAGTTCTGTGGAACTTATCATAAAGAAAATGAAAACTTAACAATCCCATAGTTTTCTCATAGTTGTGACTTCCTGATGAATATCTAATTGCTTTATATAGCATAGTTAACATTATGGCCAGACTTTTATTCTTAGTTCATTCATTTTTGCTCCATTAAGCTGAAAATTTCATACAATGGAGCATTTTACTGGTATTTCTAGTTCAGGTAACATAAGCATAAAAAAAAAACCCAAAACATCAGTTTCTGAATAATAATGACTGACTGACTAATTTCAGCAATATCTACTGAAAAATTCAGATTTCATGCCAATATTGTTTATATCACAAGAATGATCTATGAAAATTAGAATAATTCTCAAGTCATTTTAAACAATAAATAAAAATCCAAATATCTATCTTAAAGTTGCTTTGATGTGAGTTTTGAAGCCGAATTTTGATGGGGTGGTGTTAAGCATTCTAAATGTTAATTGGTCCTGTTTGCTGTCTGTTACTTAATTGACTCTGATTGGTTAAATAAATGCTGAGGTCTGGAGATTGGGCAAAGACAGAGGTAGGCAGGACTAGGGTTCACACGATTGCTTTTTAGAGAGATACAGAGCATCTTGGGAAAAGGTTGCCAGAGAAGAAGCCAGGAGTAAAAAGAAGACTCGCCATGGGGTAGATTAAAGAAGATCCTTCCACCCATGTGGCCTGGAACATCTGCTTAGCGTGGAGAATAACAGTCCAAAGGGACTTTTGTATATGTGGGGTCATATTTGGGTAATAAAATTATGAGCTAGCTTAGATGGGCTAAGATTGCACAGCCCAAGCCTAGGCTTGTTACAATCCATCTGGTCTGTGTGTATTCATTTATAATGGCGGGTTAAGGATTAACATATCTGATCAATTAAAGATAATGTAAATACTGGGTAAACAATTTAATTAGCTATATTTTTTCTACAAAATTTTATTCTGCTATTTCATGGGACAGTGTCTGAATTCAGAGGTGATCAAGAAAAGTGTTAATTGTAATCCACATCTATACGAATCAATTTATAATGTCATTGAATCATTTATATGAACTTTAGGCAGATTCCTCAAACTCTCCTTTACTTACATACATGTCGAACAATATTTTTTGAAGAATAACTAATTTTAAGTTAAGTGTAAAGTCTATATTTCCCCATTAAAGTAGATGTCTTATTCACACATACCATTCAGTAATAACACCAAGTGCATAGACTGTTGTTTAAATTCAAAGGAAAGAAAAATTAATGAAATGAGTTTTAAAGTGACAGTATATGTCAGCAATTATTGGCTCATTAAATCTCATATTGATATTCAAATTCCTTCATCTTATCTTTGACTTCTATTTTAAAAAATAATATTCTTTTCTAATTTTATTTTATTTTATTTTTCTTGAAAACAGATTCTTCTTTCATTTCTTGTGGTTTCCTTGAGGCTCCTACAAATCTCCCTCCCCCTCTGTGCCAGGTTCCCAGAGCTCCACCTAGTGTTTGGCTCTGGGTCTCTGCATCTGCTCCCATCAGTTGCTGGAAAAGTTCTCTCTGATGATGTTTATGCTAGGCTTAGATCTGCTAGTAAAGCAGAATATTATTAGGAATCATTTTACTGCTGCCCCCAATCTTTTCTCCCCCGGTAATATTGGATTTCATCCTAGGCCTCTGGGCTGTCTAGACCGTTCTTGGTCTTCCAAGTCAATGTTAGTCATGGGCTCCCTTTCAGGGCATGGGTCTCAAGTTGGACCAGGCATTGGTTGGCCACTCTGTATGGTTATATTCTTACTAATAATTTTTAATTGTTTATTTTCAACATCTATTCTACTTTGTAATGAAAATTATTTAATTTGGTATGATTACTAAGCTTTGTAGAGGCATTCACTTTTTCTGTTATCTCTTTGGCTGGATATTTAGTTGGTTAGTTGATTGGATTTTCAAAACAGGATTTCACTCTACAGCCCTGGGTGGCCTGCAGGTAGACCAGGCTGGCTGAAAATAGACCAGGCTGGCTTCTTACAGCAGTACGTCTGCTCTGCTTCTTCCTCCCAAGTTCTGAGATTGCCAGGGTGTGCCATCACACTGGCCTTAGAATATTACATGTTCCCGTAGTATCTATTTCTTTTAAAACACTTCTTCAAGTATATTATGACTTTCTAATACGAATTTATTTGTTTTACAACAATATTTTGCCCTTCATTTTCCACATAATGTTAAATTGAGGTATTTAATGCTATTATTCTCTTATAAGTTACGGAAAGTTCTTGGATGAAAAATTGATAAATTACTACGTACTTGTGTACACACACACACACACACACACACACACACACACACACACACATGCTCACCCTGGTATTAGAAATGAAAATAATTTGAAAATCTCAGTAGTTATTTTCAAGTAACCTGTAATAATCTGTGGCTTATTAAAGAAAAAATATGTATGAGTGGAACTAATAGACATGTTTTTATCTAGAGCTACCATTATTCATCTCTCACATGTCTGAAAATAATGCTCCTCTATTTTTTAGAGTTACAAAACCAAACCATAAACAGCAATCTCTGGGAGAATTGGTATGACGATCACACACAAGTATTTTATAATTCCAAACCCCAGCCTCTGTTTTACCTATTAACTTCAGTACTTACATTATACTCAAGACATTCCTAGGCTCCTGATTGATCAACTGTCTTCAACTTTTTAAATATTATTTTATTCTGACTCTGAATACATCCATTTTTCCTTAAATTGTCAGCTTTTTTACGCATCAAAATTATTTTCTAAAGTTTTAACCACATTTTGGACTATTTATTTGTTATTCTTATGATATTAATACTTTATATCATTTATTTTGCTGAAATAATGTCAGAACAAGAGAAATAAATTTAAGGATGTGCTGCAAAATGGGGATTCAATTGTTCACTTTCTTAAAATGGATTATGTTTCCTATTATAGCTTAAGGGTTTAATTGTTTAGAACAAATGCTATATCGGCATCACCACCAATTTAACATGGAGTTACAATTTTTTCTTCATATACTGGTGATGTTTAGTCTCTAAATAATGGTTATATAACAGCTATCATTTGCTTCTTTCTTTTAATAAGTATGTATATCATAACTAATCTCTTTCTTGCATTGCATTTTATTTGATGACATACAAAATAATAGATGTAAAGGGTGTATTTTTGACACATATATACTTCAAAATACACTGTAACCATAACACTATGCTATCTGTATGATACTATCAAAGTTTTGAAATATAAATAAATTAATTAATACATCCACAAAAAAACTTTCTAAACAGCATTTGATTACCATATACTCCATTGTGGTAGATAGTATTATTTCACTTTTCACATGAGAACATTACACATTCACTCAGTCTCAAAATAACAAGATTTGATCTCAAATGTACAATATGGTGTACAAAATAGAAGATAGCAATGAAGCATTTGACATGAATGTTGTTCATATTTGTATATGATCTTATCTTGCCGTTTTCCTTTTGAATACAGAAATCATGTTTTTTAATTTTCTCTACTTTTAAGATTATCAATTTTGTAAGTTTGCCCAAATTTTTTAATTAAAAAAAGTACACCAAAGTGGGATTTGTCATGTATCTTCTTCAAGATTTCTTTTCATAAACATTTTACATATACTAGTTAACAAAAGGGAAACACATTTCTTCATATAAAGTAGACTTCTAAGAACATAGGAATATAAGTTAAAAATTTAAAACAGGTGTTGAGCGAACAAATTTGTAAATGTTGATCAAATAAATTTCACCAAATATTTTTGGTATCTAATCATTATCAGACAAAAGAATTTGACATGTTTGAGGAATTTGATGAAATAATTGAGAATTACTGGAAGAAAGACCCCTTTTCCAGTCAAAGACTCTGTGACCCTGGCTTTGTTGGATGCATCAACTTGATGAGGAACTCCACAAAGTTCTCATGTTTCTTATTTTAAGTTTGCACTTATAAATATGAATGGACAAGCAAAGTCTACTAGTTGTTCAAGGGAAATCAACTGACAAATTGAGATAAAAATATCTGAATGGAACATTCAGCATAACTTATATGATGTAAGGCTAAATCAAGAAGTAGAAAAGAACTTAAGGCAATTCTAATTAGTTGCTTAGAGAGAGTCGGAAAGTTACTGGATATATGAATATAAAATAAGCTTCTGTATGAAGGAGAAATGAAAAACTATGAAATAGCTTAGAGATACTAAAAGTATGAGTGAGTAAGTAAAATATTTAATGTAAGGACTACAAGAAAAGTGTCAAGGACTGCTCCCAAATGTATATGGGGAGACATTAAGATGCTTAATATAAAGGGATACTGAGAGATGTGAATCATTAATTTGAAAGGTTTAATATTCATTTCAAAGCAATTACATAAAATGAGAGAACAAGAAATAAAAGATTATTAAATAAAATAATGGAATCAAGCTCCTTAAATATGAGCCACATGCCTTGAAACCATCTACTGGTATGTCAGATCAGAAAATAATACACAAAGGGGTAGAATACTGGCATTGTGATGAAGCCAAATCAATTGAAAGTTAAATATTTGTATTATTTTTTCACTTCATTCATTCATTGATTCTATTTTATTGAGAAGCATACTGCTCATACAAAATTTTAAATAAAATGAAAAGTCACTGAAATGCTGGCATTATGGTTAACTTTCATAACACACACACACACACACATTTACTTATTTGTATCACTTGTGCAGGACTTCTATAACAAAGAACTATAGACTAAATGTTTCAAGGGGGCTAAATATATTTATCACATTCTTTATGTTTAAAGATCCAAGATCAATGTGCTATTATTCTGGATTTAGGTGAAATAAATCTTGCCAAGACACTTTGTCTAGATTTTATTTTTTTATGTTTACTTATTACTTCAAGATACATATCCAACACATTCCCCTCCCTCCACCCCTCCTGGGCCTTGCCTCCCAAGCTCTCCTTCTTCCCCCATCCTACGCCTTCAGTGTGGGGTACCCGTACATATCAGCCCCCCTTAGTTCAGCAGTCATATGAGGTCTAAGAGTTTCTTCTTGCACTGGGGGCCTACAAGGCAGCTCCACTAGGGCAAAATGTCCCACTAACAGGTAACAAAGTTCCTTTCAATCTGTTGGTTGTAAGATAATTATACTGTACTATATGAGTAAAATCCAGTGATAAGTGAATATATGCCATATGGATCTTTTTGCACCTGCGTTAGCTCACTCAGGATAAGCTCTTCTAGTTCCATCCATTTAGCTGCAAATTGCATGATTTCCTTGTTTCTGATGGCTGAGTAGTATTCCATTGTGTAAATGTACCCTAATTTAGTAGTTTTCTTCTAACACCAGTATCATTCTATCAGAGTTTCACCCTTTATGCCCTCATTTGACCTTAATAACCTCCATCAGATTTCTAGTAGTGGAATATGCAGCCGTATATGTATTTAGTGCTTCAAAATATGAATGTCCAGGATATACAAATGCTTACAGAAGAATAATGCTGTATTTGGTAGAGCAAATTAAAAGATGGCTTGCAGTGAAACAAACACAGGCATGAACATTTTATATAAAGCCTAAACAAAGCTTCTGAGATGGGTAACTACATTTATCAACTCTCTTGACTACAGAATATCCAGATATTTGATCAAAATTATCATGGGTATTTCAAAGAGAACATTTTGAACTATGAATGCCATGTTTAAAAAATTGGCTATGGAGCTAAGAGATAGCATCAGTTAAGGGTGTGTGCTGCTTATCTAGTGGAGAAGAGAGGATTTAGTTTCCTGAACCCATGTCCTGTGTCTCATACCTGCTTATAAATCTAGCACCATGAGATGTGACACTCTCTTCTGCTCTCACCAACCCCCAGAAACAAGTGGATTATAATCACATAAAAACATATGGATACATATAAGTTATACATATAAGAATTTTTTTTAAATGTTGTCTAAGTAAATTATATATTTTCTTTCCAAAGTTATTTAGTCTGGTAAGGTACTTGGTCAGTAGTATGAAACAAAGGACTCAAGGAAAGGAGGGAGGAAGAAGGCCTGAGGTAAAGGAATTCTTAATTCCTAAATGGATATGTTTCCATTCAGTTAATGTCAGACTCAGAGATGGCTTGTTTTAGGCCATTGTTGTCAAACTAATAGATTAGCTTTCATGGGTCTCAAGTATGTCAGTATTAAGACTAGAAATAGACTTTTGATCCCTATGGATCTTCAGCTTGCTACTAACCTGCAGATACTGAATTCAATTCAATTCTTTCCCACTTCCTCATCTATTTTTCTAGAGACTTTTTGACAACTAAACAGTGTGTGGTTTGGATATATCAAGAAGGAATTTAGAAACACAATGGTAGATCTAAAAATAATAAGAATGAATGAAACTAGAAAAGGTCATCCTGAGTGAGCTAACCCAGACTCAGAAAGATGCACATGGCATCTACTCACTTACAATTGGATTTTAGCCATATAGTACAGGATAAGTATCCTACAACCAATACACCAAAAAGATCAGGTACATAGACTTTGTTACCTGTCAATGGGACAATTTGCTCTATGGGTGCTATCATGTAGGCCCCAGTGGAAGAGGAAGCTCTTAGCAGTAATATGACTGTTGAACTGAGAGGGGCTGATTTGTAGGGACATTCCACATTGGAGGAGTGGTATGGGTGGGAGAGGGAGGAGAGGGCGGGAGGGTGGAACTGGGAGGGGTGGAAAGAGGGCACTATGATGGAGATGTAACGTGATGCAATAAATAAACAGTATAATAAAAAAAGTATGAATGACATGAAGATATGCCTAAAAATTTGGACAAGTTTTCACCACAGACACAGAGTCATGGAATTATTTGAAGACCAGTATCAAGGATTTCAATTTTGGTTCATATATATATATATTTTTTCAAACAATTTTAGTCATTTACATTCCCCAGTCCCCTTGGATCTAAATGGGTTAACAGTAATATCCACTCTAAACCTCAAGTACCATCAAAGGAAGAGAGTATGTAGAATCCAAAGAAGGTGAGAAATATGTAGGAAAAATGCATGTTCTGGACATGGCACAGCCATAGCTTTCAGGAAATCAATTGTATTTTAGAAATGTTGTTGGAAATTTTTCCAGGCTTAGTCTACTATTTGTCATCTATATTTTATTCCTTCATTGCACACTTTAGTTGCTTTATGAATGGCAAACTTTGGAGACAGAAGAGAAAATAAACAGAGTTGTCAGGAAATTGTGTTAGTGATTCAAATGAGAGAACAATTTGCATGATGCAAAGATAATTTAAGATGTGGAAGAGAATTTCACAGAATCCTAATTAGTAACTGCAGAGTGATTCAAGACAACATTTCATCCATAACACGAATAGCTCTAAAAAGATGCAATTAGAGACTGAAAGAATTGTTGGAAGATGAAAAGTAAGACCAGCTATGTCACCCAACCTTTTGTATTGCAGAAAGGTAAGAGTCAGTGGCATTTGGTATGACACATATTATAATAAGGACAAGTAGCTCCCTGGTTGATACAGTCATCTTTACATGGAAAGGTAGAGGTAAGCATAGTAGGAGTCCTATTTGAGTCAATCCACAATGTTTTGTTGATTATTGGTAAGTGTGAGCTCATTGAAACCAAGGAAAACTTTCCAGCTTTATAGTGGTAAAACCCGATATTTTTGTTTGTTTTTGCTTTATTTGTTTTGGTTTCCCTAGGTTACATCTTTTAAATCCCGTAAATGTACCCGTATTCACCTTGACTAGAGTTAACCATTTGTTTTTAATTTTTAGATATTTAATTTCATAACTGATTTGTGGCTTTAAAATAATTAGTTGAATGCCTATTGATTTCACTTTTCACATACTGTTCATTAGTACTATGTACAAATATTAAGCCATTCTATAAGTAGACAGTTATATAAAAGAAACATTAAGGAATAAATTAATCTTTTGTGGAGTGCTTTTAAAATAATGAATACATGTTCTTTATATTCATATTATTAGCTTTGTCTTTGCTCTCTCATGTTAATTAGTATTTTAAATTTTTTTTAATTTTACAAAGGGGAATTTCAGCCACGGTGAAATGAACTACAAATTTTACAAATGTATATGGAAATAAACAAAAATCCAATACATAAATTGTAACAACCATATTAAAATTTCCTAAATATTTTGTTTATAAAATTTAAAATTGGTTATATGAGGGCAAGGAGCCTCCTCATACAATGGGGGTCTATGAGGCAGTATCACCGGTGAAAAGTGTCTCATTGCCAGGGAGAGAGAACTAAAAAACCAAACAAACAAATAAGCCGACAAACAGATAAAAAAGAATAAAAATAAACAAAATAAAAATAAAAGAATACAAAAAAAGTCTATGTCCATGTTCCCTTTGGTGCGTTGTTGTAGTATTGATAGCCTCTACTATATAGCTAAATTCCTACTATAAGTGAAGAGATGCCATATGCATCCTTCTGAGTCTGGGTTAGCTCACTCAGGATGAGCTTTTCCAGTTCCACCCATTTGGCTGCAAATTCCATAATTTCATTACTCCTGATAGCTGAATAATATTTCATTGTGTAGATGTACCACAATTTTTTAACCCATTCTTCGGCTGAGGGACATCTGGGTTGTTTCCAGTTTCTAGCTATTACAAATAAGGCTGCTATGAACATAGATAAGGAAACTTCCTTATGATTCCGTGAGGAGACATTTGGGTGTATACCAAGAAGTGGTATGGCTGGGTCCTGAGGCAAAGCTATTCCAAGTTTTCTAAGATATAGCCAGACTGACCTCCATAGTGGCTGCACAAGCCTGCACTCCCTCCAGCAATGGAGTAGGGTTCCCCTTTTTACACACCCTCACCAGCATGTGCTGTCATTTGAGCTTTTAATCTTAGTCATTCTGACAGGTGTGAGATGGAATCTCAGAGTCCTCTTGAGTTGCATTTCTCTGATGATTAAGGATGTTGAGCATTTCTTCAAGTGTCTCTCAGTCCTTAGGGATTCCTCTTTTGTGAATTCTCTATTTAGCTCCGTCTCCCATTTTTTTATTGGATTATTTGGTTTCTTGGCATTTAATTTTTGAGTTCTTTGTAGATTTTGGATATTAGCCCTCTGTCAGATGTGGGGTTGGTGAAGATTTTTTCCCAGTCTGTAGGCTGCCGTTTTGTGCAAATGACAGTGTCTTTTGCCTAACAAAAGCTTTTCAGTTTCATGAGGTCCCATTTCTTGATTGTTGTTCTTAGGTCTTGAGCTGTTGGTATGCTGTTCAGGAAGTTGTCATCTGTGCCAATGAGTTCAAGGGTATTTCCCACTTTTTCTTCTAGTAGATTTAGTGTGACTGGCCTTATGTTAAAATCTTTCATCCACTTGGACTTAAGTTTTGTACAAGGTGATAAGTATGGGTCTAATTTCATGCTTTTACAAGTGAACATCCACTTGGACCAGCACCATTTGTTGAAGATGCTGTCCTTTTTCCATTGTGCGGTTTTGACTTCTTTGTCAAAAATTAGGTGGCCATAGGTGTGTGGGTCCATTTCTGGGTCTTCGATTCAATTCCATTGATCTACTGGTCTGTTTCTATACCAATACCATGCTGTTTTTACTACTATTGTTCTGTAGTACAGCTTGAAATCTGGGATGGTGATACCTCCAGATGTTTTATTATTGTATAGGATTGCTTTAGCTATTCTGTGTTTTTGTTGTTCCATATGAAATTGAGGATATCTCTACCCAGGTCTATAAAGTATTGTGTTGGTATTTGATAGGAATTGCATTGAATCTATATATTAATTTTGGTAGGATGGCCATTTTTATTATGTTGATCCTACCTATCCATGAGCATGGGAGATCTTTCCATCTTCTAAAGGCCTCTTCAATTTCTTTCTTCAAGGGTATGAAGTTCTTGTTGTACACGTCCTTTACTTGCTTGGTTAGAGTTACCCCAGGGATTTTATATTGTTTGTGGCTATTGTGAAGGGGGTTGTTTCCCTTATTTCTTTCTCAGCCCATTTGTTTGTTGTATAAAAAAGGGCTTGTCCTTCAACTGAAGAATGGATTAAAAAACTGTGGTATATCTACACAATGGAAATTTATTCAGCTATCAGAAACAACAAAATTATGCAATTTGCAGCCAAATGGATGGAACTAGAGAAGCTCATCCTGAATGAGCTAACCCAGACTCAGAAGGATGCACATGGCATCTATTCACTTATAGTAGGATTTTAGCTATATAGTACAGGATATCTATACTAAAATCAATGCACTAAAGGGAACATGGACATAGACTTTTTATTTGTTTTTTTGTTTGTTGGTTTTTTAGTTTTCTCTCCCTGGCAATGAGACACTTCTCACTGGTGGTACTGCCTTGTAGGCACCCTGTGTATGAGGAGGCTCTTGGCCCTCATATGATTTCTGAGCTGGGGTGAGAGACTGTTATGTAGGGATACTCCACTCCAGAAGAGTGGGATGGAAGGGTTAGGGGGTAGAGGGTGGGAGGACAAGGTTGGGAAGCGGGGAAAGAGAGTAATATGATGGAGATGTAACCTGAAACAACAAATAAATAAATTTATTTATTGAAAAATCACTTTTAAATTTTCTGTTTATTTTTATTCATTTATTTATTTTTCATCCCAATTGCAGCCCCCTCTAACCATCTTTCCCCTTTACTCCCTCACATACTCCTAAGAAAATATAATCCCTGCCTATATCAAACCATCCTGGATCTTCAAGTTGCATCAAGAATAAGAGCATCCTCTTCCACTGAGGCCAGACAAAGAAGCCCAGATAGGTAAAGTGATCCACAAACGGCAACAGAATCCATGCTAGAGGCAGCACCTGTTCTACTTGCTAGAGGATATCCATTAAGAGCAGGTTGCCCATCAGCTACATATGTGTAGAAGCCCTAGGTCTAGTCCATGCATTTTTAGTTGGTGCTTCAGTCTCCATAAGCCTCCAGGGGGCAAAATTAGTTGACTCTCTTGGTCTTCTTGTGGCGTTCTTGTCCCCTTTGGGTCTCTCTATTTTTCCTCCTACTCTTCTACAAGACTCCAAGAGCTCTACCTAATATTTGTCTGTTTTTCTCAGCATCTGTTTTGATATGCTGCTGGGTAGGGCTTTTCAGAGGATAATTATTCTAGGTTCCTCTCTGCAAGCATAACAGAGTATCATTAATAATATCAGGAGTTGGCTTTCTCTCGTGGGATGGGTCTCAAGTTGTGTCAGTCATTTGTAGTTCATTCCCTTAATTACTGCTTCATTTATCCCTGTACATCTTGTATTCACGGCAAATTATGGATTGGAGGTGTTATGGATTTTTTTTCCTGTTCTTCCAGTGGAAGTCCTGCCAGGGTGGAATTTTGAAAAGAAAATTATATTTCTTACAAACACATAAATCAAGGATTTTGCAGTTAATGATACTGAAGTGGTTAGCCTTTTATGACTATACTCAAGACATAGGACACAGCCAAGTTTTTATTTGAGATATGCTTTTCCACTTGCTTGAAATATATATCAATTTTGTTATATCTAAATGTAAGCATTACATGAACTTGGCGGTGTACTAATTATTCCTCACTATTACTATTTTACCACTATTATGAGAGCACATAATTTTATTGATATGAAACAGTAATTAATTTATTTATTCAGCATTTGAGTCATTCTCCTTAACATTGTGTATGACTCAATAAAAATTCCCCGAGATTTTCGCAGTAGCACTTCATAATTAGTTCATAAACAAACTAACTCTTCCTAATTATGTTGATTTAAAGAATTATGCTAATCCTTGAGTCATACTGTATATTCTGTATCACTAAATTTTCATTCTGTGTTCTGGTCTGATAACATTCTTTTTATGTACTGAGTGGGAAGTTTAAGTAGAGCACTAGTAAAAAAGCAACAATGGTGGCCTTGAATACACTAAGGTTTGAACGTGGACTATGTTCGTAAGAGAGTATACAAATAATTTACTTAATATAGAATAAAAATTAATAATACTGGATTCAAAAATTAAGAATTTACTAGAGCTGAATTCTGGCCATTTGGAAATAGGGCATACCAACTAACTACCTAATTTAAGAATGTTAAATAAAATTTCTGCTATGCTTACTTATAATAAGAGATCAGTTATGGCTGAGTATAAAAAATGCTATTTTAAACTTCTACCTCAAAATCTGTAGTCAAAGGGTTATTAAAATAGTTTAAAATTTGAAAAGCTACTGAAATGTCAGGGTTTTCTCAAAATAATTCATTAGACCGATCTCATTTTCTACAAATATTCTCTACTTGAACATTAAATTTAAATGAAAAAGTGGAAAAATACTGTCAGTACTTGTTAAAATGATAGTTAATAATATTTACCATTACCCTGCTAACACATTTCAACTTTTATAATTCTAGTAATAATGCAAGTGTTTTGATTTTTTGAATTTTCTTATTATCTACTAATTTTGAAAAACCTTCATATTTTCATTGATAATTTGCATGTCTTTTGTGCTTTGTTTATAATTGTATCATCTGCCTGTTTATACACTCACAAAAATGCAGCAATCTCTGCAACCTTCATGGATAGCAGAATGATGAGGCAAAAAAGACAAAGATACTGTTGGTTCAAACTTCTGGAGTCTAATCCCAATTGTTTATTTTAGGTTCAGTAAAGCAAACTCTGGTAAAAAGCTATACTTGTGATGATTACCTCAATCCTTCATGCACAACAAATCATACCTAAATCTTACTGAGAAATGATGTAAGCTAAACATAAACCAGATTTAACTACATCTAGTTTATGAGAACGGTCTGGAAGAATGTATTCACTCACATGTATAGCATAAAGTTCACTAGGCAGGAAGAATGTCCACCCCAGTTTTCTGGAAAACTGGTTTTGAATTACTTCCCTTGAAAGAACAACCGTTTGTGTTTAAGATTCTAGATTGCCATAGTGTATGACTGTGAGCACTAAGACTTCTGTGGTCCCTACATCTCCCTACTTATTTTTCTTTTTTTAATATTTATTTATTATTTCAGGTTACATCTCCATCACAGTGTCCTCTTTCCATCCATCCCAGTACTGTCCTCCCACCCTCTACTCCCTATCCCTTCCATCCCACTCCTCTGGAGAGGAATGTGCCTACATATCAGTCACCCACCCCAGTTCAGCACTCATATGAGAGCCAAGAGGCTCCTCATACACTGAGGGCTTACAAAGAAACACCACTAGGGAAAAGTGTCTCAATGACAAAAAAAAAAAAAAAAAAAGTCTATGTTCATGATCCCTTTGGTGCATTGCTTGTAGTATAGTTATACTGTACTATATGGCTAAAATATGACTGTAAGTGAATTGATGTCATGTGTATCCTTCTGAGTCTGGGTTAGCTCACTCAGGATAAGCTTCTCTAGTTCTATCCATTTGGCTGCAAATTGCTTAATTTCATTGTTTCTGATAGCTGAATAATATTCCATTGTGTATATGTACCACAGTTCTTTTGTTTTTTGTTTTTTATCCATTCCTCAGTTGAGGGACATCAGGGTTGTTTCCAGTTTCTAGCTATTTTTATTACAAATAAGGCTTCTATGAACATAGATGAGGAAACATCCTTGTATGTTGGTGAGGAATCATTTGGATGTATATCCAGAAGAGGTATGACTGGATCTTGAAGTAGAGCCATTCAAATTTTTCTAATATATTGCCAGACTGATTTCCATAGTGGTTGTACAAGCTTGGACTCCCACCAGCAATGGAAGAAGGTTCCCCTTTCTCCACAAGGGGAGTTATGCCAGTTATGTGCTGTTATTTGAGCTTTTGATCTTAGTTAGCCATTCTAACAGGTGTGAGATGGAATATCAGAGTTATCTTGAGTTGCATTTCTCTGATTAAATGCTGAGCATATCTTAAATGTCTCTCAACCACTAGGGATTCCTCCTTTGTGAATTTTCTGTTTAGCTCTGTTCCCCATTTTTTTAAATTGGATTTTCTGAGAAAGTATTTGACAAAATCCAACACCCCTTAATGCTAAAAATCCTGCAAAGAATGGGAATACAGGATCATACCTAGAAAAAATAAAGGCAATATGCAGAAAGCCAGTAGCTAACATCAAATTAAATGAACATAAACTTGAAGCATTTCCTCTAAACTCAAGGACAAGACAAGGATGTCCACTTTCCCCATATCTCTTCAACATAGTACTTGAAGATTTGCTAGAGCAATAAGACAGGTAAAGGAGATCAAGGGGATACAAATTGGAAAGGAAGAAGACAAATTATCCCTATTTGCAGACAATATGATAGTATATATAAGTGACCCCAAAAATTCCACCAGACAATTCTTACAGCTGATAAACACTTTCAACAAGGTGGCTGGATACAACATTACTTCAAGAAAATCAGAATCCCTTCTTTATACAAAAATAAATGGGCTGAGAAAGAAATTAGGGAAACAACACCCTTCACAATAGCCACAAACAATATAAAATGCATGGGGGTAACTCTAACCAAGCAAGTGAAAAACCTGTACAACAAGAATTTCAAGTCCATGAAGAAAGAAATTGAAGAGTTCATCAGAAGATGGAAAAAGCTCCTATGCTCATGGATAGGTAGGATCAACATAATGAAAATTGCGGATCCAAGAGGGCAGTGGCCTGTGGGGACACATTTTGAATTCGGGGAAAACAGCCATAAAGCCAAAGAGTTATAATATGCTGAGCAACAATATGAGTGACTCGAATGTGCTGGGTTTCACCCAATTACCCAGGGATTATTAAAAGTCCCTGGGCAGGAATCTCCTCCCTTCTCTTGGACTCTCAGCAAAACAGACCAGTGAAGCCTCTGAATCTGGGAATTGGGAATCTTCACCAGGAGAGCCTCAGGGTAAGAGCTACTCAATTTCCCAGCAGGCAGACCCAAACTCCAGACAGGGTTACTCACAAGCCTCCTGGGCATCCAGATTTCACGAAGGAGTCCCAACTATGTAGCAAAGGGTCGCATAGGGGAGTGGAATACACTCTTAGCAGAGGCACAAAACAGCTGCGGGGCAGTTCAGCAGCATACGTGTTGGTCCGCAGCGGGACAGCCCGGCGGGTATAAAACAGGACGGCCTGGTGGGTCCACAGTTGCATTTTGGAAAGCACAAACAAATTTGTGCTTCCCCAGAGGGGTGTTGGACATACATACAGCCCCCCTCCACTGGATTTACAGACACAGGGAAAAAACACTGCAGCTTGTCTGAGCAGCAGGATACACTTCCAGCAGAGCTGCAGCATGCCTGAACTTGGAAATAGTGGCCCCAAATTGCCAGTCTCCAAAGCCAGCTCCATACAGACATAGGTGGAGCTGTGAGAGTGGCAGAAAGGCAGGCAGGCTGGTTGGAAGGAAGATGTGTTCTCCACAGGGTCCAAGCCCTGGGCAAATTGTGGGATTAATAATACCAGACTTTTTGCTAGTACTGGCGGGAAACCAGAGCTTGCGCATATTTAGTCCCACCATTGGAACAGTGAAGTTTTGGCCTGGGGGACACTGCTGAGGGACTCATCTTAAGGGCGTGGAGCTGGGTCCTTTCAAGACACCAGAGGGTCGCCTCAACCCCCAAACTTGGGACCTCCAGAACTCACATAATCTGTGCCTGGGCACACAGGACCATACGAGTAGAGCCGCTGCAGGCTGAATACTCAGTGTGCAACATAAAGAGCTCTGACTTGGGAGCAGTGAAACAATCCTGGGCCATTCCTCCTTGCATGGGAGTGGGCTGCACCATCTCACAATGCTTCTGGCTGTTAGATGCACATTGACCCTGAAAACCCCTGAGACCAGCAGGAGAGGATCACAAACACGGTCCTGACATGCAAGCTGCAGGGGAGCTACAACCCCACCTAACAGTCTGTGGCCTACCAACCTGCACTATCATCTGCACGAAGATCAGTTGGATCCCAGGAACCAGCAGGAACACATCCCACCACATCCCCTCACCTGAGTCACCAATTAAAACAAAATGGGAAAAGGTGACCTCTGAGAGACACACTGAGAACCTCCACATAAGGCTCCATCCAGCCAGTGGAAAGTGACAGATCACCAAGCATTATGACTGCTACACCAAAGCTTCCCCCTTGGAACCAAACCCAGAAGGCACCAGTAACAAACTTCCAAGAACAACCAAATGGCTAATGGTCAGAGAAAAAACAAACAACAGAAGTCAGGGAGATATGACTCCAACAAAACACAACTATGCTAGTACATCAAATTCTGACCACCTCACCACAGCTGAAACACATGAAAACAATGACAATTCTACATTGCGGAAAGTGATAGAGCCCTTTCAAGAAGAATTTAAATCTATGAAGGGATTCAAAGAATTCACATTTCACAAGCAAAAGCAAGGGATAATATCATTAGAGAGCTCCAAGCGAAAGTGGCTCAACTTGAAAAGGAAAAAGACAGGGCAATGAAAGATTTCCAGGAAAAGACAAGCAAATTGGAGCAGGAAATGTACAAAACGAATAAAATCATGCAAGACATGAAAACAGAAATGGAAACAGTAAAGAAAACACATCAGAGTTAAGAGTGGAAATGGAGAATCAATGGAAGAGAACAGGAACTGCAGACATGAGTATCAAAAATAGGATACAAGAGATGGAAGAGAGGATCTCAGGCATGGAAGATTCGATGGATGTTATCAGTATAACATCCAAAGAAAATGAGAAAGCTAAAAAATCTTTCACCCATAAATTCCAAAAAGTCAAGAAATCAATGAAAAGATGGAACCTAAGAATTATAGGCATAGAGGAAAGAGAAGACTCCCGACTCCAAGGTCCATGAAATATCTTCAACAAATAATAGAAGAAAACTTCCCAAACCTAAAGAAAGAGATGACAATGACAATCCAAGAGGCTTACAGAATACCAAAGAGATTAGATCAGAAAGCAAACTCCTCTTGCCATACAATACTACATATGAAACTACAAATGTACAGAACAAAGAAAGAATATTAAAAACTGTAAGAGAAAAAGGTCAAGGAACAAATAATGGCAGACCCATCAGAATTACACCTGACTTCTCCTCAGAAACTTTAAAAGCTAGAAGGGCCTGGAAAGATGTCCTACAAGCACTGAGAGAACATAGGTGCCCAGCCAGACAACTATACCCAGCAAAACTCTCTATCAAGATAGATATAGAAAACAAGATATTCCATGACAAAATCAAATTTAAACAATATCTACCCACAAACCAAGCCCTACAGAAGATTCTAGAAGGAAAGTTCCAACCCAGAGAAGATAACTATTCCCAAGAAAACAGAGGAAATAGAAACCTCCACAGCAACTAAACCAAAAGAAGCACAGGACCACCACCTATACCAAAATAATGGGAAATAACAACCCCTGGTCACTAATATCCATCAACATCAATGGACTCAACTCCCCAATAAAAAGACACGGACTTACAGATTGGATCCATAAGCAAGACCCATCATTTTGGGGCATACAAGAAACATATATCACTAACAAAGATAGACACTATCTCAGAGTAAAGGGCTGGGAAAATGTTTTCCAAGCAAATCGACCCAGGAAGCAAGGTGGAATAGCCATCCTAATATCAAACAAAATAGACTTCCACTTGAAGTTAATAAAAAAAGAAAGAGAAGGGCATTACATACTCATTAAAGGAAATATTCATCAAGAGGACATCTCAATATTGAACATCTATGCCCCAAATACAAAGACAACTACATTTGTAAAAGAAACTCTTCTAAAACATAAATCACACATCGATCCCCACACATTAGTAGTGGGAGACTTCAACACCCCACTTACAATAATGGACAGATCATCAAGACAGAAGCCAAACAGAGAAATAATGAGTCTAACAGACTTCATTAACCAAATGGACCTAACAGATACCTACAGAACGTTTCACTCAAACACAAAAGAATACACCTTCTTCTTAGCACCTCATAGAACCTTCTCGAAAATCGAACATATAGTTGGACACAAAGATAGCCTCAACAGATACAAGAAAACTGAAATAAACCCTTCTATCTATCAGACCACCATGGAATAAATCTGGACATCAACAGCAAAAGAATCAACAGAAAGCCTACAAACACATGGAAATTGAACAACTCTTTACTGGATGACTACTGAGTCAGGGAAGAAATAAAGAAGGAAATCAAAGACTTCTTAAAATCCACGAAAAAGAAGGCACAACACACCCAAACCTATGGGACACAATGAAAACTGTGCTACGAGGACATTTCATAGCACTAAGTGCCTTCAATACAAAAAATTGTGACAGCTCATAGTAGCGAATTAACAGCTAAACTGGGTGAATTTGGAAAAAAAAAGAAGCAAACACTCCTAAGAGGAGCAGAAGGCAGGAAATCATCAAACTTAGGGCTGAAATCAACAACTTAGAAACAAAAAGAACAATACAAAGAATCAATGAACCAAGAGTTGGTTCTTCGAGAAAATCAGCAAAATAGACAGACCCTTAGCCAAATTAACTAAAATGCAGAGGGAAAAAACCCAAATCAAGAAAATCAGAAATGAAAAGGGAGAAATAACGACATAGAGGAAATCAGAGAATATTTGGGCCCTACTTTAAAAACCTATACTCCACCAAATTTGAAAACTTAAGTGAAATGGACAATTTTCTTGATAGATTCCATCTACTGAAGCTAAATCAAGATCAGATTAACAGATTAAACAGCCCTATAACACCTAAGGAAATAGAAACAGTCATTAAAAATCTTCCAACCAAAAAAAGTTCAGGGCCAGATGGTTTTAGCACGGAATTCTACCAGACCTTCCAAGAGGAGCTAACACCAATACTCTTCAAACTCTTTCACCAAATAGAATCAGAAAGAACACTGCCAAACTCACTCTATGAGGCCACAGTCACCCTGATTCCTAAAACACACAAAGACCCAACAAAGAAATAGAACATCAGACCTATGTCCCTCATGAACATAGATGCAAAAATGCTTAATAAGATACTAGCAAACCGAGTTCAATTCACATCAAAAGTATTATACACCATGATCAACTAGGCTTCATCTGAGGAATGCAGTGATGGTTCAACATATGAAAGTCCATCAACGTAATTCACCACATAAACAAGATGAAAGAAAAAAAACCATATGATAATCTCACTAGCTGTGGAAAAAGCATTTGACAAAATCCAACACCCCTTCATGCTAAAAATTCAGGGGAGAACAGGCATACAAGGACCGTACCTACAAATAAAAAAAGCAATACACAGCAAGCCAGTGGCCAACATCAAACCAAATGGGGAGAAAGTTGAAGCATTCCCTCTAAACTCAGCAACAAAAAAAATGATGCCCACTTTCACCATATCTCTTCAATATAGTACTCGAAGTTCTTGCTGGAGCAATAAGACAACTAAAGGAGATCAACGGGTTACAAATTGGAAACAAAGAAGTCAGATTATCCCTATTTTCAGACAATAGGATAATATACATAACCGACCTCAAAAATATCACCAGAGGGAGGAGCAAAGATGGCGGCGACCTACACTGACGCATTCTGAACGCGGGGAAAAAAGAGCCATAAAAAACACAGAGATATTGGGCACTGTGCAAAAACCGGAGGGGCTAGACCCCCCCCGGAACACTCACAGCTCCCAAGGGACTGTTAAAAGTCCCAGGGCAAGGCTCTCCCCATCTCTCACAGACACGGAGGCCACTAAACGCAGGATTCGGGAACTCCCATTTGGTGAGGCGCCTGGTAAGATCAATCCCAACTTACAGCAGGCAGAATCAGGGTCCATTTGGCCATAGATCGCTGTCCTATTGGGCTCCCCACACATCAGGTTGAACTTATACCCACTCAGAAAAGGTTGCGAGATAGTGGAAGCCTTAGCAAGGAACAAACAGGGGGCTCAGCGGGTGGTCCGCAGCTGCTAGTGAAGCAGGAGGGCGCAGGAAGCAGGGAACACAAAGGCAGGCTGGAGGGGCCAAATCTCGCACACACACTATAGCTGGGGAGAGAGTACGGCAGGCAGGGACAAATCCCCACCAGTCCACGGCAGGTCATCTGGGGAGAGAGACAGGTGAGGGTGGGGCCAGGGGTCCGTGCACCCACGGCAGAGCTGCTGGGACGAGAGGTGCACTCGGGCAGCCGGAGGATCCAGGGGATCCGCAGCTGCTAGTGAAGCAGGAGGGCGGGAGGTTCCGAGAGAGCGCAGGAAGCAGGGAACACAAAGGCA
This sequence comes from Lophiomys imhausi, assembly GCA_907164525.1. NCBI lineage: Eukaryota > Metazoa > Chordata > Mammalia > Rodentia > Muridae > Lophiomys > Lophiomys imhausi. The sequence goes on from CAJQZJ010031536.1 coordinate 5,343,815, forward strand.
GGCGGGAGGGGCCAAATCTCGCACACACACTATAGCGCAGCTGGGGAGAGAGTACGGCGGGCAGGGACAAATCCCCGCCAGTCCACGGCAGGTCATCTGGGGAGAGAGACAGGCGTGGGTGGGGCCAGGGGTCCGTGCACCCACGGCGGAGCTGCTGGGACGAGAGGTGCACTCAGGCAGCTGGAGGACCCGGGGCTTGGGGTACCCACGGGACCCGTGGCGGCGCAGACAAGAAGGGAATCAGGCACAGGGTCCAGCCCTGTGACGAGAAGACTAGAGAGAAACCAGAAATCGGGACCATAGCTGTATCTTGGAAAATCCAGACATATCAGGTGTGGAGCCAGACCCTGTCAGCCTCCGGGACGACAAACAAAGCCCACAGAATCTGTGCCTGGGCAAACAGGCCCATACCATCAGAACCATTACAGGCTGATAACTCAAAGTGCAACATAGAGAAGTCTGAATTGGGAGCAGTGAAACAATCCTGGTCCATTATTCACAACCTGGGAATAGGCTGCACCAGATCACAGTGCCTCTGGCCATTAAAACCACAGTGACCTTGAAATCCCCCTGTAAGCAATGACAGATAGCCAAGTAACTCGTCCCCTGCACCAAATCATCCACTGTGGTTCCAAGCACAGAAAACAGACAGCTAAATGCATCCAATGGCGAAAGGTCAAAAAAAAAAATAGAAATCAAGGAATTATGACTCCAACAAAGCAGAACCACCCTAGCTCATCCAATTTGGATGACCACACACCAACAGAAACACATGAAAACATTGACAATTCTGCAGTATGGAAAGTGATAGAGTCCCTGCAAGAAGAACTTAAATCTATGAAGGAATTCAAAGAAACCACAATTCTACAAATCAAAACAAGGAACAACACCATTAAAGAGCTCCAAGCCAAGGTGACAGAGCTTGAACAGGAAAAGGAAAAAGCCATGAAAGATTTTCATCCAAAAACAAGCAAGCTGGAGAAGGAAATGTACAAAACGAACAAAACCATACAAGACATGAAAATAGAAATAGAAACAATAAAGAAAACACAGTCAGAGTTAAAAGAGGAAGTGGAGAACCAAGGGAAGAGAACAGGAACTACAGATGTGAGTATCAACAATAGGATGCAAGAGATGGAAGACAGGATCTCAGGCATGGAAGATTCAGTGGAAGAAATTAGTACAACATCCAAAGAAAATGAGAAGGCTAAAAAATCTCTCACCCACAACATCCAAGAAATCAAGGACTCAATGAAAAGACGGAACCTAAGAATTATAGGTATAGAGGAAAGAGAGGACTCCCGACTCCAAGGTCCAGGAAATATCTTCAACAAAATCATAGAGGAAAACTTCCCAAACCTGAAAAAAGAGATGCCAATAAAAATCCAAGAGGCATACAGAACACCAAACAGATTAGACCAGAAAAGGAACTCCTCTCGCCACATAATAATTGAAACCCCAAATGTACAGAACAAAGAAAGAATATTAAAAGCTGTAAGAGAAAAAGGTCAAGTCACATACAATGGCAGACCCATCAGAATTACACCTGACTTCTCCCCAGAAACGATAAAAGCTAGAAGGGCCTGGTCAGATATACTACAAGTCCTAAGAGATCATAGATGCCCAGCCAGACTACTTTACCCAGCAAAACTCTCTATCAACATAGATGGAGAAAACAAGATATTCCATGACAAAATTAAATTTAAACAATATCTACCCACAAACCCAGCCCTACAGAAAATCCTAGAAGGAAAATCCCAACCCAGAGAAGAAAACTCCACCCAAGAAAACAAAGGGAATAGAAAACCCATCAGCAACTAAATCAAAAGAGGAACAGAACCACCGCCTATACCAAACTAATGGGAAATAACAACCCCAGGTCACTAATATCCATCAACATCAATGGACTCAACTCCCCAATAAAAAGACATAGGTTTACAGAGTGGATCCGCAAGCAAGACCCTTCCATATGCTGTATACAAGAGACACATCTAACTACAAAAGATAGACACTGCCTTAGAGTAAAGGGCTGGGAAAAGGTTTTCCAAGCAAATGGACCCAGGAAGCAAGCTGGAGTAGCCATCCTAATATCAAACAAAACAGACTTCCAACTGAAGTTAATGAAGAAAGACAAAGAAGGGCACTATATACTCATTAAAGGGAATATTCATCAAGAGGAAATTTCAATACTGAACATCTATGCCCCAAATACAAAGGCACCTACTTTCGTAAAAGAAACACTTCTAAAACTTAAAGCGCACGTCGATCACAACACATTAGTAGTGGGAGACTTCAACACCCCACTCACAACAAAGGACAGATCATCAAGACAGAAGACAAACAGAGAAATATTGAGACTAACAGAGATCATGAACCAAATGGACCTAACAGATATCTACAGAACGTTTCACCCAAACACAAAGGAATACACCTTTTTCTCAGCACCCCACGGAACCTTCTCCAAAATCGATCACATAATTGGTCACAAAGATAGTCTCAGTAGATACAAGAAAATTGAAATAACACCTTGTATCTTATCAGACCACCATGGAATAAAGCTGGTCCTCAACAGTAAAAGAATCAACAGAAAGCCTACACACACATGGAAATTGAACAGCTCCTTACTGGATGACCACTGGGTCAGGGAAGAAATAAGGAAGGAAATCAAAGACTTCTTAAAATCCAACGACAATGAAGACACAACATACCCAAACCTATGGGATACATTGAAAGCTGTGCTACGAGGAAAGTTCATAGCACTAAGTGCTTTCAAAAAGAAAATTGTGACAGCTCATATTAGTGAACTAACAGCTAAGCTGGGTGAACTGGAAAAAAAAGAAACAAACACTCCCAAGAAGAGCAGAAGACAGGAAATCATCAAACTTAGAGCTGAAATCAACAACTTAGAATCAAAAAGAACTATACAAAGAATCAATGAAACCAAGAGTTGGTTCTTTGAGAAAATCAACAAAATAGACAGACCCCTAGCCAAATTAACTAAAAGGCAAAGGGAAAGAACACAAATCAACAAAATCAGAAATGAAAAGGGAGAAATAACAACAGACATTGAGGAGATCCAGAAAATATTCGGACATTACTTTAAAAATCTATATTCCACTAAATTTGAAAACTTAAGCGAAATGGACAATTTCCTCGATAAATTCCACCTACCAAAACTAAATCAAAATCAGATTAACAGCTTAAACAGCCCAATAACACCTAAGGAAATAGAAACAGTCATTAATAATCTCCCAACCAAAAAAAGCCCAGGGCCAGATGGCTTTAGCACGGAATTCTACTGGACCTTCAAAGAGGAACTAACACCATTACTTTTCAAACTCTTCCACCACATAGAAACAGAAAGATCACTGCCAAACTCATTCTATGAGGCCACTGTCATTCTGGTTCCTAAACCACACAAAGACCCAACAAAGAAAGAGAACTTCAGACCAATCTCCCTCATGAACATAGATAGAAAAATACTTAATAAAATACTAGCAAACCGAATTCAAGAACACATCAAAAGTATCATACACCATGATCAAGTAGGCTTCATCCCTGGAATGCAGGGATGGTTCAATATACGAAAGTCTATCAATGTAATTCACCACATAAACAAGATGAAAGAAAGAAACCACATGATAATCTCGCTAGATGCAGAAAAAGCATTTGACAAAATCCAACACCCCTTCATGCTAAAAGTTCTGGAGAGAACGGGCATACAAGGACCATACCTAGAAGTAATAAAGGCAATATACAGCAAGCCAGTAGCCAACATCAAATTAAATGGAGAGAAGCTTGAAGCATTTCCTCTAAACTCAGGGACAAGACAAGGATGTCCACTTTCACCATATCTCTTCAATATAGTACTTGAAGTCCTTGCTAGAGCAATAAGACAACTAAAGGAGATCAAAGGGATAAAAATTGGAAATTAAGAAGTCAAATTATCCCTATTCGCAGATGATATGTTATTATACATAAGCGACCCCCAAAACTCCACCAAAGAACTCTTACAGCTCATAAACAACTTCAGCAAGGTGGCTGGATACAAAATTAACTCAAAAAAATCAGAAGCCCTTCTTTATACAACAAACAAATATACCGAAAAAGAAATAAGGGAAACAACCCCCTTCACAATTGCCACAAACAAGATAAAATACCTGGGAGTAACTCTAACCAAGCATGTAAAGGACCTATATAACAAGAACTTCAAGCCCCTGAAGAAAGAAATGGAAGAGGCCTTTAGAAGATGGAAAGATCTCCCATGCTCATGGATAGGTAAGATCAACATAATAAAAATGGCTATCCTACCAAAAGCAATATATAGATTTAATGCAATTCCTATCAAAATACCAACACAATTCTTTATAGACCTGGAAAAAGCTAGTCTCAACTTTATATGGAACAACAAAAAGCCCAGAATAGCTAAATAAATCTTGTCCAATGAAAAAACATCTGGAGGTATCACCATCCCAGATTTCAAGCTGTACTACAGAGCAACAGTAATAAAAACAGCATGGTACTGGTATAGAAACAGACCAGTGGATCAATGGAATTGAATTGAAGACCCAGAAATGAATCCACACACCTATGGCCACCTAATTTTGACAAAGAAGCCAAAACGGCACAATGGAAAAAAGACAGCATCTTCAACAAATGGCGCTGGTCCAACTGGATGTCCGCTTGTAAAAGAATGAAATTAGACCATATTTATCACCTTTTACAAAACTTATCCAAGTGGATGAAAGACCTTAACATAAGCCCAGTCACAATAAATCTACTGGAAGAAAAAGTGGGAAAAGCCCTCGAACTCATTGGCACAGGTGACAACTTCCTGAACAGAACACCAACAGCTCAGGACCTGAGATCAACAATAAATGGGACCTCATGAAACCGAAAAGCTTCTGTAAGGCAAAAGATGCTGTCATTTGAAGAAAACGGCAGCCTACAGACTGGGAGAAAATCTTCACCAACCCCTCATCTGATAGAGGGCTAACATCCAAAGTCTACAAACAACTCAAGAAATTAAATGCCAGGAAACCCAATAATCCAATCAAAAATGGGGAACAGAGCTAAATAGAGAATTGACAAAGGAGGAATCCCTAATGGCTGAGAGACACTTGAAGAAATGCTCAACATCCTTAATCATCAGAGAAATGCAACTCAAGAGGACTCTGAGATTCCATCTCACACCTGTCAGAATGGCTAAGTTCAAAAGCTCAAATGACAGCACATGCTGGTGAGGGTGTGGAGAAAGGGGAACCCTACTCCATTGCTGGTGGGAGTTCAGGCTTGTGCAACCACTATGGAGGTCAGTCTGGTGATATCTTAGAAAACTTGAAATAGCTTTGCCTCAGGACCCCACCATACCACTTCAGGATATACACCTAAATGTCTCTTCATGGAATCATAAGGAAGTTTCCTCATCTATGTTCATAGCAGCCTTATTTGTAATAGCTAGACACTGGAAACAACCCAGATGTCCCTCAACCAAAGAATGGATTAAAAAACTGTGGTACATCTACATAATGGACTATTACACAGCTGTCAGAAACAATGAAATTATGCATTTTGCAGCCAAATGGATGGAACTAGAGAAGTTCATCCTGAGTGAGCTAACCCTGACTCAGAAGGATGCACATGGCCTCTGTTCACAGTCGGATTATAGCTATATAGTACAGGATATTTATACTACAACCAGAGCACCAAAGGGAACATCGACATAGACTTTTTGTTTGTTTGTTTGTTTTAGTTTTTCTCTTCCTGGCAATGAGAACCTTTTCACTGGTGGTACTGCCTTGTAGGCCTCCAGTGTATGAGGAGGGTCTTGGCCCTCATATGAATTCTGAACTAGGGTGAGGGACTGTTATGTAGGGACACTCCACTCCAGAGGAGTGGGATGGAAATTTTAGGGGGTAGAGGGTGGGAGGCAGGTGCTGGGAAGGAGAAAAGAGGACAATATGATGGAGATGTAACCTGATGCAACCAATAAATAAATTTATTTAAAAAATTGTGATCCTGCCAAAAGAAATATAAAAATTCAATGCAATTCCTATAAAATACCACCACAATTCTCTATTTTTTTTATTTAATGAAAAAATTGTGGTTGAAATAGACGCCAATATTGAATGGATTGTTTTTGCAGCTAGTGCAATTATTATAAATAATCACAGAAGAATTATGAGCATAGATAGCTGAGGACCAAGGAAAGGGAAAGATATCTTAACAATGATGGTCATTCAAAGGTTACAAGAGATTTTTGTAAATCTCTTTATGAATATCATTAGTTTGACCATTTGTAGTATGAAAGAATCCTGATACACTAAAGCAACACATACCAGGTAATTGTTGGCCTCCAAGATCATTCTTGAGAAATAATAATCTACACCAATTATATTTTTGAAACTCTGGATCTCAACTCACACATCTCTTTGTATACTGTTTCTAATATTTTTACTGTAATATTAATAGTTCTACTAATTATACAGAACATTTGATTTCTCTTTTTATATTTCAGTAATCATTCCTAGGGCTGTTAATAATAATAAAAAAAGATGTGCCAGCAATGATACATGCCTCAATAGATGCAAAAAAATTATCATAGTTTTGGGTGAGAGATTCATTAGTTCTTTTGATTTAGTTCAGAGATTTACTGAGCAATATACTTGTGATGGAGCTTATCCTACAATAAGCCTTTGGTATACTGCAGGAAGAGAAACATAAGTAGTATTTTCTCAAAAAAAAATAAGAAAGAAAGAAAGAAACTCTGTCTCAAGGCAGGTGTTTACCAGAGGGAACAATATGAAGAATATAAATAGAAAGTGGAATTACAGTAATAAGTGATATAAGAACATTTGCAGCATTAAAAATGTTAGTAAAAACACAACATTGACAGGAATATCAGGGGAAGCCCTGTGAATATGCATGTGGTTGAGGGTGGATTCTACTTTATCACCTGTTATTTTTCTGAAATACATATAAGTAAATCCTATGCCATATAAATTTATTTTTAAGATCCCAGGAATAGACAGGTACTAAAAGATTGTGCTTGTTGTCTACCATGGGCTGAATAAAGTCAGATGATATTTTCTAATCAGTAGGAAACAGAGAGTATCGTCATAGGTATAAAAATATCAACTTTAGTAAAGCATTATATAAGATATTTCTACATCTTTATACATCTATAATTTCTACTATCAGATCATTCTCACGAGTATTTAGTTCTGCCAAAATCTGCACCAGAGCACATGGATTGATCAGCTAAACTACTCCAACGAAAGTAGCCTCCATTACATCTATTAAATATTAGTCTACCAACTTTAGTCCAGAAAACTGATCCCAAAGGATTAAAACAATCCTTAGCAAGACAAAACAATATTATATTGTTTCCTATTACAGACATACCTTTAATCCTCATGACTAAAAGAATTTAGATTCTGCATTAAATATTGGAGTAGTAAAATGTAATATAGTCAGTGAATATAAATGAACCATTTGGGGGTCAGTTGTATTGTGAACTTGTAATCTCTACAAAGTCTTGGGTTGACCAGTTAAAGTTTGAATATTTTCCCAAGTGACAGGCTTAATCTTCCTTTTAGGATATTTAATATTTATCTTGAGATGTCTATTTGTCCATTGATCTCAAGGATGCTGTGCTGATTGGATGAATTGGAAAGGGAGCCATCCGTGATTTTGCTGATTTTCTGGAAAGATGCAAACATAAATTTGCCTATATGTTAAAAGAACATCTGACATTTTCTTTCATTAATTTTTAGATATTTTTTATGAAACATACACTTGAGACTGTGTGTCCTAAAATAAAAAATACTTTTGGATAGCAGAATAATTATCTTTTAAAGTGAAGAAATGTAAAGTAAGCATAGCTAAATATATTAGGTGTGAATTTAGGTTGGTTGTACATATCCCCTTTCTAGTTCAAAATTTGTAATTTAGTTTTTAATAATCCCATTCCACAATAGCTTGACAATGTGGATTGTAATGGATTCCGGTAAAATGATTAACATCCCAGAATTTGCAAAATTTCTTTTTTTTCTTTATTTTTCATTTCTTCAAGTTACATCTCAATTGCAATCCCCTCCCTACTCCCCCCACCAGTCCCAACTTCCCACCCTCAACCCCCCATCTTCTTCACATTTTATTTTTTAAGTAAAGATATATCTTATTTCCCCCTACAGCTCCCCCTTTCTGTCCAACAAATGGCTCTTTCTCTTATAATAATAGATACAATACAAAA
>CAJQZJ010031536.1:5362068-5395950 GCA_907164525.1 Lophiomys imhausi
TTTTGTATTGTATCTATTATTATAAGAGAAAGAGCCATTTGTTGGACTGAAAGGGGGAGCTGTTGGGGGAAATAAGATATACCTTAAACTTAAAAAAAAAAAAGGAAGAGGATGGGGTGTTGAGGGTGGGAGGTTGGGACTGGAGTGGGGAGTTGGGAGGCGATTGCCATTGAGATGTAACTTGAAGAAATAAAAGAAAAAGTGAAGGAAATGTAAGACTGTTCAAAACCTGAAATTGGTAATAGAAGCAATAAAGAACACATAAACTGAAGGAACCCTGGAATTGGAAAACCTAGAGAAGAGAACATGAACTACAGACCCAACCATTACCAACAGACTACAAGAGATGAAAAAGAGAATCTAAGGAGAAGACACAATTAAAGAAAGCAATACATCAGTCACAGAAAGTGTTGAATCTAAAAAGTTCCTGACATAAAACATCTAAGATGTTTGGGATACAATGTAAACACCAAGCTGAAGAATAATAAGATTAGAAGGAGGCTATTCCCATTTCCAAGGTCCAGAAAATTATTTCAACAAAAATTATAAAATTTCCCAACCTAAAGAAAGATGTGCCTATAAGCACTGAAGATGCTTACAGAACATCAAATAGTTTGGACCAGAAAAGAAAATCCTCCCACAACATAATAATCAAAATACCAAATATATAAAACAAATAAAGACTATTAAAATATTCAAGGAAAAAGATCAAGTGATATATAAACGCACACCATTCAGAGTTACATCTGACTTCTCATCAGAAAGTCAAAGTCTCAGAAGGGTCTAGATAGATGTCTTCCAGAATAAGAGACCACAGAAGTGATCAAAGACTACTATATTCAGTAAAACATTCAATCACCATAGATGGAGAAAACAAGATATTCCATGAAAAATCCAACTTTAGACAATATTTATCCCTAAATTCAGCCCTACAGAAGATTCTAGAAGAAAAACTCCCAAGAAAGGTAATGACACCCAGGAAAACACAGTAAATAATAACTCCAAATTTCCATAATCGAAATAATTGAAGTGCGTGCAGGTGTGCGCGCGCGTGTGCACACACACACAGATATTACTACCACCAGCAATACCAAAATAACAAGAATTATTGTTGTAATAATCATTGATTATTAATATCTCTCAACATCAATGGACTCAATTCCCTAATACAAAAACTCAGGCTAACAGAATGGATATGAAAATTCTGCTGCATACAAGAAACACCTCAACAACAAAGTCAGATGTTACCTCAGACTGAAGAACTAGAAAAACATTTTCCAAGCAAACAGACTTAAGAAAAAAGCTAGCTGTTCCTCACCTGAAGAATGAATAAATAACTGTAGTACATCTACACAATGGAATATTACTCAGTAATTAAAAGCAAGGACAACATGAAATGTGCATGAAAATGGATGGAACTAGAAAAGATCATGTGAGTGAGGTAACACAGAGCCAAACAGACACACATGGTATGTACTCACTTATAAGTGTTTATTAGTCATAAAGTACAGGATAACCATGCTAAATTCCACAGACCAAAAGAAGCTAAGTAACAAGCTAAGTAACAGCCCAAAAGACGATGTTTGAATCTCACTCAGAAAGGGAGTGGGACATAGGATGGGGAGGGGAACAGGAGGAATCAAGTGCAGATATGACCAAGGGAGAGAAAGAAAGGGGCTTTCTTGTGGTGTCCTTGACTTCTCTGGCTCCTTCAAACCTTCAACTCCCTCTTCCACAAGATTTCTTGAGCTGCTCCTAATGACTGGCTGTGGGTCTCAGCATCTTTTTCCAAGAGATGCTTGGTGAAGCCTTTCAGAGGAGTTAGTTTTGCCTGGCCCCTATCTTCAAGTATAGCAGCATATCATTATTAAGTCTGGAGTTGGCTCTCTCTCATAGCATGGATCTCAAGTTGGACCAGTCATTGGTTAGGCAGTCCCTCAATTTCTGCCCCATCTCTGTCATTGTGCATCTTGTAGGCTGGACAAATTTTGGGTTGAAAGTTTTGTGGGCGAGTTGTCTCCATCCATCTGTTGGTTGAGGAGACAGCCATCCCAGGTCCTTTATCTCCTGTCTCTATGAGTCTCAGCTAAGCTCACCCTAATAGATTTCTGGGATTTTTCTCTTGTCCTAGGTTCTGATCATCCCATAGCTGTTCTGCCTACAAACTTCAGTTCTTTTTCTCAGAGACACATTTGCAAACCAAAAGGCATGCATAGGAAAACATGTGCCTAGTCTTACAGCAACTTGATATGCCAAGGCTTGTTCATATCCATGGAAGGCTTTCCCTTTTCCTAAGAGAAAGAAAAGGAGTGTGTGGGAAGGGAAGGCATAGGGAGGGACTAGGAGTAGAGAAGGGAGAGGAAGTTATGATTGGGATTTAAAGTTAATTAATTAATTAATTACTCAATGAAAAAATGGGCAATGAAAAAGTAAAGCAAGGTCCCTTTTGAAATGTTTTTGAATAGCTGCTCTAATGACCAGGTAGCTGCTCAGCTACATGAAATGAGCTGCCAATACATTGAGAGACTTTTAAGCAATTAGGAAAATCACCATGTTTTACTGGTGTTGTGATAGCTTTACCATCTTTGGATGCTCCATGAAATCCAGGATGCTTGAATAGGACATATGCGACTTCATCATGAGTTACTTTCTGTTGTACTGCTCTTGAAAGAAATGGAAATTTTAAAAAGACCCCCCTGGCAGACAGAATGGAGCCAGGCCAGCTATGTTCCAGGAAATTATCTGACCATAAAAAAGTGGAACCAAAAATGAAGGTCAGTTAGGACATGAGCCTCAGGCCTAGGAGCTAGCTGACCACAAAGCAGATGGTAAAGTAAGATTAAGTTCATTCCTGAAAAAAAACAAGTATAGGGTGTTTCCCACATGACTAACTAAATAATGGGCTGGTACTTTCCATTTGTATTTCCCCTCACCCCTTTGGTTTGTTTTTTTTCCTTTAAATATCCTACTCTACCCCATATTGGGGTTAAAACTCCTCTACCCCTGTGTGGGATATGAGTTTTGGCCTCAGCACGCTGATCCCGAAATAAACCTCTTGCAGATTGCATCATGATGGTCTCTTGCGAGTTTTTGGTTGTCTGTGATATCCCGAGTCTCGGGTGAGGGACTTCCCTCTCCTGGATCTTTTACTCTCTAAACCTAAACAAGATAATCCAAATAAGTTTCATGAACATTCAGAGAATCAACAGTTTCTCTATGATCAGGAGTAGTTTTCCAGACTTGCATTTTATAAAGTCATACTTTGTCAAAATACTAGACTGAACTACAGTATCACTGTGATGTCTCACTGACTGAAACACATCCAAATAAGTAAGGATAATATTGTTACCATTTCTTTCCAATTGTTCATCACAATTTCCATAATATTGTCTTCCACATTAAATATTGTACTGTGGCTAAGGAGTAACAATACCCCTTCTTAAAGCTTCCCATCTCATTTCAGCAAATGGAGCATGCATGCCATTGGCAGTGAAAGATTTTGTGCAAAATTTGAAGAACTTAAAAGTAAATGAGCAATGTTGATGAGCATTTAGATTTTGAATATTTAAAATCATAGGCATCATAAGAGCTGGCATGGCAAGGAGTTCAATCCAATCATTTTCCTTTTGAGTAGGTAGTTCATCTTCCATAAGTAGTCTCTGAAAATAAGGCATCATACACTGAATTTTTGAATTAGATTGAAGAGAATGAGTATTTCTTATACATGGACATAAATTTGGTGTGTTTGAAATATAAGTAATATGTCTAAATTGGTCTCCTTGAATGTAGGAACCTTAACCTCTTGCCAAGCTATATCTGGAGAATCCTCCTCAGATCCCCCATCCTTATTATGGTCCTTTTGAAGAGGTTCCAAGCAATACATTATTACTATCCATATTGCAAAATAATTTGCAGAGATTTTTATCTCCATATTCATGGGCTCTTTTACATAGCTTGTATGTATTTCCAGTTGTCATTATCAATGCTTCCTTTTCCTGGAAACAGAGCTGTTGTCCTGAACGTTTTCTCCCCTTGATCATCAAAGACATCTCAATAATTGTACAAAATGCTTTGCTTCAGAGGACTGAGAAGAAAGATTGATCTTTCACTGTCTCAGCTAGAGTGGCAATTCCTTGGAAGAAGACCAAACTCTTACCCTCTAATTTCACTATTTTTTTTTCTTACCTCCTTGGAGAATCAACCCTCATGTTGATCACCAGTTGTGGGGATTTCTGCTACACTCACTCATCAGAGTGATGTAACTTGAGAGGCAAGAATGTAGTTCAGTGCAACACAACAGTCAGTGTTGGTGCAAGCACAGGCATCCAGCATCAATGTTGTACTTTAGTTTTATTAAGCATTGCACAATCGGGTGAAAACTATTCTTGTAATGATTATCCCAATCCTGCATGTCCAACAAAACATACCTAAATCATTTTATGTGGAACAAAATGAGATAAATATAGATCAGATATAACTACATTGAAAGCCTTTTAAAATACATGTGGCATCCTCCATAAAGATAGGTCCTATAGATTGACTTAGAAAATCAAGGCACAAAAAGCATCTGTCTTTAATTACTCTCTGTGTATCAGTCATAAAACTTGCATTACAAATTATAAAATGTGTAGTGATTGTCTATAACGGGCCCTTTTATGTACATGGCCTAGATTGTATTTCTACTCTCTCCATCAAAACAGGGCTGTGAAAATACTGTTTTAACTTTAGAGTTGTCTCTATATTACCTCTCTGATTTTTTTTTGAGTGGGGGCAGTTGTAAAATACAGAAAAAAATAATGAGACTTGAAATTACGTCCTGGAATATAAGGCAGAAACTTGATTCTAGTGTCTGAAAAATTGCATTTTTTCCCCAGAAATTTGAAAGTAATAGGTAAGAAGTGCTATAGAGAAGTCTTTCCTGAGAAGTTAGAGAACCATAGGCCTCAATATTTTGATTTAAAAATATTTTCAAATTAGAATAAGAGGGCAAAATTGTAATACCAATTTTCTGACAGCAAAATGGGGATAAGAAGAATTTTCCAGATCTGTCTGGATTCAGTTAAAATTTTAATTCATTATTTAGTCTCTGACAGATTCATATTCAGCCAAACAGGTGATCCTCTTGCTTGATGTCACCCTTAACTTTCTCTTTCTCTCTCTCCCTCGCTCTCTCCCTCTCTCACTCTCTCTCCCTCTCTCTCTCTCTTTGTGCATGTGTCTGTGTATGTGTGTATGTTAAATTAGCTAGGGTTGGGGCTTCAATTAAAACTTGAGAAGAATGTTCTTATCTTTATACACATATATCTGGACAAAAATAACTATAAGATCTCCCCAAATTCAGTAATCAGTTTCTTTATCCTTATAATTTTTATTATTGATATAAATCCAATAAATGCTTAGGCATTTTCTGCAAACAATTTGAATTAAAAGTGTTAAGATGTAGTTTACTCTGATTAAAGGATCTTTATGTGTTTATATGACTAAAAATATTCAGCAAAATCTGACATTTTATTTTAATATTAAGATCATAGAATTAGTATTGATATATTCATTTAAATAAATATGTATAATAGTATGTTTACAAATTTTGTAATAAAGATATAAATTATAAACTGATAAATACAACCTTAAAATAATGATATTCTTGAAACAAAATTTTTATTTAATTGATTATATTAGGTAAATGTAGGTATAGTATAGTGTTTTTAGTGGCCTTTTGTAGTTTATTATTCCTTTTATCTGTGGTCCAAAGATAAAACTGACCAGTCCTCATCTAAGTATCACATTAATTTCAAGTTGAATTACTTTTTTGTTAACAGTATTGGACAAAGTGTGTGTGTGTGTGTGTGTGTGTGTGTGTGTGCATTTTTATATGCAAGAAGCAAGAAACTAATAAAATATTACTATATTTAGTTATTTACTATATTTAGTTATTTATATGCAAGAAGCAAGAAACTAATAAAATATTACTCTAGTTAGTTATTTACTATATTTAGTTATTTATATGCAAGAAGCAAGAAACTAATAAAATATTACTATATTTAGTTATTTACTATATTTAGTTATTCTCTAAGAAAAGATTAAGCATAATAATTGGTAGAATGGAATTGGAAAAATACACTATTTGTTTTAAATGCACCTAATTTTTATGTTAGCTCTGTGCTTATGGTGTATGTGTGCGTGTCTATGTACATGTCTGTTTGTGTTTTATTTTGTGTCTATATGTTGTATATCTGTGTGTTTCTCTCTGTGTGAATGTATGTTTGGCTTATCTCTCCCTACTTTATTCTACTGTGGAACTAGGTACATTAATTGCTTTGGGTCTTGCCAATATCCTTTTTTCATATGCTCTTTCACAGTGTTTTACATATTATAAAATTTATTAATTATTCCCCACTTTTGTGCTTAACGCACTAGTTATACCTCTGTTGACACAAATGACTAAATTTCCAAGTCCCTAGATGTGTGTTACTTTGTGGGATCTGCATGCTGAAGTCCTTGAGTTGGACTTTATCATTATTATTATTATTGAATGTCTTTAGGTTTAAGTTGATAGTTTTACTAAAAAAATGTCAAGAACATATTTTCCCAATTCATCTTTTTGAAAGAAGGTATATTTTGATATGCAAGAAATCAGAAACTAATAAAATACTACCATTAATATTTAATTATAGTATAAGAAAAAAATTAAACACAATAATTGGTATAATGGGATTGGAATATATACTATTAATTAATTTTAAGTGCACCTAATTTTATATTAATTCTATTCTGAAGGTCTGTTGTGTCAATTTATCTAAATAATAGTCTTATTCTATATTTCACCAGATCCCACTTAAGGTTAAACTTAATAAATTTTATGAGCAATATTGTAGGACAATTTAACATTTTAGGATAGTAAATGATTTAGAGATGAATAAAATATTGTATTTTTCATTAGAAAAGAATTAAGCTAATATTGATAGTTTAAACATGTGCATGTATCCAACAAGTGTTTGTCTGCTTGTTTGCCTGCTTAATATGTTTATGGAGTTGTGGAGGGCGTGTGTGTGTGTGTGTGTGTGTGTGTGTGTGTGTGTGTGTGTGTGTTTGATAGATTGGTATGGGCAGACAGAGAACAACTTTCATGTCAGTACTGGCCTTCCAGTTAATTTTAGGCAGTGTCTTTTGTTATTTTGTAAATGAGTACACTAGGTTGGCTGATTCAGGAGCTTCCAGCAACTATCATTTTTCAACCTCTAAGCTCCGTAAAAACATTGAAGTTGAAGAGACATGGGGAGAGTGGGCATCCTTGCCTTGATCCTGATTTGAAGGGAAATGCTTTAAAGGTCTCTCCATTTAACTTGATGTTGGCTACTGGTTTTCTGCATATTGCCTTTATTATTTCTAGGTATGGTCTTTGTATGTCACCTCACTCCAAAACTTTTAACATGAAGGAGTGTTGAATTTTGTCAAGTTCTTTTTCAGCATCTAATAAAATGATCATATGTTTTTCTTTTTCACCTTGTTTATATGGTGGATTACATTGATGGATTTTCATATGTTGAACCACCACTGCATTACTGGGATGAACCCTACTTGATCATGGCGTATGATACTTTTGATGTGTTCTTGGATTCGATTTGTAAGTATTTCTTTTAATGTTTTTGTGTCTATGTTCATGACAGAAATGGGTCTGAAGTTCTCTTCCTTTGTTGGGTCTTTGTGTGGTTTAGGTATCAGGGTGAATGTGGGTGGCCTCATAGAATGAGTTTGGTAGTGTTCCTTCTATTTTGTGGAAGAGCTTGAAGAGTATTGATGTTAGCTCTTCTTTGAAGGTCTGGTAGAATTCTGTGCTGAATGCACCTGGCCCTGAGCTTTTTATGGCTGGAAGACTTTTAATGACTTCTTCTATTTCCTTAGGGGTCATAGGACTGTTTAATTTGCTAACTTGATCTTGATTTAACTTTGGTAGTGGAATCTATCAAGAATATTATCCATTTCACTTAGGTTTTCAAATTTTATTGAGTACAGGTTTTTGAAGTATAACCTAATGATTCTTTGGATTTCCTCAATGTCTGTTATGATTTCTCCCTTTTAATTTCTAATTTTGTTGATTTGGGTATTTTCTCTCTTCATTCTGCTTTTTAGTTAGTTTGACTAAGGGTTTGTCTAGTTTGTTGATTTTTTTTCAAAGAACTAACTCTTGGTTTCGTTGATTCTTTGCATAGTTTGCATAGGTCCTTGAGTAAAATGGCTGATTTAAAATATAGTCTCACGATTTTCTTCGCTATTGTGTTAAACTACAGGATTGCAAAACTGAAACGATTCAAATGTTAAAGAATCACTGGTTTCTCTTGCAAAAAACCTGAGTTCAGATTACAATGTCTACAATGTCCAAATATATTTACCTCTAGTTGCAAGGAATGCCCCACAGTCCTCTGACATCTCAGGGCATCAAATCCTGTGATATATATATAATGTACATACACACATACACATATGTGTGTGTGTGTGTGTGTGTGTAAGACTTATACAGATTGAAAAAAATAAAATAACAAACCCTAAAATTTTCAAGAAGGTGAAAATATTAATTCCGTGGCCAAACATAATCATTCTGTGTCTCACAATTGTTAAATTGTTATAAACTCAGTGGTTGGGCTATTATCTTGTAAAATTCTGTCTTGCTGATTCGGTGATTTGTTGCACATAGTTATCCAAATTTTCTAGAACTCATCTTGTCTTCCGTCCAACTCTTTTGAAAAACCACTATTAGAAAGTCCTTCTTAACTTGAATCAGACAGTTACATAACACAACTTAAGTTCAGTCATCCATTCTTTCTCTAAAAGCATATTATACTGTTTTCTTTTCTTATCCCTTCCCTTCTCTCAGAAAAGTATTAAAAATTATCCAGTTGATACACCATACAAAAAAGTACATGCATCATTGAGAAATACAAGAAAAACTATTTACCACAAGTGCTTTTATTCTTTTTATTTTACTGGAAGAGGAAGAATTTCTTGGATTCTTGTTGATTATTCAAAGCTTGTCTTTCCTGTATAAAGCACTGTTTAATGGAAATTCCTTTTTTTTTTTAAACTTGGTACATCTTCTAAACACTATCACTTAAAGTTGAGTCTATTTCAGTTTTCTGATAGTGCTATGAGTATCTTGGAGGTGGTAAGCACCCACTGCAAGGATGTTCCTATCTGTAACATATGTAGGACTGAGACAAATGAACTAGTGTAGAAAGTAAAGACAGCTTATTAAAAAGAGTACAGTACCAAGAAAGGAAGTAGACCAGAAATGAGATGAATATTAGAAACTATATGACAATGCTGTAAAGAGGATTATGGCTTTTATAACCCAATATTGCATAATTATTTGCACAGTGTGGGATTTTACTGAGTATGCTGTTTTAAGTAAGAAAGTGGGAGACAAGTGTTTCCAGTCTTTATCTCTGTCAACTGGTTACTTTCACATATATATTTAAGATTTTCTGCAATTATTTTTTTGGATCTCACATTTTGCCATATTGTCATATCTTAATAGTGATTGAATGAAGCACAGAGACACTCTGTTTGTTTGAATTGAGTGGCTATAGGAGAATAAATGTGTGTAGCTGTGAAAAGCAGAATTTCAATATGAGACACTCTCAAGGTAGTAAAAGCAGTTTCCTGTTCAAGCAGCAACATTTTTTCTTTGTTTACAGACAGCTTC
Organism: Lophiomys imhausi; assembly: GCA_907164525.1. Classification (NCBI taxonomy): domain Eukaryota; kingdom Metazoa; phylum Chordata; class Mammalia; order Rodentia; family Muridae; genus Lophiomys; species Lophiomys imhausi. The sequence continues at coordinate 5,371,769 of CAJQZJ010031536.1, forward strand.
CTTTGGGGGTCTGTCCTCATACTATTGTCTCTCTTTCTATGCCTCTGTCTGAGAGAGTGAGAGAGAGAGAGAAAGAGAGAGGGTGGGTGGGTGGGTGGGGAGGGAATAAGGGAGAGAGAACAGAGAAACAGACACATGGAGAATAAGGGATCACAAGCATACAAGCATTCTGGTTTCATATCTTATGAAGTCACAAGTACTTTGTGTGCACATGTTTTTGTGCATTTTGCATAGGTGCATACAGAAGCCATAGAATGTGTCAAACAAAATTCAATAGTATTTCTTCTCTCATTCTCTATTCAACAAGCCTCTCAGTAAAAGTTATGCTCAGCAGTTATTTAGACTGGCTGTCTAGCAAGCCACATTATCTTCCTGGGTATACCTCTATGTGCTCAGTTTGCATATGTGCATTTTTATGATGGATCTGAAGACACATCTTCAGGTCCTCATGTTTGTGCTGCAAGCATTTTACCCATTTAATACACCCTGCTTTAAAGGCGTCAGTGCATGATTGAGGGGGAATAGCATTTGGGCTGTAAAATTTCAGCAGAGGCAGATCACTAGAGTTTCAAATATTATTTGTGCCTTTCTAGTCACTGACCCATACAATTCATGGTAAATAGTATATTTTCTCCTCTGTTAATAATTTTCTAATGTGGAATAATTAGTAATTGGTTTGGCATCTACTTCAATCTATAAACTAAAACTGTCAATTTATTGTCACTACCTTTTCTATCAGTTGACTATCAACTTTTTTTATCAAATATAGAAATTGTTTTTTGGAAATAGTGTGAGTCAAAGAAGCCAAATTAATTGTTTCCATGCCCAACTTAACACCAAATTATCACATTTCCCATGAAAATGGGAATTATATCCTAAATATCAATATTGGTGCCTACATACTGCCATATTATTTACATAAACATTTGCTTGTAGTTAATGCTTAAGAATTCAGAGACACGGATTTTCCTTTCTTCTTTCTTTCTTTCTTTCTTTCTTTCTTTCTCATTTTCTCAGTTTTTCAGAGGACTTTATCCTCTATGTTTCTGCTGCATGTGTGTGCTTCCTTGCCTTCAGTAAATATATTTCTTCAACTGCTGATTTTGTCTGCTGCTGTCTGTGGTATTGGAGATTTCTTCACTGTCACCTGCTGTGATAGACTTTTGCTGCCATTTATTTCTCTACCACATAGAAAATAAACTAGATTAAAAGCGCTAGACTATATCATTTTGAGTAATTGTCTTATAATTTGTTCTGAGGATCACAAACTTGTAAAGGAAGAGCAGTTTTAAAAAGGTCCCAGTTATGAGTTCAGTTTCTAAACAAAGTCCATCCATCAAACATGGTATGTTTAGAACTGTTTCTCTTGATAAGGATGAATCCCACCTCCCTGAGGATCAAAGTGGCTAGATGCACATCACTAAGGATATCTTCATGGACATACTTCATTTAACTTGTTCCCCTTGTAAAAGACACTGCAGTCAGATAAATCTGAGGAACTGTACCTCAAAGCATCCAACTCAGAGGTGTCTCCCAGGTTCAACAATTGAATGACACCAAGGCAGTCTTCCCACACAGACTCATTCATCTAGTCTGATGAGATTAACTCTTCTTATTCTTCCTCAGGCTTGATCAACTTGAAGCAATGGTACAGTCCTTGTGGTAAGAAACTAGAAAGTACAACAATGATCCTGTTGCATTAGACATTGAATTAATTGAACTTGAGAACCAACTCCCAGACAAGAATTCCTCATCCAAAATATCAAAACTGACTGGAAGGGAAGCTTAATCAGTTTATATTTGATGTTGCCTAAGTGCTCACCAAGTATGAGTATACAAATACCATGACAGTGCCTTCAGTTGACAGTTGATACTCCAAAGGCACATTTCCAAAAACATAACCATCTCCCACTGGGACGAATTTTGAGTACATTAGAATGGTATGGAGTTGGGACTATAAAGGTTATTCTATTCCCAGCTTTGAAGATGGTATGGAGGCTTAAGAGAAAACTGTACCAGTTGGGTGATAGGAGACAATTTTCTCCAATAGGATCTTAATCTGGAGCTTTTTTGGCAGTTGTTTAAAAACAAGTCAACCAGTAACTACATGGTTTTCCATGAGTTAGTGAATGTCCTTACAGAGGTGAGCAGGGGATTCCATCTACACAAGAGGCACTGGATGCTTTTAGTCAAAGGCTGGTGGAAGGGCCCTCAGTCCAGGATGCTATCCTGTGATAGTTAGGCAAAGCAATCTTCCTCAGGTCAAGGATACAAATTTAAAGGGAATATTCAGTAAGCCTGCCAGACTAGTCTGAGGACTGGTCCAAAGGCAATACCACAGTGTGGGAAGTATGGATCTTTATCTATGCAACCCCAAAGGATATGAAATGGTTAATGGTCTGAGAATGTTCTATTTTGGAACTATCCATCAGATGTGTTAGGCTAATTGTCACCCCATATTATTAAAAAAGTAGTCCTCTATACTTTAATTTATAAGACAATATTCAGAAAGATAAACTGCCATATTTTAGGGAGGACAGTGTGATAGGACTGCTCACTTATATACCAGGGTTGAAATAAAACAAGCTAGACAAGACTTGTATCAAGATCAAGACCAAAGTACATTAATGCAGTTGATTTAATTTGAGCCTCTTGATAATGATTTGTCATGCAGTCTGTCAATATGTCTTCTCCCAAGAGCATGCCAAAAGGTTCACACATGATGGCACAGGTCCTGAAGGATATGAGGATTACTGATTATGAAACAAGAGTTATATATCAAATGTTGCAGCTTGCTCTCCAAATATGTGACTACAATTCTACATGGTGCTAAGAAAGTTAGTGTTGATGCAGATGATGTGTAATTTACATTCTAGCATTATGCTGATGTTTCACTTTTTTCCCCTGAGAGAATTCATACTAGATTATCCAAGAGAAAGAAATCAGACCCCTTTGCCTCTGACCAACCCATATTTAGATCCTAGATTGCCACCTGCTACATATTGCTTAGCAGCTCCAAACTATATGTTGTAATCTTTATTAAAAAATTAAAATTAAAAAATCTACCTCTATAGGAAGATTATTTTATGGTTAAATTTTGGTTCAATGAGTAGGAAGCAAGGATTCCTATGTCCGGCACACCAATTCTGCAAATGTTGTCCGCTTCAACTAAAGTAGGTCATTTGATGTCCTTCACAGGGCAAAGGATTATAGTATAGATGGCAGCTTACCAGTCTCGTACCTCTGATTTTCAAGTCCTGCAACATCAAAAGCTCAGAATAGTCTGATTAATACAACATTAGTTGGGTCCATAATTTTCTTACTACTACTACTACTAATAAGGTATCACAAACTATAGCTAGTGAATTGGCAAATGCTCTAAAACAAAAGACCTTGAGGAAGATAACGACTGTTAGAACTTGAAATCTAGTGATATATGTAGCACATTTACTTGGTCTTGAATTTCTTGTACTAAAACAAGCTTACTAAATGTGTTTAAGCTTTAGCTTAGCATAAGGCATACTTAATAAGTATAATTACTTTGCTTCTTGATGTTCACTTTTCTTTGGTAGAAGTAGCAATGACTTCCTATCAACCTTTATGTATAAGAAATAAAATTGTCATCAATTTATAAACAAACAAAACTGTATTCAGATACAGTGCCAGTTAGGTGTGAGCATCCTATTGCAGTACTAGCTGGTGGTTGCAGCAGGGCTGATCACAACAGTAGCAGTTGGAATTGCAGAACCCTAGGTATGGAGTCTATTAAACTTTGACAACAACAACTGTCAAAAGCCTAGCTTCTGAGGCCATTTGACAGGCTGCACCCAGGACTGATTGTGCATCCCCGTTCACAAACTGGATTGCTGCCTTTGTGACCATCAGATGCTTATTTCCCTGTAGCTGCCTTAGCAACAAGGATATTAAGTACAAAAATCCTGATTAACATAGAACACACCCACATGAGAACGGTTGAATGCAGCGAGCTGCACTGGTCTGCCCTCAGTGAAAACGGTGTGGGTCAGAGATTGGAACTTTCCTCCTGACTGTTTCACACGATGCCTCTGAAAGCCAAATATGAGCTTTTTTCCATAGCATAACGGGCTGCTTTTCCTTAGTGCCACTTGGAGCTGTGCACCAATTAGAAAACCCCAGGTTTCCTTTTCCCTCTCTTCCTGCTTTCCTCATTTCTATCCAAACAGGAAAAAAGACAGAAACTAGAAGAGAGCAATAGTCTGACTAAAATCACCTTCAGATTTCCATGGCATTTGTCTTTCAATTTCTATATTTGACAGCTCTGCTAGAAGTTTTCTCATTTTACATATCATTTGAATGCACACACCCAGCCAATAAGGGACTGGGCTCTATATAACAGGACCCAACTCACAATTTATGAGAGTCTGGCTCTCAAATGACTCCCAACTCTGGCTCTAGGGATGATGTCCAGTATACATTGCAGGGGAAAAAACCAACAACAACAACAACAAAAACAAAAATCAAGAAGAAAAAATAATCAAAACAAACCAACCAACCAAACAAACAAAACCCCACTAAATAAATAAATAAAATCACCCCCCAAAACAAGAACAACAAAGGAAAACATTCCTCACCATGCCAGAGAGAGATCTGCTCTATCAGAGACTTGCAGATGGCAAGGGATTTGCTCAAGTTCCCAACTGCTTCTGGTCCAAGAGACACTGTATCTGTTTCCTGGCCAGGGACTTTGTTCCTGCATTATGGGTTATATTGCTTCTGCATTGAGATTTACAATTTCTGCCTCAATCTTCAAAGCCTATTGCTTTAATTCAATCAGGTTGACTGTCTCCAGTCTTCAAGACCCACCAGAGCTAGCAGACTTGCCCCTCTTGCTATTTTTGTTGGCAAGCTATTCTCTGCTGCATTCATCAGTCAGGGACTATTGTCAGCTGGTTCCACAAACCCGTGAAATTTTTTCAGCTAGCACTCCTAAACCAAGCAACAGCACAAGGATGTAGAACTTGCATTTTCTCAGCTGGGCACCCAAGCATCTGCTAAGGACTTAGGCCTCTTAGCTGATATCCTGTGCCACAGAATGTCTAAATTCTTACTTTCTACTTTCCCCATTGAATTTAGACTACTTAATATATAAAATTTATTTCTGCTTGTTCATGCTTTACAGCCCCCACTCCTTGATTCTTAGAGGGAGAGTGAGACCACAACTTGAGATATGAGAATTGACTGTCTTCCCAGTGACATATTTCAGGAACCTTGCAGACAGATGTGGTTTTATCAATATTCAACATTTTCATAACATTCCTGTAGAAATAATTAATGTAATTATTTCCTAGTATTTATATTATAGCTAATTAGTCAGTGATGTTATTAATCCTTAACCTGTCATTATAAATGAGCATACACATACAAATGATGGGTTTTAACAAGCCTTATCCTGGATTGTCCAATCTTGGTCCATTTAAGTTAGCTTATTCTATTCCCCAATAAAAATCCACAATATATACATAGGTCCCCTTGGACTGTTATTCTCCATGTTATGGTGATATTCCAGGCTACTTGGAATAATCTTCTTCCATTTACCCCACTATGTGTCTCCTCCCTTCACTCTTTCTTCCCATCATTCTCTTTTTCTGCCCCAGAAGCCCACAAACCTTTGCCCCTCCTACCTCTCTCTCTGCTCAACCACAGGCCTTGGCATTTTATTAAAACCAAACAGAGACAATGATTAGAAGGCCACATTAGAAGTAACACAGCATTAGTTGGTGTACAGTAAGCAGGCTTCTGAGAGTAATTAATTAACATTTAGAATACATAACAGATCACTGTGTCATACTCCTCTAACTTCCCCACAATCCAAATCCCACTTTGGTTATCTCCTTTACAGACCCAATGATATGAGCCTATGTCTTCATGTAGTTTTTGCTGGCTTTACACCTATGATTGTGCTCAATGAAATAATTTGAATAAATTCCTGGTAAAGAATGACTATATCCATCTGATATAAGATATATGTGCCTGATTCTGTTTTCTGCTGAGGTTTCCGTTGTCCAGTTGTCTTTGGGTTCCTTGAATGGATGCTTTGATTCTCCTGGAAAGATAAGAACAGAGCCCTGCCCTAATCCTCACTCAGGGACAATCACCCTCTTTTTTTTGGGGGGGGTAGGTAATATTTCTCCTGAAGCAAATTTGTTTTTTTGACAATATATAAAGTGTTATCTTTCAATCTGGTTTAAAGAAGAAATTATTTTGTTATTTTGGAGCTAAACCAGCTTTAGTCGTATATTTTGAGATCTCGAAGGACAATTTGTTTGTATTGAGTGGGCCTTTTGTAAGTAGCTTTTAAACTTAGGTCCTTCCAAATCCTATGTGTGTGTCTCTGCATTCTAATTATTGGGATCAGAGACCTGTGGTTCCCATATGAAGGGATTAAAGATGTGTTCCACCACTCCTGGATCGAAGTTTTTCTCAATTTAGAGTTTGTTTTGTATCAGGCTGACCTTGAGCTCTGAGATCTGCCTGTTTCTGTCTCTAGTGTGTTGGGATTAAGGGTGTACTCTTCTTGAATGATGGGATTAATGGTGTGTACCCTCACCACCCTGTTCCGTGTAAATCTAGAATTTATAAGTCCACTAACTCTATGGTGCTCCTCCCGTCTCTGCTGAAGTTAAAGGCATGGGTTAACACCACATTTCTCCTGTAAGTGACCTAGTTGATTCAGCCTGACAGACTCCCTCAATAGCTGTCTCCATCAAAAGCCTACAACCACAACAACTCAATATCGCTAAGACCATTCAGCTTTACACAATGCCCCAGCCAGAACCTCAGTAAAGCCTGGAAGTTCAGCTTCTGCCTACAAACTCCTTAGGACATCTAAACAGCTGAGAACAGAAGGACTGAACATAAAAGGATTGTACTAACATTTTTAACCATTTTTCCATTTTGGTTCGGGCCCCAAACAGATTTACTACGACCCAAATCAGCAGGAAGTCATTTTAAGAGAGCGATGTCCCATACCCAGAGGGTGGGGAGGGTGTTTCTCCGCCCCCCCCTTTTAGGTTATTTGAAGGACAACTGAAAACTCTGTTATTTAGGGGAAGAGATTACTAGTTGTTAAATGGTCCCGTTTAATGGGTTTTGGAGGTTAGACCCAGGGTATTCCTTCTTTCCCTGTTCTGTATCCTTCTTTCTCTCCTATGTAGGAATGCACGGACTTGAAAAAATTGAGACATAGACATAGCACAGGAAGGACCAAGAAGAAGGGTCAGATTATTGAATATGCCCTTATACCTTTGTATATTGATACAAAATTAGTAGTATATTTGGCTAAAGTGGTGTTGACCATTGTTTATTGTGCAAAAATAAGATTGTATTGGACTACGTCGGTATTGATATTTGTATATTGATACAAAATTAAGATTATAGTTGGCCACAATGGTATTGACCCGTGTATATAGACACAATATTAAGATTGTATTGGGCCACATAGGCATTGATCTTTGTATATTGATACAAAATTAAGAGTATATTTAGCCACATTTGAATAGATCTTTGTATATTGATACAAAATTAAAGGTAACGCTTCCTAATGGTATCGTACCTAGAGATACTTAAAAATGAAATGTGAAGCTCTGGCCTCTTGATACCAACCGTCTTAAACTGTTTAGGATAGTTAAGAAAAACAAACTCCTAGTCATGCATGCATGTCACCTTGTTAGCTATTATGACAGTCTATCACAGATATTCTCTAAGCTACTCAATAATCAAGTTGTTAAGAGACAAGCAACATTTGCTTATCTAAATACAAGAGATAGATAGGGCATCTTCAAAAACCCCAAGAGATCTGCAGAATATGGCATTCAAAGATGTGGTCTTAAATTAAGATTTTTTTTTGATATCATGACATATCAGCTCCTGACAGCACCCCCTATTCTACTCCAAGTAGAAGATAAGCATCGAAGAATCTCCAGTGTGAGATGGTTGAAATAGTGGCAAGCCTATCTTTTGGCATGTAAAAACTCCTTGCTTCAACTGCAGACAGACTGCTGTCCAAAAAGGACAAAACTTGGTAGCAGGGAAGTCGACAGCCTAGCTCTGCCTAGACAGGGTAGGTTAGTCCTTCATAATCCCTGCTCTACAATAAATGTCTGTCAGAGAAACAGGACCAAAATGCTGAAGACTGATTCTGGAATGTATGGAGAGAAAATGGGAACTGTCCAGGTAGTCACTGGTTTGTCATTTCTTAGTATTGGAAGCTGCAGGCCCTGCACTTCCTATATAATCAGATATATTTATCCTTCTCAACTCTCTGAGGTGGTTGAAGAATAGACAGCTTGAGTCTCATAGCTAAATTTTGAGTTGTTTAGGAATCAAGAGGGCGTTCTAGATCTAAGAAGATGGTTATAATAGTGATGCAAGTTAGTATGAAAGCTAAGTCAGTTATAGAACTTTAAACTCATGGAGATGGTTAGAAGGTAGAAGGTTAAAGTCAGGGGCCAAATATGTATGAACTGGACATTGGGAAGTTATACTGGGCCATTTAACTCTCATAAATGTGACATATTTAATTCTGCTGTTTTGTATAGAATTTACTGTTATAAGAGAAAGAACCATTTGTTGGATTGAAAAGGGAAGCTGTTGGGGGGGGAAGAGGATGGAAGTGTGGGACAGGAAGGGGGAATAGGGAAGGGTTTGTGACTGAGATGTAACTTGAAGAAAAAAAAAATAAAGTACTTATATAAAAATAAGATATATGTGCTATTAAATATTTATTATATGAAAATAATTATTTGGTTTCCATGTTTCAAAAACTGACAAATATATTTGATTGTTGTGAAGAATAGAAGATAGTGATGTTGGTCTTTTTAATTTGAATATCTTATGACATGACATGAGAAACTGAAATAATAGAACCAGACAATTGTGGGAGATAAGCTATTCATATCTTAGCTAAGGTAATGTATGATTTGACAGTGTAACTTAGAAGGCTATTCATAAGCAGTAATTCTGATGTTATATTTCTGAAGCTGTACTTATCCTACACTAAGAAAAGTACTGGGAAAAAGGTCAGTTGTACATCACTTGCTTACAGTATGTATAGTTTGGGATTCTACTCCTACCAGTGTGAGGAGAGAAATAGAGAGTAAAGCAAGAAGCAGAAGGAAGGAGGAAAGAAGTAGAGAGGAAACAAAAGAGGGAGGGAAAGAGAACATATCTCTTTTTTATAAATCTACAAACAGAACCAATATAGTGGTGTACACAGGTAGAAAAGTCCATCTACAACATATTCAGTTCTGCTTTCAGCTCATCAAATTCATTGTTCACCATGGAATACTGGATAACTGAGATTATTCCTAATGCCTTAGTGAAACAGATTATCTTAATCATTTACTTAATATGTTTAATATATTTTCCATGTTTATCTCATGGGGTGTGTAAAATATGATAATATTCATATATAGGAAGAGCTACAGCATATACATGTTGATATTTTTATTAAGGAAAAGGATACTAAAACTTGTTATGTTCAGGATAATTTGTAATATCAGATAAAATTATATTGGATTTCTATGTTTAAATTTAGATTTCAAATCTAATTAGAATAAAGGCTTTAATGTGTATAAGCAATATTTAAATGTACCTTTAGAACATGTAATCACTATGATACATTTTGATATTTTTTAAATATTCTTCAATACCTAATATATCTCAGAAAGTTGAAGTATAATGACTAAAAGTAATATCTTCGAAAAGTTTGTTATTTCGGGAAGATGCTATCACAGAAACAGAGGACTGTTGATGAAACGGCAGTGAAAATGGATAGAATGAGATATTGAATATGGATGCTAAAATGCTCCTTCTTCTCCGGTTCTGTAGCTACAGCACAGTTTTGTAATCAGAGAAGCGTTTTAGGAGGAGACGCTTTGATGATTTGAGGTAGAACTAGGATGTAGCATATATTGGATTCCTCTCAGCCTTGTATACATTAAAGACCACAAATGAACAAAAGATTTAGGGCAGGCCTCATCATACTTGTAACAACTCTGGAGTTCTCTCCTTTGAAGCCAATGGGCTAAATTCTGATATGCATTGTATTAAGCAATCTTTACTCAAACTAAACACCTGCATTTCTAGCAGGATATGCTTAGAGTTATATTTGATATGATTTTATTAAAATTTTAACATTTTAGTTACATGAATCATTATGTGTGTTTTAGATTTTATTGACTTTAAAAATCCTAAGAGGCAGCTCTAGAGAGAGGTAATTCATCTTCCATTTCAGGCAACTCCAAGAGATTGAACTGAGTTAAGTGATGTGCTACACTTTCCCAGATATGCATTACTGCCCAGTATAGATTTTGCTGAGATGAACAAATTCAGAGAAACTCTTTACATTAGCTTCACTTATTGAGCCAAAACTCAATACTATTTTTTGCAGTATGGTAGACAACATATTAAAAAAAATGAAAACTAGCAATTTATCCCAAATGTTTGATATATGAAAGTTTGTACACTCTAGACTACAGCTAACTTCTTTTTCAAAGGCATGTATACAAGTTATTTGCTTGATAAAATTATATACTTTAATAGTTATATAGACTGAAACATTAACTTTTACTTTAAAATTTGTTTAAGAAATAAAATACTAGATTTAAAAGTTATGTGAGTTTTACTTAGTTTCTTTATTCCAAAATATATAATTATCTGCCTTTGAAATACTCCTCTAAAATTAATTAAATAACCTCCATGAATATAAGTTTGGGTGAAACTAAATATGTTATATCACCAAGATCTTTTGTAACTCAGATTGACTGAAAACTCACGTTGGAGTCATGTTTAACCTTGATGTCTTCCTGATCCTCCTGCCCCTAAATACTATGTTCTGAGATTGAAGGTATGCACCATCATAGATGGTGTTTACTTGTATTATCTGTGCAAAGTTACTACTACTACTATTACTACTACTACTAATAATAATTATTATTATTTTATAATTATAATTATATTATTATTATTGTTAATTTTACAGCCAGAAAAACTATAATGTGAAAATTGTATTGGTAGATAGATTATTAATACATTTAAATTCTAAGCAGATTATATTTTAAGACTATCAAAGTATACATTAAGGTAAATATCAATTAAATACTTTGGATTTTAATGCTATGGATTTGTTAGACTTGTGTTTTAGGAATTTCCACGGAGAGACATTTGCTTATTATTATTAGTAATAGAAGTAGTAAAAATTAATTCTTCTTTCGAACAGTACATCCTGACTACAGTTTCCTCTCCTTCCACATCTTCTAGCTCCCTATCACATCATTCTACCCAGATCACTCCTCCATTTCCTCTTCAGAAAAGAACAGGGAAATTCTAACTGATAACAACATCTAGTATGTACTATTTAGCCCTTCAAAGCATACTAAGTAAAAATGTTTAATGCACAATAGTCATGGATTATTGTTATAAATAGAACCACTTTATAAATTGTGAGTGACAACCCCTTATAGAGTCATACAGTTGAGTGAATGGGTTTTTAAAAATTTAACAATACTGAAATGTATGTAAATAAAAATGCCCATAACATAATTCAAAACCAAACATGTAAGGAATGTGAGTGTTTCAAGCAGTGCTAGCCCATGTATTCGGCTACTTCACTGCAGTATCATTTCTAAACACTCTATATGCATTTAGTGTTATACATATTACCAATTAAGAACAGTGAATTATTCCTGAATGCCCTCACCTATTTTTCACACTGTTGTATACTAAAAAAGAAATTGTTAAATGAATTTTGGCTTTAGATTAGATGATAATTTACCCAAAGATTTTGAATGGTCCACACATACTTCTATCTCTGTGATGTTTTGTAAAGCATCATTGTCAGCATTACTGTTTATAAAATCAAAATATTGATCATGTCTGAAAAAATATTAGAGATGATTTTTCCTTAAAATATCAAATAAATAAGGTATAATTGTTTTAGGTAGCATAAAGAAATATGTTCATTTCATTACTTTCATTAAACATGAATTTACAGTTTTCTCCACAAAAACCAGATTTAATTGCAATATTACAAAACACTTTCCATTGTACCAATATTTTACAGTGTACTTAGCTTTAAAATTTAGGAAAGAGACAGTGAGAAATTAAAAGGGAAAATTCTCTGGATATTTCTAAAAGAAAAAGTGTCTCAGCTCTTCCAGAAAAATAAAACCAATTTAAAGTTTCATTGCCCATGAGGTATGCAGTAGGCAAACTCTGACAATTTTACTATGGAACATGTCAGAGACAAATGAACATCAAAGCCAAAGCATTCATCAGTAACAACAATTGTGCTGATCATTCTGTAGTCCCATTTTCTTCTCACTGTGCTTCCATTGGCATCTCTGTCCCTTCCATAGACTCTCAGCTCTGTCTCCTCCAGAGACACAATATTCAATTGGTAAAATTATATGCATGCTCAAAAATTTTATTAAAATCAATTTTTTATGCTTTATTAACAACCTATATTTGATTTGTATGTTGTGTTCACATATTTATACATACATTTTTATACATGAACCTGGCTAGCTCAGTTGGTACAGCATGAGAATCTTAATGTCAAGGTCCATGGTACAAGCTCCATGTTGGGTACCAAAAAGTTGTTTCCAAAAAAGAAAAAAAAGAAAAAAACTAGATTCCAAACATTCAAATTTACCAATGAAGACTCAGGAACCAAATGTTGAGGTGAAAATCTGCTAACTCAGAGAGGCAAAGAAAGTACCCAGCTGACCTTATTCTACTAATGTCCCAGAAGGAAAAATTCCTTTCTCCTTCTCCACACTGTTTTAAATCATCTCCTCCTCTATGTCCTTCCTTTCTATTTACTTATGTTTACTCTTTGTCTGCTGGTTACTTGCCCCACCTCTTGACCCATATGATTGACTTTATTTAGGTCTTGGATTAAAGGTGTGTGCTAGGGCTCAACCACACTACATGTACAGTATGTGTTTACAGTAAACAGAAAGCTCTAGGATAAATGACTGAGCCTATCACCATCAGAAATAGTTTTTTTCTAGTTCATAATCTCAGAATTCACAATGTGATCAAATATCTTGCAGCATTATCATATTTTTTTCTCAATTGGAAGGGAGTAAACGCTCATAAGTAGTTCCAACTTAGAGTGCAGAGAGAAAATTTTGGGGTGAGATAAAGTTATTAAGTGCTGAATTGTATCATCAATGTTAGTTGCAAAGTTTCCTAATATAAATAAACACTATAATAAAAAATGTGTCTCAATATTTCTACCATCTAATTGTATGATTTACAACTCTCTGTCCTAGTATAAAAATTTACATGTCACTGATTCTAAATTATTTTTCTTTCTATTTCCTGATGGTATTTTTTTTATATTTTGTCCCCAACATCTCCCCTTTTTAGTCCAATAAAAGTCTCTGTTTCTTATAACAATACATATAATACAAAACAATAAAAACAATTAAGAAATAATTATTAAAACTATAAGATATGACATATATTCCCAATGTCCAGTCTGTATGTATTTAGCAACTAATAAGAATATTCTTGCCAAGAGAAAGCCTTACCACCAATTCAATCATCTCCCACTGGAGATTCTTCGATGCTCATCTTCTACTTGGAGTAGAATAGGGGGTGCTGTCAGGAGCTGACATGTCTCCATATCAAAAAATCTTAAGTTAAGAAAGCATCTTTGAATGCCATATTCTGCAGATCTCTTGAGGTTTTTGAAGATGCCCTATCTATCTCTTATATTTAGATAAGCAAATATTGCTTGTCTCTTAGCAACTTGTTTTCTGAGTAGCTTAGAAAATAACTGTGATAGACTGTCATAGTAACTAACAAAATGACACGTTTTCATGACTATTAGTTTCCGTTTCTTAATTATCCTAAACAGTTTATGTCAGTTGGTAGCGAGAGGTTGAAGCAAAGGCTTTTCATTGACCAGTGGCTAGCTTGCCACTAATGCAACCATCTCCAAACCCTCATGTTACTGATGAACTGAAGGGGTTTTATATGTGGGGACTCCCTCATCCAAAAAGAAGGAGAGGTGGGAGATGAGGAAGAGGGAGGGAGAGAAGGAAGGAGGGAAGTACCAGGAGGAAAGGATAGAGGGGATAGCAATTAATTTCATGTTAGAATGTTAGAATCTACACTGTAGATTGCCACATGGTTTATACCATCTTGGATAACAATGTGTAAGTTTTCTTCTTACATATAAAAGATATTTTCTTTGCTTGTATTTAAAAATGAGATTTAAGCATTTCTTCAAGTGTCTCTAGGACATTAGGGATTCCTCCTTTGTGAATTCTCTATTTAGCTCCATCCCCCATTTTTTGATTAGATTATTTGGTTTCTTGGCATTTAATTTTTTGAGTTTTTTGTAGATTTTGGATATTAGCCCTCTGTCAGATGTGGGGTTGGTGAAGATTTTTTCCCAGTCTGTAGGCTGCCATTTTGTTCGAATGACATTGTCTTTTGCCTTACAGAAGCTTTTCAGTTTCATGATGTCCCATTCATTGATTGTTGATCTCAAGTCCTGAGCTGTTGGTGTTCTGTTCAGGAAGTTGTCACCAGTGCCAATGAGGTCGAGGTTTTTTCCCACTTTATCTTCTAGTAGATTTAGTGTGACTGGCCTTATGTTAAGGTCTTTGATCCACTTGGACTTCAGTTTTGTACAAGGTGATAAGTATGGGTCTAATTTCATTCTTTTACAAGTGGACATCCAGTTGGACCAGTACCATTTGTTGAAGATGCTGTCCTTTCTCCATTTTGCGGTTTTGGCTTCTTTGTCAAAAATTAGGTGGCCATAGGTGTGTGGGTCCATTTCTGGATCTTCAATTCGATTCCATTGATCTATTGGTCTGTTTCTATACCCATACCATGCTGTTTTTATTACTATTTCTCTGTAGTACACCTTGAAATCTGGGATGGTGATACCTACAGATGATTTTTTATTGTACAGGATTGATTTAGCTATTCTGGGGTTTTTGTTGTTTCATATGAAATTGAGAATAGCTTTTTCCAGGTCAATAAAGAATTGTGTTGGTATTTTGATAGGAATTGCATTGAATGTATATATTGCTTTTGGTAGGATGGCCATTTTTATTATGTTGATCCTACCTATCCATGAGCATGGGAGATCTTTCCATCTTCTAAAGGCCTCTTCAATTTCTTTCTTCAAGGGTTTGAAGTTCTTGTTGTACAGGTCCTTAATCATCAGAGAAATGAAACTCAAGTCGACTCTGAGATTCCATCTCACACCTGTCAGAGACCTGGCTAAGATCAAAAGCTCAAATGACAGCACATGCTGGCAAGGGTGTGGAGAAAGGGGATCCCTCCTCCATTGCTGGTGGGAGTGCAGGCTTGTGCAACCACTATGGAGTTCTGTATGGCAACATCTTAGAAAACTTGGAATAGCTTTGCCTCAGGACCCAGCCATACCACTTCTGGGTATACATCCAAATGACTCCTCACCAAATCATAAGGAAGTTTCCACATCTATGTTCATAGCAGCCTTATTTGTAATAGCTAGAAACTGGAAACAACCCAGATGCCCCTCAACCGAAGAATGGATTAAAAACTGTGGTACATCTACACAAAGGAATATTACTCAGCTATCAGAAACAATGAAATTAAGCAATTTGCAGCCAAATAAATGGAACTAGAGAAGCTCATCCTGAGTGAGCTAACCCAGACTCAGAAGGATGCACATGGCATCTATTCACTTATAGTAGGATTTTAGCTATATAGTACAGGATATCTATACTGCAACCAATGCACCAAAGGGAACATGGACATAGACTTTTTTTTTTTGTTTGTTGTTTTTTAGTTTTCTCTCCCTGGCAGTGAGACACTTTTCACTGCTGGTACTGCCTTGTAGGTCTCAGTGTATGAGGAGGCTCTTGGCCATCATATGACTTCTGAACTGGGGCAAGGGACTGTTTTGTAGGGACACTCCACTCCAGAGGAGTGGGATGGAAGGGTTAGGGGGTAGAGGGTGGGAGAGCGTGGCTGGGAAAGGGGTAAAGAGGACAATAAGATGGAGATGTAACCTGAAGCAACAAATAAATAAATTTATTTATTTAAAAATGAGATTTAAGAGATTTAAAATGCTGTCAGTATATTAAGGGTTACTACAGTTCAAACTTATTTTCTAAATCTCTACGAGTTGAAGTAATTTGGAGCTAAGATAATATATGTGAGCAGGGCGGTGTTAGCCCATGCCTTGAATCTAAATTATTTATCAATAACCCATTCTAGTAATATTTCTTAAAATGAGTAAGGACTTACTTTACTAGAGTTCTTTTTCATTATACAATTGAAAAAATACAATGAAAACATAGCTAACTCCAATAACTATTTCCATTTCGGGGGTAATATAATATTCTTGAACTGCATTCATCTAGCTTGTAAGACCTGATTGCTGAAGACACCACAAAGTAACAACAAAGGACTTACAGTGGTCAAAATTAAACTTATCTGAATGCCACCCCCTGTGGAATTGGTATTACAACACCCAAAGGAGCTATGCAAACTAGCAAGAAAGAAAGGCAACTGAAAATTGTATTCAGCTGTGAAGCCTATAAATCACAATACCACAGCAAGATATACCCACAGGTGCAATAATGGCACTTAAATCTCTGGGATTAACAAACTACATAATTGAATTTAGGCCTACGAAAAAGGAGAAAAATGATACCCATTACTGTAAACCTAGGCAACTACTTAGGGCTAGTGTGAACATATACTGAAGAGAGAACCTACTATACCCTACTATGCTCAAGTTCTAAAACCAACATAATTATAAATTGCATTCCAAGTACCTATTCTTTTGTTACCCTTGTCAAAGTACCTTCTTTTGCAGTAGATGGAAACTATTACAGAAATTCATAATTAGTCAAAAGGCAGAGAAAACTAACTGTGGGTTACCAATCTTCAATTGATACATTTGTAAAGGAACTCATGCATACCTATGGATGAAGAAACATCCCAGAAGACAGGGGTGGAAACGTAATGGAGGATCAGGATGTCCAATAGTGACTGTTGTATATGAGAGGGGACGCAGTCCTAAAATCATAATAATCTGTTTACCTAAATAAGACCTGTGCAATTGCAATACTTATTATTACCTATATTTATGTAGAAAATCTCACAAGGTCCCACTTCTAGATGTGGAACTACAAGCAACTAATGGGTGCTGAGAAAGGGAAAATCAATTTTCTATAATGGCAAGACATGTGATAGGCTATCCCATTCTAAGTGTTCATTCCAACAAAACAAAACAAAACAAAAAACATATACCTACTGGCAAGGTTAAATCAACTCAGTGGGATATATTTATATATTAAGGAACCAGAGGTCGTAAAGTTGAGAAGGAGTTGGGAGGACAGAGGAGAACACAGAAGTGTACTCATGGATGAAATTCTAAAACACAAAAAAATAAAAGTCAAAAAAGAAACGGAAGTTGCTTGTATAGAGAACTATTGATCCATGAATGCAATAGAAGACCTGAGGGAATGTGCACTGTCCACATGAGCATGGTCATTAACAAGGATGTCAATACCTCAGGCTCATGAGAATGGAAAGGCCTTCCCATTTCAAGCTAAGGAAAATATCAGATTTTTTTTTCCTTGTTTCAAGTTTGGATATTGATGGATAAGTAACCTTTAACAAAAACAAAAGCATGTAGAAAATACAAACTGGGGCTTCCTCTTCTTACATGACATGAGTGAAGCCAGAGATGGCTCTACTTTCTGGAATTTCTGATGACAGGAGCAACACTCTTCCTTATTCATGCTGTATATAATGAACACATCAAGTTTCTAGGTTGGTG
This sequence comes from Lophiomys imhausi, assembly GCA_907164525.1. NCBI lineage: Eukaryota > Metazoa > Chordata > Mammalia > Rodentia > Muridae > Lophiomys > Lophiomys imhausi. The sequence goes on from CAJQZJ010031536.1 coordinate 5,389,614, forward strand.
GTGTTATGTCTCCATATTGTACATACCCATTAAATAGCCTCTTTTCTGTGTATTTCTTCTTTCCCTGTCACCTCAGTTAGCTTAATTCCCAGACATAGAAGGATGTGGCAGATCTAGACCATTGACACATTCTTAAACTCTTCCTAATATAGGTCCTGGTCTCACCAAGACACATAGATTTCTGTGCAGATTGATGTGCATATTATATGCTATTCCCATTGAAACTGTGCCTGCATAAATCAAGTTCTTAAAAATGTCAAGCTATTCATTTTCACTTTTGAAGACTTCATATAAGTGACATTCATAATCCAGCTGTGTATGGATTAATAATTAATTCATTGTTAAGCTCTTGCTCACAGTTCTGATTATAAGTAATTGTGGTACAGTTCTGTATTTAAAAATAAAATCACATATACTTATAATTGAGAGATAAAAGCCTCCATTTAAATCATATTTGTGTTAAAATTTATTTAATTCTAAAATTATTCTAAAATTTTGAGCCAAAAGAGCTACCTGTGAAACCACACTTCATAAAATTTAATGTTTTAAAGACAAGATGCAACCTTTGTTAGGTTAAAATGATTTCTTCAATAGTGTAAGGAGTTTATATATTAAATATATATATATATGTATATATATATATATGTCTCCTGATTGTGGGCATATTTTCTATTTAAATTATTTTTGCCATAATTTTGGAGTCAGCCATCTTCAAGCAGGTAGCCAACTATTAAGTTAGATTAAAAACACAGTAAAAACAAAGAGGTAGGAACAAAGCTAAATATAATTGAGGTAAATCTTTGAATATGTTAGACTTTGCTTTTTAAAATAAATATTTCATTATTATCACTCACAACACATTTTTGCTATATTCAAAAATTCAGACCTATTTTAAAGATTTGGATCTAATATCACTGTAGAAATAATGGAAGACATTTACTTTGGATTTAGATCCTAAGCTTAAAAAAAAAAAGAGAGAGAGAAAGGCAAGATGCCCATAGTTCAACCATGTGCCAAGTGATCCAAATGAAAATGTAACCTGAAAAAATTCTAAGAAACAAATTTCCCAACTCACACCTCCTACCTCAAGAAGAGGAGGTGCCCAGCAACTAAATAACCATCACAGACCCTTGTCATGAAATCATGAGTGCAGATTGTTCTTTATGGTTCACTTCCTCACCCCCACTTCTGCCTCTTCATCTTCTCTATTATGTATATGAAAACTATTATTTTCAGAGTAGGTATGATGAGCTCTTCAGGTTAGTAACAGTTTGGCTATGAAAACATTATTCTAACATTTGAAACTATCACAACTGACCTAAATACATCCTGTACACTCCTTTACTTGTATATGCAAGTCTCCAAAACCCATTTGAGATATTATAATATTATTTGTTCTGATTAATTTTCTGCTGGAATTAATGTACCAGAATCTCTTATAAAATTCCACATGGATACAAAGCCTGGTGATGGAGGTGTCTGCACCTCCTGTGCTGAATATATATTAGGAAAACATCCTGATCCTAATTATTTGATCGCTGGGTATTATTGCTCATTTTTAGCCCAATTTGAATATTTGATAGGTATTAATTAATTTTATCAAATTAGGATGCTGTTATGCCTAATGATATTCTTCCATTTAAAAATACAAATGCACAAAATCCATGAAAGCAAGCTAATCATTCACAGCATACCTTGGAGTGTGAACAGATGTTTTAATTAAAATTGGCTGTGTGACAAATTACCCCATTGTGGAATTTAATGAATAGATATCAAAACAACAAATTGTAAAACATAATATTTACTTGACTGTTGCTGATTTCTTTTTCACTGCAATAGATACTGCATATGCTTTGTATCATTATTTGTAATCTTTCAGTAAAAAGAGTAAATCTTTTTTCTTCTGTACTCAATGGTCTGCCTTTGTGTTCATCAGCTTGCCAGAAATTTTGTGGCAGTTTTATCATTCCTTCATTTCTATAGTTAGTAAATATTCTGTTATCTTCATGAGATGAGCAGAATTAAAACAAAAAGACCATTGATATATTATATATATGTATACATACATACACACACACACACACACACACACACACAAACACACATAAAATGTTTTCTTCCTGTATTGGTATTTAAATGTTTGGTGCATTACTGTCTGGTTACAGGAGATGGCCTTTTCAGGTTACATATCACCTATTGCTAGGAGTCCTAGCTATGGTCACCTCAGAGGTTCTTGGGAGTTTCCATTGCTTCAGGATTCTAGTTCTTCCCAGAGAAGCCCCTTCCCCCTGTTGCAGTAGTCTTTCCCAGTACTTTCTCCCTCCATCCTCCCTCCACTTGATCCCTTGATCCATTGGATCCCAGAGTTCCCCATCCCCATCCCCTGCCTTCCTCAGTTCCCACCCTCCACCCATCCCAGATGTCTATTCTCTTCTTGGTGAGATTTAAGACTTCCAATGGAGTGATTGGAACATAAAATCATCCCTAAAACCTTTGACCCAGAAATTGTCCTGTGTACAAGATATACAGGGGTCAAGATAAAGGAAACAGAAATTGAGGGAATGGCCGTTTGAAACCACTAAAAGACTACCTATCCATGACATTATTAATAGTATTCTATACTTTCATATAGGAGCCTAGCATAGCTGTCATCTGAGAGGCTTCACCCAGCTACTGACAGAAACAGATTCAGAGACCCAGAATCAAACATGAGGCAGGACTTCGGGAATCCCGTGGAAGAGGTGAAGGAGCCAGAGGGTCAAGGTTACCTCAAGAAAACCTACAGAATCAATTAACCTGAGCCTGTTGAGACCAGCCTGGTTTACATACAAAGAGAGTCTAGGACATCCAGGGCTCTGTTCCACAGAGAAGCCCTGTCTTGGAAAAAACAAACAAACAAAAAACCAACAACAAACGCATATTTACAGCAATGTTTTCTTTTTGAAATATATATGCCACATTTATGAGAGTTAAATGGCTCAGCATACATTCCCAATGTCCAGTCCATACATATTTGGCCCCTGACTTTAACATTCTACCATCTAACCATCTCCATGAGTTTAAAGTTCTATATCTGACTCAGCTTTCATACTAACTTGCATCACAATTTTAAAAACATCTTCTTAGATCCAGAACACCCTCTTGATTCCTACACTACTCAAAATTTAACTATGAGACTCTAGCTATCTATTCTTCAACCACCTCAGAGACCTGAGAGGGATAAATATATCTGATTATGTAGGAAGTGCAGGGCCCACATCATCCAAAACTAAGAAATGACATATCAATGGCTGCCTGGACAGTTCCCGTTTTCTCTCCATATGTTACAGCAATGTTTTTAAAAACTATTTCTTTTATTATTTGAGATTTTAATTTTATATCATTTTAATTTCCTACTTTCCTTTTCTCTCTCCAAATCCTCCCACATACCACTACTTTTTCTTTCAAATACATAGACTATTTTTGCTGTTATTTCACACATGCATGTACACTCACACATACACACAAACACACACACATACACACACCTTTACATACATACATACATACATAAATTTTTAAATATACATGTCTCCATCAGTACATTGTTACTTGTATGTTTGTATTTCAGAGCTGACCATTTGGTATTAGATAACAATTTGTGTGTTCTTTCCTAGGAAGACTATTTGTCTTGATCTCAGCAGCCTTTACTTCCATGGTGGTTCTTCGTGTAAGGTTGAGGCTCCCTAGGGTTCCTCCATCCATACTAACATGCCTATTTTAATCTCATGCTTAGACAATCATATTGGTGAGACTTTATGGATATGGCTTCTGACATTCTTAGGAGAAATGATCTCACAGTAAACTATGTTACAATCTTCCCACCCCTTTTCCACAGTGATACCTGAGCCTAGGGTAAGGGAAGTGATTTTTATATGTATTTATTGGAACTGGTCTCCACAACTCTACTTTGAGAGGATGTGGTCTTCTATCAATCATGAGATGGAGTAGGTTGGGGAGCAATAAAGAGTAGAATAGCAGTTATTTTATGAGGGAAATGGGAAAAATGGGAGGAGCCCAAATTAGTAAGGAAGAGATGAATAAGAAGAAAATAAGAGAGTAAAATAACAGCAAGGGTATCTGAGAAAGTTGTCAGTGTCTGTATTATTAACTATTTAACTACCATACCTATAGTACATTAAAGTCTATGTATAAATATACATATAGATTAATTGAAAATTTCCCATTTAGCCCTCCTCCAACCTAGATCATTTTTCTAAACATTAACACTAGCTTTATAACACGTTTCCCCACCTTACTGTAAGGTTAAATCATAATTGCCTGAAAGTAAACTTTAAACAATGAAGCTTAAATCATCAGAGGAAAAGAATAGACATTAGCATCCACCCAGAATTGGATTCCACCACTACTCTCAGCATCTAGGGAGCTGAATTTATTTAGTTATTTAGGGTTATTTAGTTATTCAATTTGTGTGTGTGTGTGTGTGTGTGTGTGTGTGTGTCTGTGTGTGTGTGTGTGTGCGCGCGCGCGTGTGTGTATTGATTAAAAAATATAAAGTTTTTAAAAATGTTTACAATGTGTTTTTCTCATATTCATCTCACCTACATAGCTCCTTGCAGATCTTTTGAACCTTACCTACCTCCTCAAATTTATGTATTTTTAAAAAAGTAACATTCTTCTAAAGTCTAGTTTGTGTTCCGCATATATTCTTGGATGAATACAAATGGAGTATAGTTTATCTACCAGAGGTTTCCACCTTAAAGATAACTGACTTTCCCCTTTCCAGGAGCTGTAACTGACAATAAATCCTCCATTGTCAGTGATAATTCCTGTCTAGTTCTGCTTTCCATTATGTGATTAGGTCTGGCTTGACCTTGCACATGTCTTGTGCATGGCTTCACAACCACTGTGCATTGATATTTGCAACCACCCTGCTGTATCCCGAAGATACTAATTATTTTTAGTCAGCATCTTCTCTGACCCTTGTAGGTCTTTCTACCATGTTTTTCTCAATGGGTCTCTGTAGGAATTTGTGAAAGTGAGTATGGTGACCTCAGAGGATAGAAGCAGAAGATAGATGCCCTAGAACTGGAGCTACAAGTGGTTCTGAGCCACCATCATGGGTGCTGTTAACCACATTCAGATAATCTGCAAGACTAATATGTAATCTTAACAATTAAGCAATCTGTCCACCACCTAAAATGTCCTTTTGCATTTTTTAAAATTAATTGAAAATCTGACTAAATAGCTCTGGCTGATCTGGAACATTTTATGTAAACTAAACTAATCTCAAACTTACCACGAATCATGTGTCTGCCTTCTTTCTCCTGTGTTTTAAGGTGTTTGTTATATAAGTCTGTCAGTAGTTCTGCTTATATACATTATATTAATAAGTAAGATATAGTTTTATTTCTATAATGGTAAGGAACTTTAATTTTTATATAAACTGGTTCACGCTGTTATTTTCTCCACTAGGAAGTGATTTTAAGAGTGTGATTACTAATACATATGCACATTTTGAACACAAATGATTTTATCTCTTATAAAGTATATAAAAAGAATGGATATTGTATAATCGTTTAACATAATTTAACTCTTTCAATCAACTTTAAGACAATTGTTCCATAAAAGACTTATAATTGATAAGCAATTGAAACTTAGGAAATGGGCACAACTTTGCTGTCTTCTTGTGACACATATAATCACACATACACATACACACAAATAATGTAATGACTTGGTTCTAGTATTGTTCACAATCACATTGAGGTTTTGCTATTGTTGAATGTCCTCAGTGTCTTTCATACTATTACAGCATGTTGTTTTTATGCATTGTGCCAAATAAGTAAGAAGATTGTACTGTTTCCAAAGAATTGATGCTGTTTTGTGGATGTAGAGAGAACACATACAGATCTTAAAAATGATCAAACATTTGACATTGGTTCCGATCAAAAATATGAATGAATGTTTATAGCCCATCTCTATTCTTTCCTTATATCACATTTTATAGAATACATTTATAGAAGATAACAGGACTGGACTCCCTGCCACACCACAGAACACACCTGTGAGAAAGTCAGGTAGACTGCTCACAGACATAAACCTCACTCTCTTGGTTTCCCCAGATTCAGTCCATTAGATTCATTCCTACTTCTGAAACAGAACACAAGATTCATCCTTCCCTCACCCCTGTCCACACTGCCTATTGATCCCATTCCCGCCTAGCCTCCTTCCCTCCACATGATGCTTTGACTCAGACCAAATCCAGCAGCCTCCCCCCACATACACAAACACACACACACACACACACACACACACACACACACACACACACACA